>JANVCC010000048.1:3672034-4165104 GCA_025345505.1 Todiramphus chloris collaris | reverse complement strand
GAAGGAAGGAAGGAAGGAAGGAAGGAAGGAAGGAAGGAAGGAAGGAAAGAAACCTGGCATAAGTTAGAAAACAGCAAATCCACACAGAGCTTCCAAGCAGAGGATTTCTGATTGAGACCAAAGAGAAATTAGGAGTATAATACATTGCAGAAAGTATTCAGCACCTGTTGACTTTATATTAAAATCATTGGACTGAAAAATTGAGGAAATTTACACCTTTATGAGAAAAAAACCCAAAAAAGATGTCCAATAGGAGCTCAGAGCTTCATCACCATGTGGGATCAGTTTTATTCATATGTCTTCCTTGATTTCCTCTGCTTCTTCAGCCTCCCTTTCAGAAGTCCTGTCCCTTATAGCCTTCACATGAGAGGGTTATATGAGATGCAGTTTCTCTGTTTCGGTCAAAACAATCTGAATCCATTTAAATGCAAGGTCTGAGCTTATTCTTTTTAAAATTGAACGGGTTAGGGATGCTCAGCTTATATGTTCAATTTATAGGTTATGCCCATCTCATATGAGTAGTGAGTCGTCACATTGGCAGCAGAGATGGCCATGCACAAACTGCCTGTAGATAAGGATGTCGGAGTTTCATGTTATACAGTTAATTAGACAGGGCCAGGGAACTTTCCCAGGCGCTGGAGCTTGATTATTTATACTATGAAATTGTTAGGATGATGCCTGGCATGTCTTTGGCAAAGGTACAAACATCCCATCTAACACACTGCCAAGCAATTCTCAGGAACAGCACAGAGAAGACTGCTCCATAGGCAGCTTGCATTCACCCACCCTGTTCTGGAGGGTAAGCTAATTCAATAGTACTGATGCAGGCTGTTCTGCTTCAGCTTTCTTCACTGCCAGCAAATGTTCCCAAGTATGTTTAATTTACTAACACAGACATAGCCATAGGTCCTATTCATGGACACAGTGCTGATTCAGTTGACTTACCAGTCTATTAAAATCTAGATAGATCTTGATTCATTGTAAGCAAAATAAAATACTTGGAAATGCAGGAGAGGTGAAGCTGACAGGAGCCTGGGAAAAAGTGCAGCTGAAGGAGGATCTGCTTTGAGAACAAACTGTAATGAAAATACACTGGCTATAGATGTAAGGTCATCTAAGGGAACAAAATGAGAATGTGTTGAACATGCAAGAGGAAAATTATGATGGTGAGCCCTAGAATTAATGAGGTCTGATTGTCTATGGTTTATGTTTCTCGGCTGATTGACTTTGATTTTTAAGGAGATTTGACTAAAGCTTATTTCTGTCTTAGATGTATTTTGGTATGGTGTGTCTTCTGCTTGGATTCTCTGAAGTCTGACCACATGTTCATATAAAATATTCTTTTCCTTCATGCAGGTCACTTGGAAAATGTTTCTGTATGTGGCAGCTTGTTTCATTGAAGCTCGTAGAAATCTGGTTATCTCTGGGACTTCTACTTCTCTGTCAACATCGGTCAACAGGTTCAAAATTTAGAAGAGTACCACCCCAAGAGCTGACAGCAGAAATCTTGTTTCCATAGGAAACAGGGACACAGATCCATGGTGCATTAGGGTACCACTCATGCACTTAGCACAGAAACAAAGAGACAGCATGAAAACTCAAGTGGGGAATATGTCAAAACTAATACATGACAATTTAGTTAACAGCATTCATTAATACATGTTTTTTTAAGTTAAGAAAATTAACTAAATCCAAACCACTATATCCTTATTTTCTAATCCATTAACTCCTAGAAGAAGCACCGATACAGTTCAAAACATCCCTCTGAATATACTGCTGAGCTCTTGAAAAGATTTATTTTCGGCAACACCAGAAAAATAAAAAGATCTGGAAGAATAATAAAAAATGGATTAAAGTGAACAGAAATAATTTATCAACTGCAGACATACAGGAATGGAAAAAGATGACTACAAAAGATTCCTCCAAAAATTATGAAAAAAAAAAAAGGCGGGGGGGGGGTGTAGATTAAGCACAACTATTTTTCAACATCTGTTTATGTTGCCTACCTGCCTGTTGGTACAAGGTATTACACAACATAACGCATATAAGGCATTGGAAACATGCATAGGGTTTTTTTCAGGTCAGGTATCTAACAGAGATGAATTCCTCTTGTTTGCACTGCATGAATCAGGAACAGTTTAAACTGATTCCAGTATTTCAAACCTGAAGTAGGAAGAAAATCAGTATGCTACCTATTTATGGGTCACTTCCAGGCTTATACTTCTGCGCAGGAAATGAGTAGGAGGACAAAAGACCTTTGGACAGATGTACTTCAAACTTCCCCAAACCCCTCTTATACGACTCTGTATGTGCTGTTCCCTATTTCTATATATTAATTTCTATTTTCCCCTGTTTAATTTTCTTAACATTAGGTTTCCAACTTGTACTGGAATAAGAATGATGTGCTTGTCAGAGTACTGCTGTCCAACATTGTTTTACATTACGGAAGTAAATTGCTTATCTGAGGCTACTCAAAATATTATTGGAAGGGTCAATAAAGTCAGACTTGGGCTTTATGCTTCAGCCATTAGACCCTGCTGACTTTAATAGCATTTCTCACAGCTAAGGAGTTATAATTCTGGTTCTTGACAAATAGTGGAGAGGGGAGCTGACCTCAGACTATTAACGTTTGTAGACAGTGTCACCTAACCTCTGCAGTCTCAGTTTCTTCTGCTTCAAGTCTGAATTATATGCAATTACCACAGATATTTATGTTTATGTGGCCTTGTGATGAGATGAAGCACAAAATTACCTATCAGGCTGAAGTGTTCTTGATTCCTTCATTCTCTTCAGTCCTCCAGAAAGAGGCCTGTGTTGTTATAATGCTCCTGGTCTTATATTCAGCCTGGTCAGGTTTGTCTGTGGGAATGAGCAGGAGCAACTGCACTCTCCTGTGGGAAGGCCTGTGTTGAGTAGTGTATTGGCCCTGTATGTACAAAATCACATTATTTCTCAGTCTATGGAATATATTCCACATGATGGATAAGATTCAGTCAAGTTTAAGATGATGCAGGCTCAGTGGTTCCTCCAAATCCATATATTTTTCTTTCTTTACCTCCCCTCCCATCTGTGCATCCAGTTGTTTCTCTACAGTATGACCTTGCCACTATGGACTACAAGTATGGAGGTCAAGAAAACTAAACCTCCTCTTAGAGCAGCACCCTACTTTAGTCAGTCAGTTTAGCTCACTGAACCAGTAGAAAACTATTCACTGTTTTCTGCTGGGTTATTTTTCCATCACTTTCAAGGCTGTGCAGCCAGCTTACTTCAAATGAAGACTAGAACAGCTGAAGGGAAAGCAGAGGGATGCCGGGAGCCTGATGGAGAAGAGTTGGACTGACCCTTGGGTGGTAACATGTTAGCAGACAGCTGTGGTTGCCTTGGGGCAGGAGAGGGGGACACACGCTCACACACGTAGGTCTCCTCACCAGTGAGAATCAGTCTGGTGTCATCCGGAACGCAGAACGATGAAAATGGTGATAGCAGCAGGAAGACAGAGAGAAGAAGGAGGGAAGTCTCACCAAGACAAAAATAAGAAGGATGAACTGTAAGGAAAAAGGAAGCCAAGGGGGAACAGATTGAGAGTTGCAGGAGTTCAGTGCCAGCAGATGTTCAAAATCGGATGGGCTGAGGGAGCTCCGTAGGGAAATGAAGGTTGGAAGGGAAATGCATAGGAGAACGGCAGGAACCCAGAGAGAACTGCTGCCAGGTTAGAAAAGGGAGCAGGTTGTGCTGACAGACTCCTCTTAAACTGCTTTTCTCCCATTCTGTCAGTCTGATTTGTTTCTTTTGCCCCTGAATTTTTTAAGTCATTCAGCTGTGAGGTTTAAAGCAGAGAAAAGAGATAAGCTTGTAGCAGACCCATGTGTTTGATCCTCAGCTCAAGATGTGTGCAGGTAAAAGCTGTTGTACTCGTGCATCACGTCACAGATATTTCATTACTTGTGAACAGATATCCTGTATATAATTTGGAAACACCCAGTGAGCCCTTAACCCTGGTAAAACACTAGCTGAAGAACCAATCCACATAGACCCTGCAGTAACCCCTGGGTGAGTAAGGCAGTGTAAATGGAGCCTGTAGGTCCTCTATGCAACAGTAAGACCAGAAGGAAAGGAATTTTCTTTGTTTCTGAAACCTCAAGGCTGGTGCAATGCAAATTTAGGGAGGGGAAATGTGCTTCCTTGACTTTGTTTAACTTACAGACATGCAGATTGTGCAAGGTGGATGCTCACTGATTATCTTTTCTCACATATTGGAGGGGCTGGAAACTTCCTCTCCTTGGAGGTTTTCCTTCTATCAGACTTCATCTGTTTTGCATGATAATAAGTTTGATTAGTCCATTTCCCATTCACAGAATCATAGAACCATAGAATAGAATCATTATGGTTGGAAAGGACCTCCAGGGTCATCGAGTCCAACTTTTGTCCTAGCATTTCTCTAACCACTACACCATATCCTCAAGCGCCATTCTTGAACTAAGGGGTAGATCTCAGTGAGAGACCCATGGAATCCAAAGAATTTGCGAGAACAAACGAGGTAGCTTTTATTTTTTTCCTATTTTCAAATACAAATTTATAACCTATACTATAAACTAAAATTCACTAACTGTCGGGAAGTATTGATACCTTCTGTGAGACATTCATTATGTAGCACAGTTGTTGCAAGAATATTTTGGCAACATCAACATCACCTTTAAATGTTTTTCAGATTAGAAGGAGAGAGACAGAGAAATCTATCTTTCTTTCTTTTCTTTCTTTCTTTCTTTCTTTCTTTCTTTCTTTCTTTCTTTCTTTCTTTCTTTCTTTCTTTCTTTCTTTCTTTCTTTCTTTCCTCTCCTACTCTCTTTCTTTCTTTCTTTTCCTTCCTTCCTTCCTTGCTCATCTTTATTCTTGGGTCTTAAAATGTAGGAAATATTCTGGATACCTGGTACAACTTGGAATATAGGATCATGTTTTGTTATGAGACAGTTTTATGCACAGAACTTCCCAAGGCAGTTACGTGAACTACATTTTACAGGCTGAGAAAGCTGAGACAAAAGGGGTCATTTAAATGACATGACAACCAGGGAGGAAAAAAAAAAAAAAGGTTGCTTTAATTTGAAAAAAGGAAAAAATTAATCTGTGAGATAGTGAGTCCATCTTAATAAAATGGATAGTGTGGAATTTATTTCCCTGCTCTAATGAATCTGTGGGCAGATACAGTTGTCCCAGACAATGTAGAATGATGTTCAAATTCTGCCTGAAGATCAGGAGCACTGAGAAAGACCTAGGATCAAAGCAAGCTATGTTATTCAGACCACCCAAATTTACATATTCTTAAAAGCAAGGCTGAAGCTGACAATTCTCCTGAGCTCTTATCATTTACAGGGCAAGTATAACGCAGTCAGTTACTAATTTTCACAACACTACAGGGAAATCCTGATCAACTACATCTTCTATGAGGAGTTTCTCTAATGAATTAGTCAAAAACATGTTTTTATTCCACAGCACTCCATATCTCTTGTGCCTGTTACATGTTACTCAGACTCCATCACTTTTGTGGTTTTTAAATGAGTGCTCAAATGATTATTCACATTCTGGAAGGGTTATCAGTAACAAGTGAGCAAACTTTACTGCATCCCAATTGAAAAACAAACTCTGATGAAATCTGGAAATCCCAAGATGAGGTTTCTTTTTGGTGATTTTTGTTCTAGATCAAAACTAAAACCAAGAGTGTTGTTCCATCAGAAGAAAAATACTGGTCAAGAATAAGGTTGTTCTGGTGAATAAGACAATGAAAAAGTCTGACTTTGTCATAGAGTCTTTAAATGCCCTTGAAAAAGGCCACAAATATGTACAAGCCTTGGTCTTCCATTGCTAAAAGGAGAATTATATTACTTCATTTCTCCCATTCTTAACCTTTCTGGCCTATTTTGAATATAAATCATTAAGAAGTGGGAACTGCCTTATGGCATCAAACACATCAAATGCAGTACCTTCCCTCTGGCAGTGACTAAAAGCATATCTTCATAAAACAGTAAAAGATACTCCAGGGAAAGAGGTTATAGCATAATCTACCCTCATGAAAGATTCATTCCAATCCCTAGAAATTAGAGATTGACCTAAACCATGAAGCATGAAGTTTTCTATCCGGAAAAATTTATTCTAGTTATTATAAGCCACTCTCATTAGTCATATCTATACCAAATCCCCTTCTAAAAGCTGCTAAATAACGTGGAAATGCATTCTGCTGGATGATTCTTAATGTCTGTTTGAATTATATCTATGCTATGGGGTATAATTGTGGCTGAGACTTCTGGTTATTCACATAAAGATAAATAGCGGCGGGGAAGCTAATGGACAGGGGAAGTAGGAAAGACAGTTCTTTCATATAGTTTTAAACTTCCTTTCCTTTGTATGCTGGCAAGTATTTAGCCGTGAAAGAAAATGTTGAGTTGCGCATTTTGCAGTGGAGCTCTTTGTTAAATTATATCAAATGAACGCGTTGGCTCTTTTGTATCCTCTTTCTAATTTGAGATGACTCTGAGGCAGCTTTGTTTTCAGAAAAACAGGAAGTTTGGGGATCCCTTTCCTCCAGATCTGACATCTTTTGGTTTATATTACAGGCTGGGTGAAACGTATGACACCACTACCTCCCCGTGTGATTTTGCTCTGCCTTCACTTGGTCTGGGCAAGCACACAGGGGCAGTGCCAGGACCCCTAATTAGTCACCCCACATCTGGGACTGACACATGGACATCTTCCTGGGTACAAACCCCAAGTGAGAAGAGCAGCTCGAACTGCTCTCCCTCAGACAGCGTTAAGCAAATCGAAGCTTTGTTTTCTATCAAGAACTGAGCCTTTTCAAACAGCTGCTTATGTGTGTAAAGTCTGCTTGGGTTTTTTTTTGCCTCTGCCCCTTGGAAAGAGCCAGGAGCAGGTTTACCTGCTGGCAAACACAACCTGGATCAGGGTGCCAGCAGATCCCATGGCCACTGTGGCTTAGTGCTGAGGTGTAACCCCCCCTGCACAGCACAGGGAGGGGGGCTGAGCTCCTCGCAGGGATGAGGAAAAGCAATTTCAATCCACGCCATAAGGCCTCCAAAATAAATCGCTCTGCACCACCCCAGATAATTTGCAGGGTATTAAACGGAATCCTTTTAACAGGAGATGCTCGGACTGGGGGAATTGCCAGCCTTGCTTACTGGTACCGCAGGGCAAAGATAAACTTTAAATGGATTTGGCAATTGAAATGAGGCCCAGGCGAAAGCACTGCCAAGGGAGGGATGGTTTCTTACGCTCCTCTCCTGTTGAGCATTCATCCAAGTCTCAATTTATTCCTCATTACACTACCTGGAAAGGGACTATCCAAAAAAGCAGTGGCAGCAGGAATGTCGGCACTGCTCGGCCAGCTCCAGCTGCTGCCCAGTTCACCCTGGCCGTGCATTTCACATCGGCACCACGGCAGACTGGGAAACGGCTGTCACTCTGCGCATCGTCGGGGAGAGGTGGAGAGGGGTGACACCTTCAATGGATGCAGGGGGAAAAGACAGGTTTGTCAGGGCTAATTGCTCTAAACCAAGAGCAGCAAAGGATGAAGAGGAAAGGGAATTGCCCTGGGAAGGGTAGATGGATGGTTTACACGCTGATATGGATTAATCTGCTTTGTGGTTGCATCTGGAATGTTGTGTCCAGTTCTGGGCCCCTCAGTTCAAGAAGGACAGGAAACTGCTCAAAAAGTCCAGCGCAGAGCCACAGAGATGATTAAGGAAGTGGAACATCACCCTTCTGAGGAAAGGCTGAGGGAGCTGGGGCTCTTTAGCTTGGAGGAGAGGAGACTGAGGGGTGACCTCATTAATGTTTGTAAATATGGAAAGGGTGAGTGTCGGGAGGATGGAGCCAGGCTCTGCTCAGTGACATCCAGTAACAGTACACAGGGCAACGGGTGCAAGCTGGAACATAGGAGGTTTCATATAAGCATAAGGAGAAACTTTTTCACAGTGAGGGTGACAGACACTGGAACAGGCTGTCCAGGGAGGATGTGGAGTCTTCTGCTCTGGAGATATTCAAAACCCACCTGGACACATTCCTGTGTGGGCTGCTCTGGGTGATCCTGCTCTGGCAGGGGGGTTGGACTAGATGATCTTTTGAAGTCCTTCCCAATCCCTACCATTCTGTGATTCTGTGACTCTGTGATTCTGTGAAATTACAGAAGTACTTAAATATTGAAAGAGTCAGAAGAAAAGAGAGGAGGAATAATGATATATTGCAGAATAACAGAATTGGCTAAGGTGGGAAGGCACCTTTGGAGATCAAGAGCAGGTTACTCAAGGACATCCAGTTGGGTCCTTACCTAACCTAACAACACTGCAATCTCTGCTAGAGTATCTGAGAAGGGTTTAAACTGGCTGTGCTGGATAGTTTTGTAGTGTGCTGAGTAAATACCCCAGCTATTAATTTCCTGGGAGTTATCTCATCCATGTTTATATGGACCTCAGTGACTGCAGTGTAGAAGCATCCTGAAAGATCTTTGGTCTGTTATGGACAGGTCAGGGCCATGGTCTCCATCAGATACTTGGTAAGAATACAAGCAAAGTGGGTCCAAGACCAAAAAAACCTTTCCAGAATGATATTTCAAAATAGCCTCTGGGATTTGACCTTGCATATGGCAAGACATTAACACTTCTTATAGTTTGCTCAAAACACTGCACATAATCGTGATTACAAAGACTTATTTTTACTTTGTTTCTATAAAAGTTACAATCTATGATCCAAATTGGTAAAAGGAAGACTAGTGTTGAAAATAAGTTATTGAAATATTTTCCTTTCTTCAGTGTCATTTTTAAGGAAATTGGAATAATTTTGTAACAGGTGAAGATTTGAAAAAAGATGCTTCTATTTAAAAATCCTCAGTGAACTGTAGCTCAATTTTTCATTCCTGAGTGGGAAAAAAATCTTCTTCAAAGGACAGAGTTGCATTTCCATTAAAGTCTTAAAATCCAATCTTAGGTTCTTTCATCAGGCTAAATTCACCCAAGTTTCATTTGGATTTCTTCCTGAATGAAAGGTGCAAAAACTAAGTTCAGCTTGGAGTTTTGAAGACAGTAAACAAAACTTAAGTACAGATGGGTGCAGCAGCTCTCCCATGAGAAAAAGAAATAAAGTTGGTTAGCGAGTAGCTTTCCCATGTGAATTAAAAGGAAGATGTATGTAAAACTGCTTTCAGTATGCAAACTCTTAAAATCAAAAGGAAATCGTTAAGGATCTGAACATCCTTCACACATACTGATTTCAATAAAAATTGAAAATACTCAGGGAAAACACCATCATGCCCTTAAATACAGTGATTTAAAGCTTCTTCACTTTATATTCTGAGCACAGCTCAAGTCATTTTATATGTGATGTGGAACTGGGACTCTGTCCACTGCTGACAACCTACTGCCAGGGACTGGCTGGTAGAGCTAACCACATTATGCAAAGAGACCCTGGGACAGGTCCAGTGTTCACTTTTTTAGGGGAAAAAAAAAAAGCTATAAAACCTCCACGCTGATATGTTTCAATCTTATTTCTCAGTTATGCGTAGGGCAGCCCATTCACAGTGGTCAAATTCAGCAATACAATGCCTGTGTAAAGGGTAAGAGAAACCACATCTTTAATTAATTTACTTTCTTGCAAGCTCTCTGTGCACAGTTTACATGCAACACAAAAAGGTAAAGATCCTTAGAGAAAACATCTTTGTCATCTAGTTGCTTTGCTGAGAGATAAGGTTACTAAGAGAAATAGGACAATACCAACCACACAACATTAAGGATATGATTCTCAGTGGCCTTAGTAAACTTAAGCAAATCCTTTTCAGCAGCCTGACACCATAAATGAAGTGTTTGAGATGGTATCTCCAGCATTTGAAAGAGCAACCCTGACACATGCTTTGATTAGGGAAGCTGACATTTCTGTTAAAGTTCAGCAAGTCACAGAATCCTCTTAACATATGGCCAAATATTACAATGTTCTCTTCTGAAAAAGGTGAGTGTGATTGCAGATCTCATAACTTTCAAAGTCAGAAACAAAACTTATTGCATCGGATTCACTCCTTCATTCTCAGCAAAACAAACAAAGATGGGGAGACAGATAAAATACCGAAGAAGAATGATGATAACAATAAATCCCACACATGCTTTGAAGATGTAGAGAAGACAAGAAAGCAATGTAAATTTTGCTATTATACAAATACTATGGTACTGAAATTGCTGAGATAGAAGTTGAAGAATATTTTGTATGATATTATCACTATTCTGGTTTGATGACAAACAAGCCTCAAACCTAGAGATGGGACTTGAGCCATAGTGTGAGATTTAGCAGTCAATTTTGCCCATAGCTCAGATTACCTGTGTTCATATATTGAGATTTGGATGTCCAAAGAAACTCCTGCTAATTTAGAACATACGGAGTAGAAACTAGATAGAAATCCTGCCACAACAGAGCCTCCTGAAGGGTTACGGTGTTGCTGGGTTGTGACTGGATCAGTGTACTGACAAATTAATCATCACAGAACTGGATTAAACCAGAAAGTAGAAGAAAGTGAACACTTCTATGTAAACACATAAAAGGATTTAGATTTTTTTTTCAGTTCAAGGTCTGGGTAAAGGATCTGGTCAGTTCTTATTTATTCAAAGCAATTTACCCAGTGCTCTTTTTTTTTGTTCTTCATCTATCTGACAAAATAAAAAAAAAGATCTCTGTAGGAAAAAAAAAGAAGCATCAAAATGTACCACAAACAGTATGTATTTACACAGGCCTTGCAAATGGAGTAGCTTGAAGAGTAGGATGCTCCATTTATACTGTCTGATAGCAGTTTATGCAAGCTGTCTGCATAACTGCACATCCTAAATCACGAGAATAAGGACCAATCTTCAGAATTGTTTAAAAGGTTTACAGATGCTTTCATAGAAATAAATGGACTGGAAACAACAGAATCAGGAAACGCTGCAAAGGCTGTAAAGTTTGCATAAAGAAACCATTGTGAAGGTGTGCCAATAGAGCAGTTGTTTGATGTTGCATTACAAATATATCTTTCCTTTTTCTTCTGTTGTTTTTTTTTTTTTTCAGATTTTGTTTTAAGATTCAATTTATCCAATGGCTTTTTTATTTAAAGAACAAAACACGAGAATTATTTCCTGAGATGCAAAGTGGAAACTTTAAAAGAAATACTAAAAATCTAATCAAGATTAGATGTCAGTCTAAGATATAGCTGGCTTTTTATTAGGGTTTAAATTTCTTCTTTGCCATCTCAGCTGTACTACCAGAATTGCTTCTCACAACATTTTCATTTCAGGTAGCAGATGGAACCTGGCAATACAAAACAACATAAAAAAAATAGGAAAAAAAAAAGCATCCCGAAATTAAAAATTTCTGATGTTTTCAGATTAAGAAGTAAGGCCGCTTTCTGGTGACTGTTAAGCCAAACTGTCAATCAGGACATAGAATTTGGAGGAGGACTGCCCTGGTAATCCAGTAATGGAGCCCAGAGATGCATTGCACAAATGATTTACAAATATTTGGGGGTTTTTTTTTGAGATCTCAGAGCTGTGTCTCTTCCTAAGCACTTGGGATATTCTAGCAAAATTTCTTGAGCGGATGTTGTCAATACTAACATGAAATGTACCTGTCATTTTTGCCTCTGTTCTTTCAATTTCCTGTTGTTGCTCTCAGTCTCAGTATTCCTTCCCGCTGGAAATCCTGAGGCTGGATCTTGGACAAGGTGGAAAGGGAGGATTGAAAGTCCAAGAGCCTCTTCTCCTTTCCCTTCTGCACTTACCCACAAAGCTTCTTTTAACAAGCTAAAATTTCATCATCCAGGGGAAACAAAAGCTGACGGTAACGTACCTGGAGTAACAACTAACTGTCTGCAAACATGTGAAGCTGAATGATAACATCTTTTGATCATCACACCACAAAGCACAAAATTCCTTGTACTCCCTGTAATTTATTACCTTGGTGGTTTTTTTTTTTAGGAAACAAGTGTTATGTGAAAGATCCTAGACTGGCAGCCCTTCAAAGAAAGTTCTCAACACAGGAGTCATGGCTCATCCCATCATTACCCCTCCCAGGCCCTGACACCAGTTGTCCCAGTGGCCTTTCTGATGCAACTGCTCACAGGGAAGGGGCAATGAGGGGAATTAACACTCAGCCTCAGCACGAGCCCTGAAGATGCTTCTGGCAAGGGCTGTGATTTGTTCCTTGAGTAACTGAAGCATGTAACCCAAAACCCATGGGCTTACCTTTCTAAAGTTCTTCACAGAACATGACACCTCTGAAGGGTTTTATAAAATACCTTTATCTGTGTCTGAAGATTAGGGCTAATGACAATATTTAACTTTCTTTCCTAGAAATGTTTGGTGTCATATTGGCTTTGACTCTTAAAATTATTTTTATATGTTCAGGCGTTGAACATTCTCTCCGAGACAAGTTGAGAGACATGGTTAGGAGGGCTCTGGAGGTCAGCAGCTGAAGGCTGGGATCTTGGCTCTGCTCATTTGTGCTCTGGGGAATGCTGGGGAACAAATGAAACTATCAACCAATACTGATTCTTCAGCATCTGGGATGGACATTTTGAATGGGATAACAATGCAGCCACAGAGGATTGATGGATCACAAAGGGAATGCAAATGCAGGATATGTTTGTGGGAGGGGTCACTGCATGAAGCATTCACCTTCCTTTAATCAACATTTGGCTACAATTCCAAATATCATTTTGCCTCCATAGTAATCTCCTGATGGCAATTCCCAAACATATTTCATATGAAATGCAATGCTGTTAACCATGTGTTCTGATGACTTTGAATTAACCTCTTTCTTCTACCAAAGATCTGTGGGACATTCTTGGCAAAGGCTATCTGGCTAGTGTACTACGAGCAGGACAAACATCTTTCTCAAGTTCTCTATTGCAAATGCACTGTTATCCTAAACCTGGTGATGTCACGAGAATCTTCCCTTAAACTTCCTAGAGCTTCAGACTAAGTCAATAATTCAACCCCTTCTTCCATTCCTCAGATGCTGTTTCAGGCTAGTGCACACAGGGAGCTTAACTTCCTCCATTCATTTTGTACACACCAAAGAAAATCGAGTTGGAATGGAAATATTATTTCTGGGAACAAGGCAAAAGGACCTTAGAGAAGGGTGCTCACAGAAGTGTTGTCAGTATGGAGTGACTCCAGCACTGAATTTTATGTTTTATGGTGCCTTAGGCTTGAAGGGGCTTTTCAAGGGCAAGGTAAAGAATGCCAGAATAATAGGCCAAAGTCTTATTCAGAGGAAACTCCCCCTGAGCAAAATATCAGCTTCCCTTGAGAAAGGGCGGCAAGGTTTGGCTCATAAACCCTGTATGTAGAGTTAGCAAAAAAGGGTTTTGTCTTTTCAGATTGGAGGAAAGAAAAAATTTGCTTGTTCTCTTATGAACAAACTATACATATGGACCTTGTTAATTACTTGGGGTTCCATAACATTTATCTGTTCACCAGCATATTTATTTCCCCTAGCATCTAATGTACCTTTGACCTTTAATATAGTATCAACATTAAACAAACAAACCAATAAAATAACACGGTTACCAAAACTTTCCCTTGTATTGTTGAAATACTCTCTTTGCAGCCTCACTCATTTCCTGTCGGGAGAGTTTGGCATTCAAGCTCCACTACATAAACAAGCCCAGGAGCTGGCCCAAGTTGGACGTTTTGCACAGCTAACAACAGAAGATGCTTTAGAATTAAGAAAATAGGATTGTCTCCAAAGGACCTGATCTCTTTTTGGATGCCCTATAGCCCTCTGTCTGGCTTTTTAAACATCTGTCTCTGTCCTGGAAACACAGACAAACAAAAGGAATGAGAAAGTTTGCTAATGAAGTTTTCAGTTGACTCTAAAGACTGTTTCCTGATACGCAAGTGATTGCTCCTGATACAAATGAGATGAACTGGACTGTCTCTGTTGCAGGTAGTGAAAGAAGCTTATAGTTGCAGCTCCTTGGAGGGACGTATGAATAAGCTCCACTGTCATCTCCAAATTAATATTGACCATTAGTAGAGCATTACATCTATACTATTTGTGGAATTGAGGTAGGTTTGCAGGGAGAACTTCTGATCTTCTGCCCCACAGCACAGCATTTTCCCTCTGGACATGCCCATGCCAATGTCTGAGCCTTAGTAAAAAAAAACCCAAATGAACAAACAAATAAATAGTGTAAGAACTCTTTTCTTTTTTTTTTTTTTTTTTAGCCTTTGCTACAGAATAATCCTTTCCTTTCTATAAATTTTTATCTTTAAGGGGACTCTTATCCACCTATGTGTTATTCTTCATGAGAAATAATTCCACCTCTAACTTCCGTGTTGCACCTGAGACATAATATCTTTAAAATATCCCTCGTTGCCTTGTTTTCTGGGTTGTTCTTTAAGTGTTGTGAGTTTCATGCTGATACTGCACCAGTGATCAATCAAACCTTTGCCAAGAGCACACACAACATAAATAAATAAATAAACCCTCTGGTACATTTTGATGTGCCTTTGAAAAGAGGAAAATTCCTTTCACATGGCCTCTTGTCCCTAGAAATCTACAAGTTTCTTTGTCTTGGCAAGTGGCCAAGCAGCACCGTGATGTACCATTTTTCTTGGCCAGTTTTTTTTTTTTTTTTTAAGGTCTTTTGAAACCAGACCAAGCGTTCACATGGTATTTCTTCATTTAACAGCTGCAAGACAGTGACCGCAGCTGCATGTGCCATGAAGCACAGCTTCCATCTATAGTAAGAGACGCTGTGTTTTTGTTGTTCTGAGATAGCTGACTAAAGGGATTCAAACTCAGGGCTGAGACAAGCAGTGCTGCGGCTTCCTATGAAGCCATTTCGCTGTACCTATAAACCTTAGCGCTTCAGAAAGCAGAGCTAGAGAGGGGCCTTTGCAGGGTGAAATGTCTATCCACATGCTAATGTTCTACATGCACAGGACCGAATTAGCATCTCCCTAGGTGAATGCCATGCGAGTGGACTGAAGCTGAACGAACATCTGTAGCCCACCTGGCAGCAATCTTTGCAAGCCCACACTGCTTGGTGCCTCCCTTCAACCCAATCCAAGTCCCTTGAGGTTACAGGCTTGGCAGGCTGTTTAAATTGACCCTGTTTGGAGTGGTCCCTTACATCATTTCGTTTCATAAGCTGTTAACTAAACTATTTGTGAGAATGGCTCAAGTTGCTTGCTGACAAATTGCAATGATGCTTGTAAAAAAGGGGGAAAAAAAGGGAAGGGGAAAAAACCCGTCAAAACATGGTTCATGTGTAAGGCAAAGTCAGCCAGGAAATATTTATGGTGGGTCCCGAATGATCAGATATTCTGGAAGTGGAAAGGAGGAACAAATGTTTCCCTGTCTGCTTGTTAGGGGTTTTTGTGGTGTTCCAGTGAAGAGCAGTGAGGTTTTTGTGGGGTTAAGATCTCTGAAACTAAGCCTGGCATTCTGCCTATGCTTAAAAAGAGACCATACCATACATCTGCGCACTAAAACATGCTGTTTTAAGACCTTAATAATATTATTAAATAGTTGGTGGTGGTTTGAACATGACCAACAAACCCAGTTTAAAAGCCATAATAGATATAGTACCTCATAACATCTGTGAAAGTTTCCCAAGGAGTTTAATGGCTTTGCCAAGGTTAGAGGATTGGGGCACTGGTCAGTTAGGTGAATGTGGCTCCTTGCTAGATTTACTTAGATACAAGGATATGTGTTAGTTTTTCATCCATTTATCCATTTGTTTAGGAATTGCAATGATCACAACGTAAAAACAGTATTCGTGCCCAAGAGGTCACCTAATAGATCAGAAGTAGAGGTGGGTAGATACAGATTAGACATTAGGAAGAATTTCTTGCCCATGAGGGTGGTGAGACACTGGCACAGGTTGCCCAGAGAGGTGGTGGAAGCCCCATCCCTGGAAGTTTTTAAAGCCAAGCTGGATGGGGCTCTGAGCAACCTGCTCTAGTGGGAGGTGTCCCTGCCCATGGCAGGGGGGTTGGAACCAGATGATCTTTAAGGTCCCTTCCAACCCTGACAATTCTGTGATTCTATGAATCTATACACAATAATCACTAAATAGGTGGGACAAATTGACAAAGGTGGTATAAGGTAACAGCTATCATTAGCAAAGCAATCACATTTTTCCCTTTCTCCTATTTATTTTTCCTTTCTGTTCTCATAGAATAACAGCGGCTCGAGACTTGCAAGCAGTCGAAAATTGTCCTCCCTACTGGGGCTAAACTTGTGCAAAAGAAGGCGATGGGTTGTGCAGGCAAGATGGTGTGGGAGCTTCACTCTGCTGTCAGTGACAGGCAAGGCAGCTGAAATTGCCAGTGAGGGGGAGTTACCCGGGAGCTGAGCAGAGCAGTCACTGCAGACCACCCCAGCCTTGGCTGTGATGACGAGCCCCTGGGGAGCAGTTAGTGTTTCCTGCCTCTGAAACTCTCCTGGAGGTCCCTTTCCTTTAGGGTCTCTGAGGTGTGTGTCTCATGGCTCTCAGCCACACAAAGATTTGGGCACGTGGCTCCTAGGGTCAAGAGGAACGGCCACCCTTGTCGCAAAAATGAAGCTCATCTGTGTTCAGTGAATTCTTTTGGCGTGTTGTTTTTAGTGAGGAGAAGCCTTCTCACCCTCTCTGCTCTCCCAGTGCAAGGCACAGCACGCTTGCTTGGGTCCTCCTACAAACACTCGGTCTCCTCCTCCGTTGGTTTTTTTTGGCTTTAGACCTTCTCAACCTCGTCTGATGCTGAGATGACATTTTAACGTTTCAAAGCAAAGGATTGGTAAAATGAAAGGAAAAAAGGATTATACTTTCCACTAAGGACTTGCAAAATGCATTCAAAGGTTTGCTAACACATTCAGAGGTGTTTAAGGAGGGTACAAGGAGCCCAATGGGTCAACAAGTTGCTTTTATCCGTGGTTGATCGCTATCAAGAGTACCTCGTGTCAGCATGCTCCCATCCAGCTGTGGCATAGCCCCTTGCACCTATTACATATTCAGGCATTATAAATAATTGATTAACCCTTTACAAACCACTTAGATGTGGAACCTCTCTCTCTAAAGTGGAAATGGGAGCTGATCAGACAGGGACTTGTCAAAGAGGCTATTAGGCAACCTCTTTCTTGTCTGAAAAAAAACCCCTGCATTAATAAACTAATATGTGTATTCATGTAAGTTCTGTACATTTTTTTCTACCCGGAGAGTCCTTTTGTGAATTCACTTTCTTCTTTGGCTCTTTTTCAGTTTACTCAAAAAAAGATTTCAAGTACTCTAGGAAATTCAGGCTGTGTTTTCTGTGAAAGGGTTTTTTTCCTATGTCATTTATTAATTCAGCAGTCCTCCACTGCCTGCTGTCCTCATGGCATACCAGGAATTATGCACATGCACTCAGAGGTGAGCGGGCTGTAAAAATTTCCCTGTGTAAGGCTATCAACATGTTTGTTGTTGAAATGTGTTAAAATACAACAACCCTTGTGGAAAATATGTTTGTAACTTGGATGAATGGCTCTGTTTGAAGTCCTGTAACCATTAACCAGATGAGTCTGTTTTATGCATTCATAGAATCACAGAATAGTTTGGTCTGGAGGGGGTCTTTAAAGATCATTTAGTTCCAACCCCTCTCCCCCCTGGCATGGGCAGAGTTATCTTTATGATATCAGGATGCTCAATCTGACCTTGAATACTTCCAGGGATGGGAAGCTTCCATAGCTTCCCTGGGCAACCTCTTCCAGTGTTTCACCACCCTCACAGTAAAAATTTCTCCCTGTATCTAGCCTAAATTCACCTTCTTTTACTTTAGAACCAACCTATCACCACATGCCCCAGTAAAATGACTCTCTCCATCTTTCTTGCAAGATCCTTTAAGTATTGAAAGACTGAAATAAGGTGTCCCTGGAGCCTTCTCTTCTCCAGGCTGAACAACACCAACTATCTCATCCTTTCTTCATAAGAGAGCTGTTCCAGGCCTCTGATCACTTCTGTGATCCTCTTCTGGACCCACTCTAACAAAGACATGTCTTTCTAGACATCATAGGAGTCACAGGTGTGTCTGCTACTGGCCAGGGCTTTGATTTCATCATCCAAACTGAGCCCAGGGAGGGTATAAGTCTTCAGAAGTGTGAATCATACTTGTCCTGATAGGTTCTGATGGAAGGAACTCCCTCCTCCTCTCCCAGGCAGCATGCCATAGCCTGCCGATGGCAGAGAAGGGACAAGCACACATGATTTACAGTAACTTTTAATGGAATTCACTTGATGGCTTAAAAGCTTTCTATATAATAATATTAGTTCCTACTGACTCCTAAGCAAGCTTTTTTTTTTCTAGTTAAAAAACACAAGTGTGTGAACTGGGACACGCTGAAGGGACTTGGTTTGACAGCAACAGCTGAGTTGCACAACTGAAAGGTATTGTTGGCAGCATGCTCAGGGGATTCACTGTGGAGGTTTCATAAATTTACAATAAGGCACCTGCTTCGATGCTGAGTCCTCCTCTATTTCTGTGCTACTGAATTCTCCTTTGAAACCAAGGTACTGATGTGTTCTACGCTGTAGGGAAATCAATAAAAACTTTAATAGCAAAATTAAATAAAACCAAAGCTACTGACATGACATGGTAGCACTTTTGGAAGGAGCAACGTGATGTTTTATGATTATCCTGAAATTGCACTTATTATTTACAAAAAAAAATAATAAATATCTATAGCTTCTTCAGAGCTATTGAGCTGGAGAAGAAGGACCTTCCCATCATTTTCAGTTGACATCTTAGTGGGCTTTAGTGCAGTTACAGGGGCATAGCATGGGATATGTTCTTCAGCCATGCAAGTGGCTTTGACAGAAGGAATTTGTTAGCTCTTAGATCCACCTTCATCACAATCTCTGAACTTTCTTAAGAAGTTTATGCCATCATCCTATCCCATTCATCATTTACAGGTTTCCTGGGCTTAACTGTGAAAAAGCAGCTATGTGAAGGTAGTGACCCATCTGTGAAGCAGCAAGGTATGTTGTACAATAAAGAGGCACATCTGAATCACACATACATGGCAGTAGTGGATATGCAACTGAAGCTCCTTCATCGTATCGTTGTTCAGCCTGGAGAAGAGAAGGCTTCATGGACACCTTATTGCAGCCTTCCAGTACTAAAAGAGGGCCTATAAGAAAGATGGGGACAATCTTTTTATCATGGCCTGTGCTGACAAGACAAAGGGCAATGGTTTTATGTGAAAAAAGGGTACATTTAGGAAGAATTTTTTTTTACTGTGAGGGTGGTGAAACACTAGAATAGGATGCCCAGAGAGGTAGTAGAAGCTCTATTCCTGGAAACATTCAGGGTCAGGTTGGACAGGCCTCTGAGCAATGTGCTCGAGTTGAAGATGTTCCTGCTCACTGCAGGAGAGTTGGACAAGATGACCTCTAAAGGTCCCTTCCAACCCAAACCATTCTGTGATTTTATGATTCTATTCTATCCTCGTATGTGTAAAAAGATCAAAGCTGAGTTTCTTCACAAAAGGCACCTATTTTTAAATTCATACATTTTCCTGAAAATGTGTTGTAAAAGTGACAAATTAAGTCCTTTTACGTATTAACATTAAGACTTTTTCTGACAAGAATAAGGGTGACATATAGAGGAAGCTTCCCAGATGGAAAGCCATGAAAACTCTTTGTGTCAGAGATAATAATTCTACATTCAGGTTCTTCCTGGAAATTCACAGAAAAAGTCTATTTCAGGATTTCTTCTTTCCAGGGAAAATGTTTTAAAATACGAAATATTTCTTCACAAAATTGAAGAATAAATGAGAGATGTATTTGTACAGAATTCTACTTTAGCCACCAGAGAATTTAATTTGAAATTTTGCAAGAAGCCAGGGACTTTATTTATAAAGAGAAAGAGTTTCCATTTCTTATCTTCATGTTTCTTGCTATTATGATCATTACTTGCAATAGAAGAAAAACATTCAATGGTTAGGATTTTTACACAACAAATGCCATATATAATCTGCAAAAATAGAAGTATATAACCAAGATGCTACAAATCTATAGTGTTTTTTCCATTTCTGAACTAATGGAAAATTATTGAAAAGGAATATAGGGAAGAATAGTTTATATATGTAAAAAACCAGAAGCAGATCTATTTTCCCTCTTAAATGAGTAAATGTATTTGAATTTTGTGTTGGTTGACCTTGGCTGGCCACCAGGTACCTGCTCTATCACTCCCCCTCCTCAACAGGACATGGGGAGAAAATATGATGAAAAACTCATGAGTTAAGAATGGGCAGAGGTAAAGACAGGCAGATCACCTATCAATTACCATCACAGGCAAGCCACAACTGACTTAGGGAAATGAATTTATTTTATTGAAATTAACCAGCATAGGATGATGAGAAATAAGAATAAATCAAAAAAACACCTTCTTTAACCCTTTCCTTCTTCCTAGGCTCAGTTCCACTCTCAACTCTTCCACCTCCTCCCTCCCAAGCAGAGCACAGCAATGGAGAATGGGGGTTGTGGTCAGTTCACAATGCTTCATCTCTGCTGCTTTTTCCCCTCTCCTGCTCTTCCCAGCTGCAGTGTGGGATGCCTCCTATGGGATACAGTCCTTCACAGACTGCTCCTTTGTGGGTCCTTCCCATGGGCTGCAGTTCTTTAAGAACTGCTTCAGCATGGGTCCTTTCCATGGAATACAGTCCTTCAGGAACCGACTCCGCTGTGGATTCCCTGTGGGGTCACAAGTCCTGCCAAAAAACCTGCTCTGTGTGGGCTCCTCTCCATGGGCTGCAGATCCTGCCTGGAGCCTGCTTCTGCATGAGCTTTCCATTAAACTTCTTTCAGGGCATATCCATCTGCTCTCATGTGAGGTCCTCCACAGGCTGCAGTTTGGATATCTGCTCCACTGTGAACTTCCACCGTCTGAAGGGGGATAAACTGTGTCATCACAGTCTTCTACATGGGCTGCCAGGGAAAATTCTAGTGCCTGGAGCACATCCTTGCCACCTTTCTTCACTGACCTTGGTGTCTGCAGAGTTGTTTTTGTCATGTATTCTCACTCCTTTCTCCCCCAGCTATTGTGTAGCAATTTTTTACCCCTTAAATATGTTATCACAGAGGCAATGCCAACGTCACTGACGGGCTCAGCTTTGGCCAGTAGTAGATCTGCCTTGGAGCTGGCTAGAGCTGGCTCTGTCTGATAGGGGGGCAGCTTCTGGTGTCTTTTCACAGAAGCCAGCCCTGCAGCCACCCCACTACCAAAACCTTGCCATGGAAACCAAATGCAGATGTACACACAAATCTACAGATATATGCTGCTAGAAACATGAAAGCAGCGAATGATTTCTATTTAAGTCTATTTAAGATTGTTCCAGCAAATACAAGTATTAATTCTAAACCTAAGCAAGTTTTTTACTACTTTGATAATTACTTCAAAATATGAACAAATTCATCAACAATGACAGCAACTCTTCCCCAGTGGATGCCTTTATTCTATGGGTTTCGTAACAGGGGAGGAACATGGACTGCAGGATATAAGCCTTTGTTCTGAATCAGTTTTCAATTTATTCTGAAATGATGGACAGTTCCCTAGTTTTTGGCAAGGATGAGATCTGTAACACCAAGTCCTGCTCATAATCAAAGGCAGAAGGAGAGCAGTGCAACACTTCTAGATAAGCTTACTTATGCCTCATTCAGATCCATTTATTCTGAATGTATTCAGAGGTATTATTCTCATTTCCACATTAGTACAATCTGCCGCAGAGTTGCTCTGTAGATCTTACTTTGAATTCAGGGACAAAGAACAGGAACCACCTGTTGAGAGACGTGTCCGTGCAGCTGTTTCCAGGATGGGGACTAGCTTCTTGAACGTTGCTTCTCGTGGAAGTAACCTTAAGGGCAGAATTTATGTAAGAATCCATTAGGGACAGACACAATTGGATCTATCATAGCATATAATGACTTTCTTGGCCACATGTCACTTTGCTTTGCATCTTGCAGGCAATTTGTGAATGGCAGTTGGTGAGACAAGATCCGCTATATATATTTTCCTGTAGAATATTGAACATGACACAATAAAGGCTGATTTTAATCTCAAGATAAATAATAAAAAATAACATAGGAAAGCTGTTAGTAAATACTGTAAAAAGGAAGTGCTCAAGGGCATTTTCTGATCATGTAGTTATTTATAAACCTCTCCTTTCCACATGCTAAAAGACTCATTAAGGATGGGGATTCTGGATAAGAGCAATAGAGTGTATTGTGCAGTGGGTAGCATGAAGTAAATATTCAATAGGCACTAGAGAGTCGTTGTTCAGGGACCAAGCTCGGGAAGTGATGTAAACTGTTCACAGAGCACTTAATTTGATTCTATCAGAGATTTATTTCAGCATGTGATTGATGGAAACTGACTAAGTGGTAGTGTGGCAAAAGTACAAAAGCTATTGAACTATTAATGTTATTTATAAGGACAGGACTAACCATGATAAGCAAGGACCAATATGAAACGTTTGTTTATTTGGAGAGAAACCCCTTCCTTTGTGAGGAAGCAAAGGCTTAACAGAAGTTAAAGACAAATCCAGACCTACCAGAGCCAACACAGTCTCAGCTCCACGCTGTATGGTGGTGCAGGAAGCAGGTTAGGGCTGTGAGTTCTTGCAACAGATTTTGGAAGCACTTTGGTCAAAAAAACACCATAAACACAAAGACACTGAACCTCCTCGGGTTCAGAAAATGTTCTGACCTGTCAGCTGCATTGTGCTTTGCCAGTTCATCTGTCTCATTAAGGCCAACAGAAACTACTGGTAAGCAAAGTGGAGCAGCAATCAGTATTCTTTGTATTTGGCAACTATTTTGTCTCCCAGAGAAATCACCCCTTCCTTGGGTCCACGTTTTCTGAGCACTTGGAAACCATGACAATATAAATATATGCCAATCAAGTGGTTAGCATAATAGCATATTGTGAAATTACATGTAAACCTCAGACTACATTGATTGGGCAATTTCCTATCTAGTTATCCTTGAATTACTACTTCTCTGAGTATGTATTTTAGGAATGTCTCAGCTAGAAAGCAGTCTGCAGTGTTTTATTCTCTTTAGACCTAATTTATTCAAGATACTCCAACTCCCATGTAGTGGACAATATATAGCAGGCTCCTGGACTAACAATAGCAACCCAAATTGGTAAGTGATTGATCAGCTACAGAACACAAGAAGGAATATGGGTAATGGATCTGTAAATATTTGTACAAAATAATTCAGGAACCCCTTGCTTGTGATTTACTGCATGAGCTCAATTTCTAACCCATTTAATACCATTTCCCTGAACTCAAGCAGAAGGATCTGTATCAGCATCACAGAACAGGAATTCCCATGGTACTGTTTAACTTGTAGGAGGGAGGAAGGGTTAAAGTCACAGGTGGCCTTGCAATTCTTGGGAAAGGTCCCGCTTCACATGCAGGTCTCCTCAGCAACTAAGCAAAGCCAACCGATATGTCAATCAAACTGTAGCTAGTAGAAGTCAGTCCAAACATCTGCCTTTCTTGTCTGGTTTCCCTGGGTGTTCTGCCTGGATTTTGTTGCACAGAAATACTTGACATAAAAGCGTTTGCTCACTTCACAGAGAAAGGCACAGCAGCTTCTTGGGCTTCTGTCTTTCTTACTTTAGCCAGCTGGTCATCTGCATGACAGAGAACACTTTTTAACTTGATGCTGGTGCACTGATTAACAGTGCAGGTCCCTTTATGGATATATATTTCTTAGACTTGCCAATCAGCAAGATTAAACAGTGAGCTTGTAGTAATTTACTTATAAAAAATGGAGTAGGTGACAGCCTCATATCAGCTAATGTTGGCATATTATCTACTAAAAGAAAAATGAAACCAAATATTTTGTCTCCTAAGAATCAAAGTAGGAAAGAACAGGAGGAATTTGTGGCATTCCTCCCTACTGATCAGGCAGTCATTTCCCAGATAATAATTAGGTCTCTTTCTTTTATTGACATTATAGACAGGATTTATGCAGAAAATAAAATATTTTAAGTAATATGATATCCCTGATATTCTTTCAAGTTTATTCAAAGTTCATAGAGGCTAAGGAGAGTTTTGTTTTAACAGAGTTTTGAATCAGGGATTGTTTTGCCTCATGAAGCCTCAACTCTTCATTTATCTGCAATATTTACGTGATTTTGGGGTTTTTTTGGGGGGAACAGGCTTTCCAATAGTTCTTTTGGATCAAATAACATCTAAACATCTTCCAAATAACTAGGTCCTAATTCTGAGCATTGAGCATAAGATCAAGACCTGGCCTATGACTGTCCTCTTTGCTCACTGCTACAGGCTCCCAGGTGTTGTTTGGACCTGTATAACAGCAAGAACAGGCCAGGCACTGGTATTGTCTAGGTGGGTTGACGAGGGCATCTGACTGTGGAAGAAGCACAGTCTTCCTTGGTTTTTATTCTGCTTCTGTGGCTCAAAATACCCCCTGATACTATTTATGTACACATGTATACTAAAACTTTATTGCACGGTGTCTGAAATACTGGTTTGATGCTAGTTTTTCTTGTCTGGTTCATATATTAATCTGACTGGGCATATTTTCCCCCTTGGCATCAGACCCTCTTGAGTGTCTGTAAAATGCCTCATGTGTTCTGCCATGTTCCCATTGTTCAGTGATTGCAGGCAAGCTGAGTCATACCAGCTCTCAAAAAAATCCCAACAAAACCAAAAACAACAACAAAAAATATTTCAGGCAAATAAGTAAACTGTAAGAATATAAGGTAAAGATGATGGAGTTGTCTTAAGCCTTTCAGATTGTTATCATTTATGCTTTCATTAAAAATGCACATGATTTTCTTCAGGTCCTGGACTCTGTGTGTTTTTTGTTGGATGTTGCAGCTGCTGCCCCTATCCTGGATTTTTAATTTTTCTAATTGGTGAGGCAATAACATAGGGAAGATGGAATGTGCTAAGCAAGTGCAAAGCACAAGCCAGGCTCATTGATTTTAGTGGAAATTAAGGCCTACATCTATATTTTATGCTTATATAGCACATTCCATCTTCCACACTTATCCATTTATGGGATAACGTTGTTGCTGGAGAGAACACATCATATTCACTTCTGTATTATTTAGCCATGTAATGTGATAGTGATAACATCAAGATGTTTGGCACTAAAATCCCAACTGTTTCAGCAAGTGCTTCGTGGCTGCTTGAGGTGTCATATCTGTTAACAAGCTTATTCATCATCTTTGCTTTATCCTTGTGGAACAGGTAATGAGTGGTAACGTGTGTATCTCTTTCTCTAGTCATCCACTGACCTATTAGAGAGACAATTGTCCTTCACTGGATAGGAGTAAATCTTTCCTTATATTGAGTGTTTTGGGGTTTGGTTTTGGTTTTGTGTTTTTTCTTCCTTCATATTATAATTCATATGCTAATTCACATAGGAGACCTTTATGTAGGGCTGCAAAGCCCAAGACGAAGAACTGCTTGATGCTTAAATACTGTACAGCCTGGAATACATAGTCTGACACAGAGTAATTTAGTCATAGACCACTCACTTTACCAGTCTCTTCTTCCATTTTTCTATGTCTAAAAATGGGCCAATCTAACATTTACCCTCCCTGTGGTAACACTTCATGACTTAGGAAATGTTTATTGCACGACACTGTTATTAGCATACCATTGTTTACGCTTGAAAATGTTGATTAAGGACACTGAAATTACTTGGATGATAACAGTAAGGTACAAAAGGAAATGAAAATGAGGCTTTAATCACTCTCTGTGTATAAAGGAACGTAGATAAGGCCTTTCCCAACCACAAGCTATAAACAGGACATTACCCAGCGAATACAATTTTGTCACGTATTTTCTCTCTGGGCATTGCATCTTGGCTAAACTTCATCTTTGCTGCCTGCTGCCTGCCACAGGCTGCTAGCCTGAAACCAAGCTCTCGAGCATAATGAAAAGGATAAAGCTGAAGAGAGCTTGTGGCCACAGCAGCTCGTATGAGTCTCACTTCCACAGATTTGGTAACGTCCCTCATGTAGAGCTGCTTTCATTGTATGCAGTCGCATGGTGTGGCTTCAATTACATGGGTGCTGCTGTGTTACAGCTTTGCCTACTGCCACTACGGTATTGCCTGGATAAATATTGCTTCCTGAAGGATTGCTCCAAGTCAACTGCATGTACTGAGCTAAGAGTGATGGAAATTTCTTCTGGATGAGACAAGTTAACATTGCTCTTGCTGGCTCAAGCAGCAGGAGAATCCTTTGACTCACTTAAAGGAAATGCTGCTTTCGTCTAAAAGTCTGCAGATCTTTCCCTGCTCAGGAGGCACAGCCCCAGCTCTCAGCTTCTCCTAATTTGGTTAGTGTCTATCTCCGCTTGCTCTGGTGCTAGTACATCAACCCATGTGTGTTTTCTCCTCACTGAGAAATTCTGTTACAGATCACATGACATGCCAAATTCCAGCCACTGTCCTCACTTTCATTAATTTCTTGACAAACTCAAAAATTCTCAAAAAAGTCAAGAATAATAGTTTACCTAAAAAAAAAAAAAATGTGGAAAGCTGTGGCACAGTAATTATGATGCCTGCACACCTCTTGAAAAATTATGTATTTACTTCTCCGGGTATTTTAAAACTTGTCAGTTCATCACTGCTTCCTTCACAAGCTTGGTTTTTCCCTCCCATCTTCTTCTTGTTAGGTTTTTGACCTTTGGGTGCCTTGCAAGTTCATACCAGCAGTGTGCACATAACATATGTTTTGTGCAGTACAGATGCAGCAGTATGCAGTGCAGATGAGAAGGCAGATTTAATTGAGTGCCAGGTATCTCATACAGAGTCTGCCTTTGTCAACTTTTTCCCTCTTAGAGCTCAGGAAGAGCAGAGGAGAGAAAAGGTTTGTCATGGGCTCTCCATTATTTTCCTACACTAGATCTCTGCAAAATTACTGTTTCTAGTTCTTGGCACTAAATCTAGGATCACCATAATCTGTCTCAAGATTAGCAGCAATTAGCCCCATGAAACATAAACCACTTATTTCTATAAACTTCAGTAGCACATCTGCTGGAGCTGGTAATTGAAACTGGTTTACTTCCCCCATCCTCATGCCCTTAATGCTTCCTGGGACTCTGTGGCTACAATTATGCCAGTAAACTGAGTAAGGTCAGGTCATGTCTTGAACAGAGCACTATCTGTACTGTAAAACCATTAACAAGGTATGTGACATTGCTTTGGAGCAGACCATCCAACACTCCTCCAGACAAATAGCAGACATGGCTCAGGAACCAGCACAGTTCTTTGAAAAAGGAAGCCTCTTCAGAGAAGGATTTGAGGAATGGATATCGACCAAAAGCTTTGGTTACTTTGAAGGACACATATCATGCTTTTCCTTTGCACAGGTAACAAATTAATTCAAAGGCACATCTTGGGGAGGCCACTGTAGAACATTCCAGGGTGATCTGGATTATTATTAAGATCAATGAGACTGTGTCAAATGCTTTGTAACAAATGGTGCCAGATCTTCCACATTTCTACAGTTCTTCTTTTGCATCTCCTCATGCCCTCAAAAAGGTAATCAGCCATCCAAATGAGACTATGAAAACAAGTACTAGATGATAAAAGATATTTAATCCAATAGAACTAGAAAAAGATTGCCTTGAACATGTTTACAAAACAAGTTATTGTGCAAGGATTAGATACCTTCTTGGTATAAACCATAATCAAAGGAATTCTCACTTAGCTCCAGATCTGGATCATACTTATATGAGACTTACGAGAAATCCTTCCCTGGCTGTCCGTCTGCCCAACAGATGGACATGATAGATCTGGCCTTTTTTCTTCTCTTTTCTTTTTCTTTTCTTCTCTTTTCCCAAATCCAGTTGGCAGATCTTGTAATTTGCTGGGCTGACCCTTCCAAGGGCTTGATATTGAACCTGCCATCTGGCTAATAATGAGGCCAGCTGGACAGTAACACCACGGACTCAGTCCCAGACTCACATTTTCTTCATCTGGCTTCTTTTCTATCTGTTTGTTCTTGCTCTGTCTGGACCCAATGGACATCATGTTGTGCAAAGTCACATAAAGTTTGTAGCCAACCATTTAGTTTCTGGGTACACTTCATGATGACAGGGGCATTGTTTTCCTGTCCCCTGAGGCAACATTTTATTGTTGGATGTGGACCATATGGGATGCCAAAAAGAGAAAAACCTGATGAAACTACTCTCACTGTTAATAAGGAACAATATCTTCTGGTTGCAACAATAGGTTCAGATTCAAATCATTTCCTTCAGAGTTAACTTGAACCACTTCTCTAACTCACCAGTTTGACTGATGTGAAAGCGTACACAGATTCTTGATTTGTAAGAAGTAAACACTTTTCTGTTGTTAAATTAGATATTGTCCTCCAGGATGTTTAGAACAATTGAATCTGGCCAAGACTCTTGGTGCACTGGGTGCTATTGGATCCATTTAAGTCATTGAGTAGTGGGGGCTGACTGTGAAAGACACTTATTTGTGTTGTGCATAAGCTTGCTGGAGAACCTCACCATGTCTGCCTCCGTCATGTCACTGCTATCAGTGAAATGAGAGTTAGAGGATCTAATTGTCTTTTCTGGACACAATCAACTGATTGTACCGACAAAAGGAGCAGAGTTGTCTGCCAGGAAAGGTGACCCAGGAGATGAGTATGGCAGGAGGCAGGGCACAGGTCTCACCAGCACAGCCCCATGGTGCCCAAGCAACATAAGTAGGGAGGCCTAGGGACAGAGGATGGCTTCAGCCTAAAGTCAAGGTTGCCAGAGAAGCCTTTAATGATGAGGCAGGTCTGAAGTCAAGGCAGGAGGCCAAGTCTACCTGTCAGGGTCAGAAGTCCACATCAGTGCGGTGTATGGCCTGCTATAGGCATAGCCAGAAAATTGCTGAGACAGGGACCAAGGCTTTTGTGCGACACATTTAACAACAGGGTGAGAAGATTCAGATCTATTATCCTTTGTAAGTTTATCTTTGGTAATGTGACATAACAGATGTTTCACTTTCAGATATAAAAATATGAAGTAGCTATCCATTTTCATGAATATCCTGAAAGGCATCCTCTTTATTGCTCCACAGACAAGTGTTTCTCTTTATTAACATGATTTTGCAGACACTTTATCCATGAGAGACTGTAAAGTCAATGTCCATGCTGTGATAGTTTCCCTTCTCCTGTCCAATAACATGCCAGTGTGATATCTTCACGGAAGAAAGAGACGATTCTCCCTCAAGGGGAGAAACTTGTTCAACATCTGTTCTATGTCTTCTGCAGCTCCTGCTGTTGCCTCTAATAGATAGGGCCACTCTCAAGTGTAAAGACACATTTTGAAAATGATCAGTTTCTTGCCAGCTGTTAAATGAAGTACAGTACAAGGAGAATCCTTCACATGTCCATGGAGATACGTTAATGATACTATGCTAATCAGGTGTGTGTTGTGCCCATTTAGCAACTCTTATGGTGTACATACCAAGGTCTGTTCACCCTGAACCCTCTGAAGCTTGTTGTGGCAGACCATTGATTTATACTGCCGTGGTTGCCTTCGAAAGCACAGAAGGGTTCATATCGCCAGGGATGTGGGATCAATCCTGTAATTACAGTCCATTAGCAGGGAAGCCACTGCTAGGGCTCTCTTGCATTAGAAATAGACCATCATTTCTAAAACTGTCTAAAACAATGAGATCTATGAAAATAGCTCCCAGTTTTGAGGAAGAGGCTTGTACGAATCAGCCGGAGAGGTAATTGCATCGGAGCACAGGTCAGCACAGAAGGGAGATGGTCCTTGTCTCGGTGCTTTAAAGGCAATACACTATGGCTATGACAGGCTCCCTTAGTTTCAGAGTGTTTTTCAAGGTCGCATTTGAAAGCAATCTGCCTCCGGGTGGTTTTCTTCAGAAAGATTTTCCACTGGATTTCTACTTAGCTTTCTGCACCCTATCTTCTGCTTTGTCCAGGAGAACTTTAAAGAATTGCTTTCAGATTCACCATTCAGTTCCTTATAGACGCTTCCAAGCCTCTGCCTTGCCCATCTCCATCTGTGACCTGAGTTTTGAACTAATGCACAGCCACTCATTTCTCCTCCTGTCCAAATCTCTGTTGATGAATTTGCTGTTGGTATGTCCCACTATTTAATTCCAAAAGCTGAAGCGTGGCTGTAGCTGAACACGTAGCTATTCATGGTCACGTTGTCAAGAGCCAACTGCTGTTCCAAAGTGCAATATACTCCTTCTATTACTTTTGTGAGAACAGGTGCCAGCCAGCTGACACGGGGTGCTGGCTACTTGCAAGCTCCAACAGCCAGGTTATGAAAATATTGTTAAAAGAAAACACGGGCTGACAGTTGTAAGCTTGGATGACGTTGGTTGCCCGGCATCGCCAGACACTCAGAATGCTAAGTTAGAGATATTGCTGTTGGTAAATTATATAGCTCTAATTATATCTGTTCTAACCTCTGCTGTCAACAACGGTCAAGCACCTGCATTTTCTTTGTTCTGCTACTGCTCCAACCAGGGAAACAGCAGATTGAGGACCTTCTCCGCTGCTGTTTTCCAAGGCTACAAACTATGTTAGTAGTCCAACAGTAAGATCATGTCCTACATTTGTCAAATTTGATGTTTTTCATACAACTTCCTATCCTGTGTATTGACTGAAATGCAACATCATTTCTGGGAATATATGTTCAGCATTCCCTTTGCTACCTCCTCTTCTCTCATTGAGAACACGAGGAAGTCTCATGGAGAGAAATCTGAAGGTTATGTATATTGCTTTCTTCCTTAGATCTTTTTTTACCCTGCATAATCATTTAGCCATGACTTCACTTATCTGATCAGACCAATCCATATTTGCTTCTTCCAGTTTCCTGTCCAAGTGTCAGCAGTCTGAGGTACAGTGATGCTCAAGCACTTGGTCTAGGTGGGCCTTAGCAATGTATCCTCTGTTACTGGAACAGTGTATGCCGACGCAGCTCCCTGGATTTCAGCCCAAAGGCTGCACATAAAAGAACAGAAATCAGCACTCCCTAGTTTCTAATTCCTAGCTTAGTCTCTACACACTTATTTTAATCTTTGTGGGCAGTTCTTCTATAAAAGAAGGGCAATCTCACTCACTGACCTGTAGCTTTTTTCTCTCTCAGCTAGGTCGGCAAGTAGCCGTAGCCAAGAAAGTGTTTAACCCTCTAGCAGCAAGGGTTGCACCGGGTGACATTTCCCTGGCTCTTCTACAAGAACAATGTCAATGATCATTAAGATCATCATTAATGATCATTTGTTTAAAAACTCAATAATGTGGATTTCTTGGCATGGAAGTACAGCTCTGACCTTTGGGAAATTCAGATCCACTTGCAGAACTTCATCCTTGCAAGCTCTCAGTAATGTATTCACAAATAGATTTAAGGAAGTTTGGAATTCTTTGCGGGTTTTGATCCAAACTTGGCAACCTGAGTCTACTTCAATCTGTGCACTGAATGGTACATGAGCAGTACCTTTAGGAGAACCAGATCCATGAAGAACAGCATGGTTGTCACAGCAGCTCCCCTTTTTGACCTATATGCCACACTTAGCATTTCAAGAGTTTCTTTTCCGTGTTCATAGTGCAAAAGAATATTGACATAAAAATCTAACCAAGAACCAGGAAGCTGTTCTTTTGTCAGGTTAGCAACTGTTCCTCTTTTTTTTGTTGCTTCCATCATGCTCTGTGCACAAAACTGCTCAGTTACACTGTAAATAATTGCATTTTCTTCCTCTCTCATATTCTCCTTCTTGTCCCTTGACCTGTTCGATTCCTGTAGTAGAAAAATATACACAAAATATTGCTGACAGTCGATATTTAAGGAATATCTTTGACTATTCCATACTGCCGGACATAGATTTTGGGGCTCTCTCGTACCCTCTGTCTGCACAGCAGGTAGCAATAGGTATTGCTCTGTTTCTGTGCTGTTTTGTAGTAGAGAACTGTGTCACCTGCAGGTTCATAAAGCCAGGGGAAGGATGTGCTGCATTGCAGTTGAGGATGGGGCTCAGAGGGGGTACCTCCAGGAACTTATCTCTCAGATGGACCAAAATTCACCTTTCCCATCAGATGACTGCACAGTACAGATGTATAGCTGTCTCATGGTCATGGTGCATCTACTGTCCCAGGCACCAGGGAAGGAGATGAGGTCACAGCTGTGGAAAGCTGAGAGGGTAACAAAGTGGTGCTTGGGGCAGAGAAGGTTGATGCTGTGTGACAGTGAGCAGTCACCTAGGTCTGAAAGGACACCAGGGTGTTAAATCCATACCGCTGTAGACAGAGCTGATCTGTGTCCAGGGGAACCTTCCTGCACTCTGCTGCCTTCTCAGGAGCATGGACACAAAGGGAGCAGGATTTGCTACTTCTCTAGTCACAGAACAAACCTGAGCACTTTTTCTTTCCCTGTCCCCCCAACCATGCTCTCTGTGTTCTTTGGGTGACTGGGCCAACACAAACTCACCCTAGGGACTGTGTGTGCTCACCTGCCACAGTGGAAGTCACAGGGAAGTGCGAGGGGAACTAGAAAGGTTGACACCACAAGCCTGTGCCACAAAGGCTCATCCACCCCTGTTGCACCAGCATGATGGGAGTTACAACTGTCAGTCCGTGTAGGTGTTGCCATAACCTCCCTTCAGGTCTGGAGGTTTTTCAGTGAGCTCTGATGTAGCATGTGTTAGCAGGAATGCAGTGTTGTAGCTAACCACCTCCTTTCAACCAAGAAAAAGGGCAGTTTTGAATCCCTCAGACACAGGCAGACATTTTCAGAAGTGACTTACAGCACTGTCGGCAGAATCTTTGTAGTACTCCTCTTCACTGGCTGCTGCACCAGTACAGAGACAGTCCCATCCTGAAGTGCTTTCTCTCCAGGAGAAAAAAAACAATAAGCAGATACAAAGAGTTATCTAGGAATTACAAGGAAACAGCTAGCAAACTGGTCAGCACAACAAACACTAGTTTCAGCACAGCAGCAGCCTGCCAATTGTCACATCTTTTGCAGGCATCACAGCAAGGCAGAATATTTTAAATGGATTTGAAGGAGGGGCAGCAACTGCAGAGGTGCTTGTTTGAAAATTGAGAAAGGGAAGGAAGGGGGAAAAAAAATAAACCCCAAACAAATAATAATTGAAGTCCAGAATGACATTGAGTGATCTTGGCTTTTGTTTTGGAGACTGTTTTGTGTTGCTGTGGGGTTTTTTTGGTTGGGGGAGAGGCAGAATCTTTTCCAGTATGTGCAAACACACATTCACACATGCACACAAACGCACACACAAAACATTTCCCTGTTAACGTGCTTTCATTGCCTACATCTCAGAGCCTTTGTTACGGTTACATTTGGTTCTCATTTAATCTGCGCTGCCCCCCCTCATGCCTCTGTCTCATATCCCTCTATTGTTTAGCTGAGGCTTCTTTCAAGCCTCTCTCCTCACGGTGCCACCGAGGCCTTGTGCCAGTCTTTCTCCTCTTTCCCTCTTAGTATTGTTTCTATCTTTGCAGCATTCGCAGCTTTCATTCTTACTTTAAGCCTTAATTTTTCTGTTATTGTTTTGGGGGGTTTTTTTCCCACTATTTCTCTCTATCATTATTCCTCTGTCTCTTTTTTTCTGTCATTTTTTTCCCCTCTGCATTAAGCATGCCCTTTACCTTTCTTTATCCTCTAGACCCATTACAGTCTGGTTATAGGTTGTTTTTTTTCCCCCTTCCTCCCTTCTGATTGTTTCATTCCCCTCCTCTCTATTTGATCCTCTTTTTCACAGTCTCCTTTCCCCTGAGAGCCTGTTCTTAGTTAAGAAGCACTTCAGCGTATAATTTTTGTTTATTGTAAGACCAAGATTCAAAGTCCACCCTGACAAAGAAAGTATCTCCACTGATTTCAGTGGGTCTGTGAGTGCTCAGCACAAGAAGGAGCAAGCTCATCTGCTGGAGCAGGTCCAGAGAAGGGGCACAAAAATGATCAGAGGGCTGGAGCACCTCTCCTGTGAGGACAGGCTGAGAGAGCTGGAGTTGTTCATCCCAGAGAAGAGAAGGCTCCATGGAGACCTTATTGCAGCCTCTCAGTACTTAAAGAGGGCCTAAAGAAAGATGGGGACAATGTTTTTAGCAGGGTCTTATATGACAGGACAAGGGGTAATGGCTTTAAACTGAAAGAGAGTAGATTTCTATTAGATGTAAAAAGACATTCTTCACTGTGGGGGTGGTGATACGTTGGAACAGGTTGCCCAGAGAAATTGTGGATGCCCCCTCGCCTGAATCATTCAAGGAAAGGCTGGATGGGGCTTTGAGTAGCCTAGTCTAGTGGGAGGTGTCCCTGCACATGGCAATGGGATTAGCACTAGATGATCTTTAAGGTCCCTTCTAACCCAAACCATTCTATGATTCTAAGTCACAACATATATATTTTTTTCCTGCTACCAATTTATTTGGTATTAAAAACATGTGAAATTACATTGGAGAAACATAGGCAAAGTTGAGAAGCAGTTGACAGATCCTTTCTTTTTTAGAGGAACGGACTTCCCTAACCCAAGAGATGCTAGAGCCACTCCTCGCTTGTGAAACAGTAGTTCCTCTCAATGTGGAAAACAAAACATTTTGATATTATGTTTCGGGATATTCTAGATTCTGTCTGCCATCCCAATCTGCCTTCATCTTCACTGAGTGAAAACACTGGGACATCTGAGTTTTATTCCATCAAACAGAAGAATGTTAACCACTTCTCAAGACACCATTTAAGTATTTTCCTGACGCAGTTTGAAGAGTTTCTTTTTTTGTTACCTATTTCTATTATGTTTTCCTTTTTCACTGCTGAAGAGAAGTACAGATCCAGAAGAAGACAGATGGGCTGAATATGTGGGAAGCAGTCAGCGTGATCTTAATGTGAAAGGTCAGAAATGTTCTTTATTAGCCATATGAGCTTTATGGGTTGTAAAAGGAACCATCAAATTCAAGTCAGGTTCTCCGAATTGCAGGAACTATGCATTTTCCCCATTCTGGATGGTTAAACAAAATGAAAAACATGCAAAAAAAAAACCCTACAAGTAGGACAATCAGAGGAGTTATTCAGTTTAATCTGGTTTTCATTAAATCACAGCACTTGATGTGAACATCCATCCTGCATAAAGAAAGACATGGGCAAATTTTTCAGTGCTATCACACTCTGGTTTAAGTTCCTGCCTATTTCTGACTGGTGGTCTATTTCCCTATTAAAAAATGTTGATCATCTTTCCCCCCTTTGCTACTTGCATGATGTTATTTCTTCCCTGCATCTTTTCTTTTTCAGTCACAACCAGACAAATTCCTTCTCACACTACATAAGTGTTTCCTTCTTCCACTTTCATCTCTCATGTTGCAGGAACCATTTCCTCTTCTGCTGCCATTATCTCGAACGGGCTTCTCCATATCTGTGACTCTTTCATCTCCTTTCAAACATCAAGAACATCATTCAGTCTCTCCCTTGGATAGCCTGCTTAGGCCTCCTGTCACTTTTAAATTTAAATTACAGTTTAATTTATAGCCTCATTGTGTAAGCATTTAGAGGCAGTCATTTGCACAGATGACTACAAAAAGGCAGACCAGTTCCGTTTTATAAAGCTTCCAAAGTGCACAGGTTGCAGACTTGTTTAGCATATATCTCAGGCTGATGAAAAGAAAAAAAAATGATTAAAAGAAAGATGAGTCAGAATAAAGCTCAGAAAGGTAAGTCTGTGACCTGCCACCTGTGGGAACAGTGCTGCTGGTGGAGGAACAACCCTTCCCTCACTTTTGACATCTCACTAAATCATCCCCCCATTTGAAGGTCAGTCTTCCTAGCCCACCTCTGTAGCCAAATCAGAAATCAAAGCACTACATCTGAGTTGACAGATAACCTCTGAAGCTCACTTCACCAGTGTTATAGCTTAGGACTGCCCACCTAAAAGCCTCAGGTGCCTGAAATTCAGTGAGATGGATCTGAGCCCAGCCTCTTGACTCAGGTGTTGATTATTTAGAAAAGACCAATAAAATACCTGCTAGGCTTCCTTCTCCACAAAGACCAGGTTAAAACCATGGCAGTAGCTTCACTGAGAGAGCATCCTCGTGAGCTGCAGATTGTCTGTATGAACAATGAGTGAGAGAAGGGCCTTTGCAGCACCTCTGCAGTCCAGCAAATATCTAGCGATGGCCACAACCTAACGCATTTTCTGCAGAACTGCCTGTAGATGTTGTGCTTATGCCTGAGCCCTGCAGCAGCAATGCCTCAAGTCACAACTTTCTTGTGTCCTGGAAATGTCTGGCACAGCATTCTGCTATGCTTTCTTGCCCGAGTCTTCCTCTGAGCTCTGTTATGGCTCCTACAGGCAGAACCGCGTCCAAAGCATAATTGTGTGAAGTTGCAAGAACAGGTAAGAACACATCTTATATACCCATCAGACAGGCTTGAAATTAAAAACTGGTATAACAGACAGCTATTCTCAGATCTAGCTGCAAACGGTAAATAAATCCAGCTTGTAACTTAATGATCCTTGTGTTTGCAACCAGCAGTGAAAACTGCCTGGGGAACAAAAGCTGGAACTGTAAGTGGAAGACAGAATGAAATCGTTGGCAATCATATACAGAAAGCACCTGGATTTTATCATTCTGACCTCGAGATACAGTCATGTTAGTTCTGGCCAGAAATCCCCCAGTTAGTGAGGATGGGGCTTCAGGACAAGTCCCCTGAATATTAGATATGTGCTGCTGCTCATTTCACGTTCATACCCCGCATTAGACACCCTGCACTGCACAGAGGCATCATTACATTACCCTGCTGGTCCCTCCTGCTCCCTCCTCCCATGGCTCAGACCGAGATCGCCTGCCTTTCTTGGAATTCATTTCAAAACAGATTCATGTGGTGCCTGCTATTCCCCAACAAACAAATAAATTAGCTGCTGTGATATGGAAATTTGCATGATTCGCTGTACTTAAAAACTGTTAGCTGTGAACTTATTAATTGAAAACCACAGGACAATAATAAGAGTGTCCTTCAGTCTGAACACGAGTCCCTTGTTATAATGAATTTGCAAAGTAATAAAGATGAGTTTTTCAATGCAAACATCACTGCCTCAGGACAGTCTAGACCTGGTCTCGCCTCTCAGTAGACAGGAGGAGCTTTCAGGGAGGGGAGATCAAGGCCCCCTGCCAAAGCCATGCTGTCCTGGCTGCAGGGCACGGGCAAGACACAGGAGTCCCCAGGAGCAGCTGTGCTAGCTCTGCCTCTCTCACTCCTCTCCAGCAATTCTGCCTTCACCTTGGGGATGCTTTCCCCCCACCCCTTCCCCATAGCCAGGGTGCAGGGAGATGGCTTTCACCTCCCTCCTGCACAGCTGCCCCGGAGGCTTTCCCTACCCAACCTTCCTCTGGCATCCCCACGTGTGAGTGGTGAGAAATGATTTAGCCCTTGTATAACGTCACCTTTCAGCTGACTCTGCTTTCCTTGCAGAATACTCTACCTATCGATTTGTTTGCTCTGCTTTGGTCGTATGTGCTCACACATGTTTCCTTGTGCCTTGCGTTCATTACAGACAAACTGTTTCTTGTTTCTCCCCTGTTATTTTAGAAAATTCTTAAGCAAACTGCATTTATTTTGCAAATGTGATGCAAAGGCTAAAAAGTAGCAAACCTATGTTTCCTTTACAACATATATTTGCAGTAGCTCCCGTATTTAACCAAGTTCCCCATATGCATGTCAAATATGTGGAGTCTGTGCCCACTTCCACCCTGACTCATCATCTGCAATCCCAGTGAAGCCAGTAGTGGTTGCTGGTCTGCACTAGAATATTGCACCATATATTTTCATACGCATTAAGATTTTCAAACAGGAAACCCTTAGTTAAACCTGCATTGGCAAAGCATGACAATATGTGCTCTGAATCCTGGTAAAATCATCCATTGTTTTGTTTTCTGTATTTTTCCTTCTTCTCTGTTTTCCTTCTTTTATTCAGAAGGAAAGAAAGAGGCTGCCTCTAGTGCTTGAATTTTAATTATTTACTGCACTGTCCTTGAGCAGAACTGAGTGTTTCTAAGAGGTGTAGCACATTGTACAGCAAAAAAATGAATGTAGTGCCAGTGGTTCTAATTCCAGGATTCATTGCTGCTTTCCTTATCAACGGCTGTTATATATTATTTTTTAAATACATTGAAAATATCGATATTTAATCTAACTTGAAAATTACAACCCTCAGAAAAATAGAGTAACAACTGTCAAAGAACCATAGCTTTTGTGGGTTTTAATTCAAACACAGATTTATATTTCCTTTATTCTTGATGACAGTAGTAAACTACTGCATACATTGCAAAGCCATGGATTTATGTTTTCAGAAACACACGAGCCATGTGAACCTGATGCCAATATTGTCTCAAAAATGCAACCCATATGCATTGCACAAAATATCGTCTCGTGAAAGATCCAGTTGTAATGGGGTAGGACAGGGGCAAGAAACAAGGAACTAAAACTTTTATAGGCAGAAGTAGCTGAAAAAATATAACTCAGTTTAGAAATATATGTTTCCTTTATCTGTCCTATAAAAACAAACTGTTCTCGCCCTACCCTCAGCCTTTTCTCATTTACCTGATGTTTCTCAATCCAACATTTTATACCACCGTGATCTAGTGTTAATGTAAGTGAATGACTGCAGTGGTCCAGCCAGCAAAGCCAGGGCTGCAGGAGGTTCAGCAGATGTATGTCATCCAGGGATCCTTCTTCAAAAGGGTCTCCAGATCACTAGATTCTTACTATTGTTCATAACATCACAGACGTCAGCATCACTTATTTTCAGCAAAGTAAAATGAAATTAGAATATTTCAAGCTAATTAAAACATTCATTTCCAGATTGCTCTTAATTTTATATCCCTTAGCCATTTGCATCTTGTATCAAAACCACAAAATTGGTATTTGAAACCTCACTCACTCCTACTAATCCTTCACAGAGGGGAATTATGATATTTTTTTGCTCTGAAACGTAGAACAGACTATCTGCAACAGATCTAGCCACCGGGTAGAAAACACAAGAGCTCAAAACCTGCTGTAGAAACAATTGATTTCAACTTGTAGTCCCTCAACTAATCCTAAGAAAACTACAAAAAACAAGCTTATATATACTACCAGTATCTACACTTCCTCTCTAAAAATTATTTAAAAAACACTCAAAAGAAGTCAAGAGCATGGTAATCCAGTTTCCAAGAAAAAAACTTCTGTGAATGTCTGTCTGTGAAATGTTGGTTCTTGTTAACAGAGACTGCTATTTGTCTAAAGGACACCTTTTAAAAAGGCATAATTTAAGCAGAAAGGCAGGAAAATTATTTGAGCTCGCTAAATGAATGCACATGACTAAAACACACACAAAAAAATCAAGCTTGACATTCAAGATACATCTGAAGTTAAAGGGCAAGAAAATCTAATAAATCAGAAGAACATTTTTATATCAGAAAAGTACAAAAATCTCTTCCATGTCTTTTAGAGTCACAGAAGCATGGTCCATGTTATGATTTTCTATTTATTTTTAAACTAAATAATATCTCCCTGTTATCGAGTTCAAAGAAAATTGGCAACGTGGATGTTATGGGTAAGAACATGATTTTCTCAAGTCTTAAGACACTTTTATTAGATGATCCTTAATACCTGATTCTAGTTACTTAAAACAAATTAAAGAATGTCTTAATAAATTCAGGAGGTAAGTAAGGCAATGAATAGATAAAAATGGAATCTAGAGAGACACCATCCTAGATCCAGATCAAACCCACAAATATTTAAATAATATCTCTTTTTGAAGCATTTTACCTCATCATAATTATGCTATTTTATCATTCTGGTGGGTCTGTCTCATTATGCATTAATATATAACTAATATGTAACACTTTTAAGAAGTTAAAACAGAAAGATCATGAAAAAAACACCAACCTGAAACAATGACTCAAAAGGTGGCCCTTACATATCCAGCTCTCAGACAAGCTGCAAGGGATTAATATTTTTTTTAATACAAAAGCACAGGAATATTAGCTTTTGCATCTATCAAAACCATCTTCTCACACTTCCTCCCCTTACCAACTCCAATATTGTTAGAAAGTGTGTTTTAATGCTAGACTGTCTTAAGGCTTTCCTAAGTGATATAAGGAAAACAACTAGCTAAACAGAAAGGAACCAAACTCAATTAAAAAAAATACTTCTCAGCTCATTTAACATGTCAGAAATAAATGGCTGCAACATGAACATGGTCCCCTCGGCTTCATCTGGGTACATAGGCAGGGCTGTAATGCTCGCTTTATGCATCGAATTTTAAAGCTGCAATTCAATCATTGGTAGGAAAGAAGCTGTAATGTTTTGCTCCCAGAAACGTTAAGGACATGCCTTTTAGTCTTGGCATGCCAAAGGCTGTAACTGAACAAGTCATAGAGGAGATGGATGTGAGCATCACGTGCTCTTCACTGCTGGAGAGAAAGCAAAAAATAAAAAGACCTCGTCGTCCCGCTTGGACAGACTGTCACTGACAACTCCTAAAGTTAAATATAATCATCTCAGATTGAATGTCTGCTGTGCTGTGGCTGGGGCTAAACACCATTTCCCTGCCTTGACCGTGCAATACATGGGCCATGTCTCTGACTGAGGCCACGGCCAGCTGTGGGGACAGATCTCCCCAGATCTGATTGCACTGGGGAAAAGACACATCTATGGATCTCCTTGCAGCAGGGCTACGGCACTAAGCCTGATTTGTCACTGTACAACTATTTGCTCAGTAGAAGTCACCAGATGCAAAATAAGCGAATTTCCTTTTCTTTTTATGTGTCACCAACAAAGCGACATTTTGAATTTTTTTTCAGAGAAACTTTGTGCCACCATTTTGTTCACCATACTTGTTTTAAAATTGCTGTGCTACGTGAGTAGCAAGAGGTCTTCTTGGAAGCATGAGTCACGTAATTTTTTGAGGCTCCGTGGGCTTCCTTTCTTCTGAATCACAGCAACTTTATCCTGGGATAGGGCATACCCCTCCCTACAGGGACCAAAAAAGGAGTGAGGGAAGGAGGAAAATGGCTTAGATTAAGAGAACAAATCTCTGAAAACAGACTATGAGGTCAATGACCTTCGCTCCCTTTTTCTTTCCTCACAAAATTTAAGAAGTTGAGTGAAGAAATTTCACTGCATTGACTAAAGAGAGTTTACAAATTACACCCCACGTACTATACAGAGGGCAATGTGCTTTTGGAAATGGAAACCATGCTCTGGTTCTCTCTCAGATCATCTTGGCACATTCTCATCACCTGCATATTTAATATTCAACAGTAAGTAGCAATAGGTGAACAGCAAGAGGCAAGGAGTTCTGCTTTGTTTAATCTGAGAATTGCTATATGCTTATCCAAACCTTATCTACATCCTCCTACAAATATGTGAACCTCTGGGCATGAGAAGTATTTAGACACCTGCTACAGAAATTAATGGGAGCTGCAAGCATAGAGTTCCCAGGACAATTAGATATCTTAAGTCTACAAAATTAGGTTGAAAATCTCTTGGGAACAATTTTTCTCACTCATCATATTTACTGCTTCCCACCAGGCAGGAAGTATTCGAAGCACAGGCTCACTGTGGTATGCTGGCAATCCCGAGTTTTTTTATGGGAAGAAACCAGGAGACAGGCCAGGGCACTATATATGGGGGGAAAAAAATTAAATGAAATAATCTTTTAAAGTAACTGAAAAGATTCAGTGTCTGAAAATTTTCGATCTGGGATTGCCAAGATTCTGAGTGGATTTTCAGTTGGTTGTAATTTTCATCCCACCAGATTAAGCTTTCTTTAATAAAAGGGAGGTTTCTCTGGAAAGTGCAAGGAAAATGGCTTCTTAGACCCCTTCTTATAATGTAAAACACATGGGCATCCTGCTAAGCTCCTGCACTGCCTTTCTGCATTCAATGGGTCTCTTTGCAGATGCAAGAGTTTTGGGAAAGAATGAGGACTGCAGTTTCAGCCTGGTAGGATCAGGATAGCATTTTACACACTCTAAATCAAAAGAAGAGGGTTCTTTTCCATTTAAGTACTCCCTTCAGCAAAAAATGGCTTTTGGATGGCTTCTGCAGTTTCTAAAGCTTAAAATGATCCCCTGGAGGAAAAGGATACAGTTATGAGGAAGAATAGGTACAGTAAAACAGCTTTCTGCAAAGGTCCTTAGCAGATGAGAGAAACTGGCTGGTTTACATGTAATTCTGCCTTGTTTGGCTTGAGAGCTTTGGTTGCACTTTTAAAAATTTTGTGCTTTAATTGGCTGTTTCCACCTTCGAACAAATGTTGCAAGATATAAAAGTGCACACACATTTTAAGGAAGGAAAATATATCCAATCGCACTGAATACCTTCTGTGTCCTCCTCCATAGGCATTCATGGGAAGTCTTGTTTTGTTTTCCCCACAAAAAAAAAACAAAACCAACCAACCAACAAACCAGTCATACAAATGATGACAGATCCGAGTACACGTGGATGACACAACTCATAGTTACAACGATGGACCTGTGCTTCCCCAGGACAAAGTTCTTACAAGGCTGTAGGCTGCTGGCTGTTTTGTGAGATGTCACCAAGCGATCCAGGCGATGATCATTGGTGCAAAGGTGCACGGAGCTACAGAGACAGAGTAAGTCTGTAGTAGCTCTCTCCTTCCATTCTGCCCCTTTGGACTGAATGCAGTCCAAAATGTAACATCTTGCACACGTATATATAGGCAATTCAAAATGTGGTCCATCATTTTATAAGCTTGTATGGGGCATCTTGAAAACCGTCTATTGAAACCAAAAAGTTGAGAAGAGCCTGGGTTCATCCTCTAGAAAAACTTGGGCACTGACCCAGCATCTGAAATTCAAACATTGACAATTGTGGCTGCAGAAATTAACCACAATCTTTCCAAATGACACTACTGTGTTTCCTCAGGAGTTATGTAGTGTTTCCAGTCCCAGCTTCTGCAGAGGCCTGTGTGGGCTAGAAATGGCTTCGGGAAATTGAATTAGTTGCCTCTGTAGTTAAAAAACTCTCCCCAGGCACATTCCTCTGCTGCTAACAACAGGACACTTTGCAGGAGCAACTGTCTCTCCCTTATTGCCTTCCATGTGCCTCCACCAGAGCCATTTCAGTTCAAACAGGTGTGAGTAGGGGACTTTGAACAAGCTTTTATCTGCCCCTACTTTCTGATCATGATGACGTCCTGTCTAGGTGGTTGGTACAGAGCAGGAGAGATGCCCAAAGCAACCTTACTGCTTTTGCATCACGTGAATTTGGAGCACAGTTGTCCATCTGACATTCTAATTTGGTTGGTAATCCTCAGGTACCCCTGAGTATCCCCCTAAGGTTCCCTTCTTTTAACTATTGGGGGGGTTTTCATTACTCAAAAAGCCTTCTGCAGCAACAACAATAGCTATGAATATTTAAACCAACCCAGTCCCCTAGCCAGGGTGTCTTAAGAATGGACGGGACGCTTTGCATTCCTCACATCTGCAGGAGATCAAGTCTGTCTTCCAGTGTATGTGCAAAGTGACTCTATATTGCATGAGCACAGTGAGATCAGACCCTTCTTATAACACATAGTTAAGCTATGGAATGCAGAGTCGTAGGCTGTTGTGGGTGACAGATATTTCTGGGCTTTAAGTAGTTTTTAGAAAAGTGCTTAGTAGGCAACATCAAGGCCAATCAAAAAGGAAGAAATCTTTGGTTCAGGAGTGCTGTGACCTACAGAATGATAGAGACTAGAAAAATAAACTAAGGAAGTGTCACTTATACTGTCATCTTTGTCTAACATTTTCATCTTGGTTGGCTATCAGCTACTGGCCACTGCTGGGGACATGCTAACTAGGCAAGACTAACAATTAACCTGATTTTTTGTAGACATTTTTATATTCTTTTGTAAGTCTAGCTTTGCTTTTTGAATAAATATCTATATATATGTACACAGAGTGGGGAGCAGGGGAGGAACAGCAAACAAGGGGGTTCTATCAATTAGCCTGGGTGGTGGGACCAAGTCATAGGACAAGACCATACTTGAATCGATTTGGAAAAGCTGCCATCCAAGAAGTGGAAGGTATTTGTGCTACAGGCCAAACTCTTCTTAGACTTTCAGGTTTGATAGAGAATATAGATAGAGGTGGGCATGACTCAAAATCCTATGTCTGAACAGCCCAAAGGTGAGATTTGAGATTTCATAAGCTTATGGTGCATGTAATCATTTTCTCATACTGCCTTCAGGAAGGCTTGTTAGAGAGCAGGATTTTCATTTCCTTTCAGGAGAGCTCCAAAAACGCATCTGGCAGTGTGTAAATTAGCTGATGCAGCTAACCCTTCAGCTCCACTGACCACTACATTCACCTCACAGGCTAGAAAATTCCTGCTGAAGCTCCACAACATCTTGTTGAGCCAGAGATGCTATGCTAAAGTGTAGATACACTAGATATGACAAGCTCCAGTTTCCATGTGCTAATAACTCTAGAAATGCTTGTAAGGATGCATAATAATGTATATAAACATAAAAGAGGGCGTAACACATGCTTGTGGACTGGGTGGACATAAGAAAGAAGATGCTTTTACCTATTAAATGTAAGATATATGGGCGGTCTGAACAAATCTTTATGGCTTTCTGTCACATAAAGGCAGGCTCGAGTTTCCCGTTTTAAAGATGAGTTTAATAAAGTGAAAGATAGAGCCAGATTAATTTTGTTTTCATCTGTAGGTATTATACTAGTGGGAAATGCCATCTGATAAAGGGTCTGATTCAGCTACCAACCTTTCTCGAAAAGGCATAATAGAATAAAAGCTATCTTCAAAGGACATTGATGTATTTATGTACTGAAATTAAAAAGTAGATACTTCTGTCTTTGCTAAAGTTGACTGAGTTTATGCCACATTTCTCCAGCAATCCAGCAGCTTGGCTTGCAGTGAACAATGTTCTGTTTTTGTGTCTCAGGGTCAGTGACCCTGCCCGTTATTCTTGGAGACATTTTTTTTTTTATCTAATAAGCTAGCTATGTGAGTTACCAGAGCTCAGTTCTGCATAAGGAGACGAGCATTGTTCCCAGGAAGAGAAGAAACAGTTTTGAAGCTGAGGAAATAAAAGGCAGTGAAGTGTCTTTACTTCCATTCTATCTTAGCAAAGCTCAGTGCTAACACACTCAAGTCTAGGAGGAATATCTACCTTTGACAGCCTTGAGATATCAGCAAAATTAAAACCCTGAGCTCAGAGAGTTTTTCTTTTAATAGGGCTTACTACCTCCACTAACAAATTGCAAACATAGACTGAGCATAAATGTAAACAAAAAACCTCCATGTAGAACCTCCCGTACTGTTCAAATAGACACCAAACAAACTTCTCAGCATAAGTGCTCTTTCTGCACTACCCCCTGCGCTCTTTTTACATCTGTACAGATATATAAACAGAACCACGTATTTCCATTTTATTTTCTTTAGCCTTAGAAAATACGGGCATTTATCCCCACCAGACTGTTTATAATGATGCTCTAGGTTTAGCTGCATGTCCCCTTTGGCTTTTCTCCTGAAGCAGAGAAACATTTGCACAGAGCACACCAGGTGTTACTTTCATATCCTCAGACATACTGGAATATATTAACACAAACACTAAATCAAAACACAGTGAAATTAATGATCACTCCTAGTCTAGAGAAACCAAACTCCTTATTACCAAACACGAATTGTGTGTATTGTTTCTGTTATCTTAGTTCCTAGATTATTATAAAATCCGATACCAATAGCTAATTAGCTGTTCTAATTACTGGTTTGAGTTTGCATGAATTATGCTGAAATGCCCAACTTTCTCTTGCTTTAATCAATATAATGTCAAAAAGTTGCTTGGGGTTGTAAGATAATGAGATAACTAAAGCAGTATCCTGTACACTTCATTATTACAGGCTTCAGCCAAAAGAAATATCAGTATTTCCAAATTATCCCCACTTAAAACATGCACTCTGGAGTCCACTGCTCATCAAGCAATGGCTCATCAGCCCCATTTCTCTTGTAACTACTGCCTGACAATCAGACTATCAAATAAAATGTAGATTGAATAATGCAAATGGCTGTACCTTTTCCAAAACCCTCAAACTTCTGAACAATACAACCTGCACCATCATTTCAGTGTGTGGATTTAATCTTTGTCTGGATTGGATTCTTGAGAGGAATGTGTAATCCTTTGAGGGCACAATTTTGGCCAAGACTAACTCTCTTTCAGACATAACCCTACTGCAATCCAAGCTCACTTCCAGGGCACTGTAACCTGTTCCTGTGTGTAATGTTAATACTTTAATGCAAAGGTTACTTCTATAAGCACCATGGTGATTTACGAATGAAGTCAATTCTTTCATTTCCTCAAAAGCTAACATCTCTGTCCCACTTTCATGTGCTGCTTTAAAGCCCTTAATTATGAACAGATTCAGATGATTTTAGTATAAAATACAGTTTTATATAGTAATGACATAAGTGAAGGATAAGGATCAAGAAAAAAATCACTGTGGTGGAAGAGGTGGAAACAAGCAGAGTGGAAGTAAGCTATATTCCTCATATATTTTTACATTATAGGCTTCATAGTGTTAGGCAGCACTAGCTCTTCAGCTGTACAAGTGAGACAATTATTCATCCTCCCAAGTTAATTAAATATCCAAAGGGTGATTTCAGTGGAACTTGGACATACAAGTACAAAAATGCATTTCTCAAAATGCATTACTTGCTTACATTCCTGCCAATAAAGTTCCCAAGAGACAAAGGTTTTGCAGGTGTTCACAACCCCTTTCACCTTGGCCATCAAAAGCAGTCTGTCACTTAGGCCATGCATAATCTTGTTCAAGGTCTACCATTAAACATTCCCCAACTAGAGATTCTAAAAGGGAGTGATCCTGTTGCTGTGTACTGATCACAAACTGGAAGAAGCATGTTCTCCATCTAATATAAAGCACTGACTATTGATGTCATCTATTAAGATTAAGATAGGATGAAATTAAGACTCAGATAGACCAGAGGAGAAAAAAAAACCAAGAAACAATGACACTTTTGGAGAGAGAAAAGTTTATTTAGTTGTGAAATGGAAGACTTGGCTACTGCACAATTCCTACTGTCCTTCCTTTGCCCTTTCTCTTGGCTTTCTTAGGTAAGCCTTGACACAGCATCTGGCTGTTTTGAACTCCACTGAAAGGTTCCCATTCCTGTCCCAGAAGGAACAGGAGTCCAACTTGATGTTTGGACTCTACGCAAAGAAACAAGTACCTGTGGTGGCTGTGGTCACAGAAAACAACAAAAACACAGTGGGTACAGTCCTAATTAAACCCTGGATTCTGGAGGATCTTTTGTCATCACAAGGGACCAAGGACTAGCGTGCAAGTCCAGATCAAAGTTTCACACCTGCTGTGTATTTACTTAGGTCAAGATTTTCTTCATATGTTTCTCATGCTATTAAGCCATTAAAATGAGAAGAATGTGAGCAGGAAAGTGGAAATAAGGATCTAGATTTGAAATTTTCATTTGGATGCCTCCAGTAACATGAGAGTATTTGCTTTTCAAAATAATCAATCATGCCTTTGCTGTTAGAATTAATGGAAATTGAAGGTATTCAAAACTTCATAGGAAGATCAAGGGATGGGATATGGTCCTGGTTGACAGCAGAGATGAAAATAAGCTTATCCATTAAAGGAATACAGTGGAAATAGTTTCTGAATAACACCTTCAGCTATGACTTTGAAGATTAATCTTTCTGGATTCAAAGGCCATTCTTTCTCAATGATAAACCTGTAGACAGTTACAGTAAACTATGGAAAAACACTAATATAAGAACTAATATCAGTATGGGTGCTCTAAGAGAAAGCCTGAGTTTTTTCTTTATAGGAGGTTAGGACACTGTTAAAATAAACACATTAATTAGTGTTTTGTCATGGGCCTCATGGAACAGTTTGGGTGGCAGATGTCAGAAGCACATGGACATCTCCCCAGTGAGGAGGAAGAGATATTAAAAAAAGAAAAACAATTGAGGGTCGTAACCTGACAGGTAATCAAGAAATTGGAATGTCTGAAGAATGAAGAACTTTAAAGCCAGATGGGATCCTGCATGCTGGGAAAATGTGTCATTCAGAGACATGGGGGAAAGAGCAGTGCCCTGCCTTTAGTGCCTTGCAGATTTATAATGCAGATCCATAATGGCAGCACCAGTGTATGCAAGTGTACTCCATACATCCATCTCATCATTTTTGACTTCTGAGTGCATAGCAAATTTATTTGGCTTTTATTTTTATTTCCAGCCAAAAATAAACTTACGTTACTTGGAATTTTTTAAGTTCCTTTCCTTCGTCCGGCTTCTCAGCATTTCAGTCTGAACTTTGTTGCCCTCTTCTTTTGTCCTGACTGCTGCTTCACAACTGAACAGCAAATGAATTCACTTACTGCCTTATTTTTTACTTATTTCTTCATTGGTACAGAAAGCTAACAAAATTGATCCTAACACCTACAATTAACCCTCTCCCCGAGCCACAGCATTCCATGGTAAATTGTTCCTATTCAGAATGTCTGTCATGGTAGCCAGACTAATTCTTTGTTCTTAAGCACCCAAATACTTTCCTAACCCATTTGTTTAATGAACAACACCTTCACATGTTTCAGTAAACAGCCTAGTCTCTTTGGAGCACGTTTGCAGGATATGTAGGTTACAGTTGTGACATTTATATCAAAATGGAATAAACCAAAGGAAGTTTCTTGTGTGCAGCGTATGCATGGTTGACTGCATCTGAGATATGGGGATGAGGATGAGGAGTTTGCAGCTGCTCCTCCATTACAGGACCAGAAACACACACTGTGCCAGGCAGTGCTGCTATGGAAGATATGGTCTTTCCTGCCCAGGTCTGACAAATTCATTCCTGGTTGTACATGGTGAAAATCTGAGTTGGAAAAGAGAGAATCCAGGATTCTCGGATTCTCAGCACAGAGCACTTTCAGGTGTCCTCTGAAAAAGCCTCAATTTTACCTCAATTCAGCCAGCCCATCTGCAAAATAGACATAATAATGTTAGGCGTTGTTAGTGAAGAAATCTATTTTTTTGTTTGCTTTTTGATTCTGGTTTTGTTTTGTTTGTTTTTTCGTGGGGTGTGGTGTTTGGGTTTTTTGTTGGATTTTTGTCAGTGAGGAGGTGGAGACAAGGTTTCCTCCCAGAGGAATGATAACTGTGGGGCGACTGGGTGATTGAATGTGACACAACAGCAGGCACAGGGTTTTTATTTTTATTTGCTTTGCCTACATTTCTTCTAAAACCAATGCCTTTTTGTTACCACAGTATTGGGCAGCCTTCTGAAAACTAGACAGGGCGGCAGTGTGGGTCCTCAGCTTGAAAGGTAAAGAAACTTGCTACATCCTCTTCCAGAAGGTGATGGGGAGGGAGCAGGAGCCAGTGCCAAGAGAGTTTGGGAACTGCACCCCAACAGAGTGTGGTGCCCACCACCAACTCCCTGCTCAGATCAGATGCTACAGCCACACACACACCCCTGCAAAGACATCTTCAGTTGTACTGGAACGGCAGCAGTGTCTGTTATTCAACCAGCTCTGTTCAAAGAGGCTAGACCCTCTGCTAAAGCCAGTCTGATGATGTAAACTTGGTCCTGGTGCCTCGAGGGTATTTGTTTAGAAGTCTAAGGTGCTCACTACATTTGAGGAGATATTTCTTCAACCAAGATCACTCAAAAAGAAGTGCCATATCTTTGTAAAAATCATTTAATAGTTATTATTTCATGCACCTCAGTGCCTCATAGTTATCTCTGTAGGATTCCTGAATGAGTGGAAATTACTATCTATGTGGTACTAGGACATATAGTAGGTTAGGTCTGTTGCCTAAATTCATTTAGTGAGCCTATGTCTGAGCTGGGGTTTAGAGACAGGTCTCCTGAGTCTCATCCCAGTGCATTCTGTTTGGATTTTTATGTAGAAAAGCCAGATTCTTTGTCTTGTATATTTGACTTTGGGGAGTGAAAGGATGCAAAAGAAATCCTCTTTTAACACCTGCCTGTGACAGCTTTCCGTTAGAAACTACAAAGAGTTCTCTCTCACATCACAGAGACGAGGATGAGAAGACAGCTTTAAACCTTCAGGAGCTTCAAAACCTGATCAAGAACATCAGAAAGAGGTAATTGCTCATGGGGCCATTCATTTTGAGACTCACCAAGGAGACACAAGCTTGTCAGTGGCTGCTGGCAGTCCCAGACCATATCCCACATCAGCCCCTGTGCCCCACGGGCAGTTTGCCCTTGGCTGGGGAGGTGCTTGCAGCTGCAGGAGTGCAAGAGATCCCTGTTCAACCCTTAGCCCATGGGGAAAAGACGATGGCTGCCAGGTACACCCCCTTCTTCAGTTTCTCTATATTTGCAGTCTCATATTTCTTGGGATATCAGATTTCAATCAGCTATGAACAAGCTCAAATATTTATTTTGAGAGGTAACTATGTATGCTAACAGTTTAACATGTAAGGATGTGACTAAAAGAGAGTCACAAGGATTAGTATAAGGATCAATTTTCATCACTTTATGTATCAATGACCTGGAAGAAAGAAGATGCAGTAAGTGGATTACATTTGCTGATGATATAAAGTGAAGGGGCAGTCAAAATAAAGAAAGAGGGCAGCAAAATTCAGCATATATGGTCTAGGAGCAGGAGACAGATAATTAGCTTATAAGTTTCCAAGCATGTAAGGTAATGAAGAAAAAAACAAGAAGAAATGATATCCACTCAAATAGCTACAAATTACAAGACATTATAGAAGTGCAGTGTACTGGGTTAGTGTCACCTAAACTTTAACATCATAAGCAGAAGTGATGAACAGCAGCAATAGACTGGAAAAGAATCTCTAAACTCTAAGATAGAGAAAGGTAACTGTAAAGCAGGAAAAAAAATTATTCAAATCCTGCAAATGAGGCTGGTTTTATGACAAAATATTGCATATTTCTAACCAGCTATGAAAAAATATGTTGTTGGAAAAAAAAAAAATGGTAGAATAGTCCTCTGCCAGAAACTGACAGCTGTTGAAATATCTTGATTATCCAGGGACTGGAGATGAAATCCAGGTTTGTATGGCTGGGGATAGAAGATTAAAAGGAGGCCTTGCTGCAGTACATGCTATCCTAAGGGGAAAAGAGAGGAGAAACAATCCGAGGCTCCCAGAGCTGGGGAGTCGTGGATGTGGGCAGAGGGCAGGCACCAGCACGGCCAAACAGGACTTCTCTGCTTGGAGAATTAATCACCTAACAGACCAAGGGCAATGGCAGGGACGAGAAGCAGAGGCAGTTTAAAAACTGCTCGACGTGTATTTATAGGGCAGGACCAGTTGCAGGGTGCACCTCTAACCCCTGAACGCAGGGTCCGTCGCACGCTCAGGCAGCTCCTCTTCCCCGTGATTGTCCTTGCACCTTTTGGGCCTTACTGGGAGCCCACAGGGATGAATAGGGATCTTTATGCCAAGCACTGCGAGAGGTGGATCAGACCCCACGTGGAGTGTGGCCTTTCTGTCAGTTTTTTTCTTCCAGCAGCCACTAATGAGCTTGGTTACTTGTGCCCCTTTGCAGGTTGCTCTGTGGTGCCAGGCCTGGGGTGGCTGCCTGCATCCCCTTCAACAGCTCACTGCTCCAGCTGCCCCTTTCTTTCCCTCTCTGGGTAAATCAGTGCTTGCTGCTCATTTGTCACGGCCATTAAGCTGTCTTGCTCCTTCCTCCCTCACCTGCTGGCAGCGCTCCCTTCCCCAGACCCCTCTCTGCCATGGCAGCAGCCACCTCCCTGTCTCCCCTCCTCTTCAGATGCTGGAGTGCAGCCCAGACCAAGCCTGCCCTTTTTTTTTGTTCCACTACCTGTTTGCTGACATTTCTCTGGTTTCTCAGTCCCTTCTGGGTAATTGCTGTCTCTGAACAGGATCTTCCGGGCCACCCCTGACACACATTGCACTTGGCCAGCTCTTGAAGTCTGATGCCAGCTGTCTCCAAAGCTGCCTTTCTGCTAACACCGTGTCATTGGGTTTGTTGGCACAGGGCAGGGCAGTCTAGGAGGGTAGATGCACACTCCCTCCTTCACTACTTCTAATGAGAAAGACCCTGCTACACAGATTTCATGCTGTTTTGGTCCGAGCAGAATTTCATGAGCCCACAGTGTCTGAGTGGATTGGAAATTTCCATAGCGTTTTCCTTGCAGCCTTGAAATAAATGTTAACTGAACTGTGAAAAGCAAACCATTGACCATATTTGTCAGAACAGATTCATTCTAACAATACTCAGCCTTGCACTATCACCCTACATTTCTTCTTTGCATTGAAATCTTTTGGATTCAAATCTTTTAGCTGATACTCCACAACCATTTTCGCTTTCCCAAGCCTTGATAATTCCAAGACAGCAGATCTGTCCTGCAGTATGAATGCCCACCCACTGTCCTCACCACAGACAGCCCAGCAAAATCAAGCCTTCCCACAGGATTTCAGGAAGACCTCAGAAACCCGACAGTGTCCTATGCAATGCCAAAGGGAGCTGATGGGGAGTCCCCATCCTTAGCAAAGCTCAAGTACAGACCCAGTTTGTTCCCTTCCAGCATCTTCTGAGTCAGTCTGAATGCATCATGAACCAGGGAGTCACAAACTGCATTTGATTTGTTATAATGCTAAAATAAATGGAATAACTAGGGTCATGTGATTTTCCCTGCAACAGGTAAGGCCAGAAACAGCAAATTCCTTAGTGGATATATGTGATTAATGTATGATGAATTTAATATATTTTCACTTTTGACAGATACTCAGAAGAAGTTGGGACAAAGTCTACTATTTCTTTTTCTAAACAAAATGCCACTCTTATTTTTTCTGTCAGCAAACTTGCTAATAACCCAGTAAGGATCAGAGAAATAGATACATTTGGGAGAATATTTTACGTTATTATTGGGTCTTTGTTCCAAGCCATTTCTGCATCTTAGGGATCAAGGTGAGCCTCCCGTAATGCACCTGCTAGTAAGCAGGTATTAAAAGAAAGTCTTCCTAGGCATTTATCTTTGAGACATCAGACTGTGAGATGAAAAGATGACCCAGGAATTTGCTGACCATCACAAACAGTGGCTTGCTATGATTAAAGCTATGTATGTTACCTGGACAAGACTACATCAAAGTGCTAATTAGGGAACATGTACTCCTGACTGGTTGCCTCTGAGGCTAATATACTTTCATTTGTGTTAAAACCCCTAGATGATACAGAGAATCAGCCTGAGCCAGAAAAATATATCTATATAATGGATAGATTTACTGCACTCAACCATCTTTCCTGTGGTATATTCTTTTTATGCAGAGAAACAAAATTTGTGTTTATCTCACAGGACAGAGACGACCGATTAAAAAGCCTTATCCTACAAAATCATCTGCCTGAAAGTAAAAATGAAAGAAAATTGGTCCGATTCATTCAGTCCTGATGTTAAGTGCTTAACTACCAGTTTTCAGGGGCTTCTAATCCTGTAATATTCCCAAAAGGCTTGCTGTAATCGGGATAAACCATACTTATACGAAGAATAAGGGAAAAGCATCACCCACAAGTTGTACATGAATATAATTTCAAAAAGAATGTCTAATTTGCCAAGGCAAGCAATTGATAGGGAACAGATCAAACAGTACATGGACCAAGTATATACACATATATTAGTAATAAAGCAGCCAAGACATGGGTTGTGCTGTACGTTAAAGATGCTGCCTGGTTTGCAGCACCACACGTTCTGAATGCCCCTCTCGTTGTGGAGAGTCTGTTGGGAACAGAGCAGTGCCTCTTCTTGGGGGGTTATTGCTTTCCTCTCCAAAACTGACACGTAACAGACAGTGGTACAACAAATCAAGTCACACTGAAGTAGTAAGGGGCACATTATTAACCCTCAAGAAAACTATGCGGCTATTCTACTGAATAAAAAAAAAACCAACCTGGCATACACTTAAATGTAAAAGAAACCAGACCTATCTCCATGAGTCAGACTGTTTTTGATACTCTTTTATCTAAGAAACAACAGAACCCTATTGTTTCTCTGTTGGGCATGGACCATTTGGAGGCCATATGGACATCCAGGCTTTATTGCACATGCAAAAGATATTTTACAGTAACAAATCCACACTCTCCATGCTTCTTCATAGGGTGAGGCTGCAAGGAGAACAATTAAGTTTTTCTTTAAAGAAGAAAACAAACCAGTAGGACTAATGCTTAGTGCATTACATCTAATATTCCACTTTATCAGATAGAAAAGTAGACACAGGTAGCAAAGGTCTGTTGGAAATGACTGCTAAGGTGCCAACCCTCCAGAAACTTAGCCACTTTCATTTATTGCTTACTTGAAGAAGTAATTAGGGTTCTCACTTCTTAGCTAATGCCTCCTAATGGTCACTTTACTCCTGAAAATTGTACAGTACTGTAACAGTTGGAAGGTAAAGAAACTGTGTAAAAAGGTTTATCAGGAATGGCCCAGTAAAAATCTAAAAGGGAAAAATATTTTCTCTCAGACTATGAAGGCTTATGCCTTTTTTTTTCTGAAGAAAGGTAGAATAGAATTTGTTTCATAGTGCCAAGACTATAACAGGCAATGGGAATACATAATTCAGACCAAGCTCTGTGAAAATGAAAGGCCAATCTTCTGGCCAAACAGTGCTCTGCTGATATGAGGTCCTAGTTTTCCACTGGATTTTTCCGTTGGAGAGTAGAGTTTCTATCATCCTTTACACAAAGTAGTTTCAATTTGTATTTGAGAAAACTAGAGGCAGCAGTCTCTGCTATTCTGTTCTTTTATCCTACTTATTCAGGTACTGTTTCCACTGCGGAGGTGTTATTTAAAGACATGGGTCAGTGAACAGCTCTGGAATGCCCAGCCCTGGGGGGATGCACACAGATCTCCCAGAGGTGCCAGGACTGGGGGGAGTCAGAAGCAGTATGGCTCATTTTTTGTCAAAAAAAAAAGCTCTGGATTGAAGCAGTACTGGCCTGGCTAAGCAAGGACTTGTAGCTGAGAAAGGGCTTCCGTACTTGGCCCATCATTTGCATAAGGGAAATCTCACTGTAATCAGAAATGCATCATTTCCAGTGCAGGTTAATCAGAAATACATCATTTCCAGAGCAGGTTTATCAGAAATCTTTGGGGTTTCTATTATGGGTAATTCTCTGCTTCCAGCGATGAAGAAAACAGAGGCATTAAATCCACAGATTCCTGACTCAGCATCATCAATAACTGAGCTGTTAAATCAGTTTCTTCCAGCTGAATGGCACATCATTCACAACTAGAGCCTGTTGCATGAAGACTAGTTTGCTTTTAAAAACTAGGTGGTTCTGTAGTAAAATTTTCCCAATATAAACATGCTCTTCAAATATCTTATTGGCTTTGTCAGTACGTAAAACCCCATTTTTTCCACATATTCACAATGGTTCAAACTTAGGCTTCAATCACATTTTTATTCCCAGGAAACAATTTTGTACCGTGGAATGCATTTCGTTCCTGTCACAGCACAAAGTGAGCTATTTCAAAAAGGATAAATAACACTTAAGGAAATATATTTCTCCCTGCTTCTGCAGTACTGCTTTTAAAATTCTATTTCTTATTGTATTTTCTCCTACAACCTGGCTTTGTGCTGCTGCTGTTTGCATGCAGAAGCTATTTACATGGAACATTGCACCTCACTTGTTCAGAGCTTATAATGAAGAAGAATGTGCAAAAGCATTACTTTGCAAAAGCAGATAAGTAAGCATACTGCCTGACAAGTGATGTCACCCATGCTTGGCAGACAAAAAAAATAAATGACTACATAAACCTCATACGAGAGTCTGCAATCCACAGAGCATGAAATGTCTTGGGGACTAAGAGTCTGCATTCTGCATTTCTTCATACATCTTACTAATTTTCTGATTCTTTCACTGGGCTGCAGAATCTGCAACGTATTGCAAAATACGAGCTGTGTGGGCCCTTAAATGTATTTGGGATCAATCCCTTATGAGATACTATCTCATTAAGACTGACCCGGACTCCAGCCTGCTCAGTGATATTTAGATTACTACATTAAGTTGAGGCAATGCAAAGAGTCATTACAGCAAGGTACTCAGCACAGAGTATGCATTGCTTCATAAAGAAAGGAGAGGAAAGAAGGCTTTTTTAGCTTAACTGCTCTCATAAACAGCCAGAGGTAAGAAAACCTCTATTAAAACTATTAAGCTATTCTTACCCTGTATCTGTCTGATGCTAGGTCTCTGTATTACTCACAGCATCTGGCAGTGTTTTCACTTAGAACAGGGTTGCTGTTTGTTTTTCTTGCCAGCTCTGCAATCCATATCTGCTTTTGTTTGGGGAAAGTGAGACTATTTGGTGATGCTTCTGACAGAAAGACAATAAGCAGTTTGTATGCATCCCATGTACGTGAGCTCGCTTCTCTGCTGTGCCTGGGTAATGGCACTGTGCTGCAGAGGGGAAAGGCAGCGCCTCTGGATTGCAGTCACTCCTGAAATGCTGAAGCCAGGGCACAGGCTTGCCTGGTGCTCCAGGCTGAACCTCCAAAAAAGGTTGCATAGTGACATTTTTTATCAGCCAAAAGTACTGGCTCCTCTGGCTTTGTCCTCTCCCGGTCTGACATGTCCCTTGTGTCCAGAGATGGCAAAAAGGTGGCTTAAAGCACAAAAGGGGAAATCTCAACCTAAAATCTTATTTAAAAGAGAAGCTAACTTGCAGTGTGGTAGGAAACAGCAATAGTATCCTCCTTTGGAGGGCTCAGAGTGGGGGCAGGGATGCGTGTGAGACAGTTCACTAACAAAAAGAAGCAATTTAGGCTCCTCTTTTAGCAGCCAATTATTCTGAGTAAAGGGCAAATCATAGCTACAGCTCCACAGCTTATTCCCTACCTGACCATGAAGGAACAGCAATGACAAGCTCACGAAGCATACGGATGATGCAGTGCAATAGATTTGACCAAATATTTCCTTGAATGCCATCTAAAAGCAATGATAAGTTCTCCCTTCCCGTGCCTGTCGGAGCAAGAGACGTGACAGCCCCAGACTGAGAAGAGATAACAGAAAGTGTAGAAAATAAATTAATCCAGTTCTAACTATATGAAAGTACACAAAGCAGAGCAGAGCTTGAAAAGCAGAGCATTTTTCTTTGTAAATTCAAATCAGAGGAGATTTTTTGCCTGCTTTCAAGAATACTGTAACTCCACTTCTCTCCCACAGCAGGCTGAAAATCAGCACAAGGGGAGGAAGCGAGGACCAGAACTAAAACAAAAGCTTGTAGCATCCAGGTGCTCAGGAGAGAGAAATTTGCCTTTGGTTATGAAGTCACTAGTACAACTTTTGTAATAAAAATGTCACTCTGTTAAGTGGTTTTTTAACTCTGGCTAGTTTTCCATGACATTATTGCCCAGATTCAGGCTTTTGACATTAACTACATTCCCAGGTGCAACTGGAAGATTCAGGATTTTTGTGGACTATTTTTTGTGTGTTTTGAAACTAGGATGTCCAATATCATAATTTATAGTAGATAATAGTTGTCTGCTTTAAGTTGCTACTTGTAGCAACTTTTCGTGACTATAGTTAATAAGCAACTACAATACATAAATATGTGAAAATGGGGAATGTTTATTTATTTTGCCAGTTGAATTTTAGTTAACTAGCCTCAGGAAAAAAAATAGTCAAGTGTAGCATCATCTTCGGAGTTTTTCCTTTCCTCATGTTTTTCAGAGAGGTTACTTGCAGATGCAGAATGGAAATGAAATCCTAACACTCTGCTGTGCTGTAGCGTGTTGTGTGTATCCCTGAACTGCTTGTGGGGATATCAAATATTGTAAGGAAAAAAAAAGAACAGGGTTCTGCCATTCTGACTTTTGTTGATATACCTATGGGAGAGATTGGGGAATATTAGTTGTACTGAGTGGAACAATCACAACCCAGTTAATCACCAATTTGCTAGGAAAACAAAAAAAAAAAATCATTTTTCTCCAATCATATGAAGGTCTTGAAAGCTTTTCTTTATGGGTCAGCATTACCCACTGCATGCTTTGTGCCAATATTTCTTTGCTGCTTATTTATGAGCAGTATGTTACTAATATTCAACAGTCAACACAACTTCTTAAAAATATTATGCGCTATTTGCTTAAAAGCAACATTTAAGGTCTTGTTTTTATGGAATTGCCTTCCAGGAAACTCACTTGTACCCACAAATAAGTAACGTGCTCTGACACAGATAATGTTAATGCACTTGTACAGCTGGATACAAATGTGAATATCTGCACATACAAAAACCACTGAAATATTTGAAACTCAAATTCTATCCCCTCAACTACTGAAAAAATGCCTATACTTTTGCCTGCATCACCAAGCAGGACATCTTATATGCAAGACTGGTTTTCACCAGCAGAAGAGATTTCCAGTGGAACAGGCTGGGTCCTGGGGAAATTTCCCTTAATTTCATCCAATTTTCCCCACAAGTGTATGAGCGAGATAACTTGACTTAACAATGTCATTTCAGTGCCAGCCTCTTCAGCAGCAGTTACCGAAGGGGGGTGGGGGAAAATAAAAGAATGAATTCCCTGGGTGCTTTTGTTAGTTCTTCATTATTTTCTCTTTGAAAATTATTCTTCCATACTTCATCTTGAGCTGCTTTTTTTTTTTTTTTCTAACTGAATAGCCCTATTGCTTCTGCTGAATACATGGACATGACCACCCACACTTAGAAAAACCTTACCTCTTGCTGAGTTTCTCTGAAATGGTAGGCAGCAGGGCTCATGCAGCAATAAAATTTCATGATCACAGGGGAAGGAAATAGTGCAAGGCTAGGAATCCTCCTGCTGTTTCCATATGATTTCCTAATTTCAAAATAGGCTGAGAAATAATAGGGGGGAAATATATTGTGAGAGTTTCCTCCTATGCTCTTCTGCGATTTCCCACCTCGCCTGTTGTGGGCATGAGGAAATCTATGATCTGCTACCCCAAAAGCAGCAGCTTGGCAGTTGGTAAGACAAGCAGGAAAACTACATTCCCCAGTATTCATAAAGTATGGTTTCCTCTTGGACCAAGGAAGTGGAATCATGGGGCATTACTCACTCTGGGGTTTGGGTTTGGTTTTTTTTCCCATCCCCCAACAGAAATGAAATCTTGATTTGGAGCATGGAAATGTTACAGTTGTCTACACTCAGCACTCAGTCTGCTCCAATATTAAGGTGAGATCCAACTGGGGTGATTTTGAAACATATCTGCACAGACAGTCAGAACAACCCTGGCAGTTTGGGAATTGGGATACGGACTCTTAGTGCTGGTTTATCACTAAGAACAGCTACTGGGTACCACCTTTCAAAGACTGAATAAGACATTTTGAAGCTGCAGCAGTTCATTTTACTCTTACACTTCTTTTCCATAAGGCTTTTTCTGTAAAAGGTTGGCCTAAAAGGCCATATTTTCAATTCGAATTTCATGTAGAATGACAATTTTAGAGGTACAAAATGAAAACTAGGCAGAGTTTGCTTCATGTAACAAATAACCCTGTTGGTGGTAAAGTTACCTAGAAAAATAATGATCTCACATGTCAGTTTTTAAAAATAACTAAAATAAAAAGCGTTGTAAAACATATTGATTATGAAAACCAGAATAAGCCCAGATTTACTCCTCCACTCAGAGGACTGCCAGCTTTACACTGCATTATGAACAACCACAGCAAAATCAACCAGGTACTAAATTCCCAGGTCTGTCATACACATATTTGAAATATATCTATTCCAGTGTACCATTTTCCACACCTCAGTATAGTGAGCTTTCTTAAGTCATCCCGCTAGCCACAAATCACTTCTTGGTTGTTTTTAATTAAATGATTTTTTTTTTTAACTTCAGAACAGTCTATCAGCCTTATTTGAATGTGCTTTTTTTTTTTTTTGTGGTTTCCTTTTCCTTTGTGCGTCTCTAAATTGTTTAATTTAGAAGGAAGTGAATGAAAATTGACATCGTACTGTGTCAGAGGATTAAGAATTCTGGAATTTTTATTTCAAAATATAGTGGATTATTGTCCCTTCAGACAGTGGATTTTTTTTTCTGTGTTACCACCTAATGAGAGCACATGTGGTCTTCAGAGCTGAAGTCACAGAGGGGCACTGCTTTTAAATCCCAGGAATTGTCTGTTAGACTTGTTATTTGCTTTTCCCTCTCCCTCCCCAGAGTTTCATAGCCTTTGAACACCTCAGAAGAAGTGCTAATGCTTTACTTCACAGACAATGTCCTAGATACAAACTGGCCTGCTACAAGAACAGCCCCAGTCCCACTGCTCACTGGTACTGGCCTTGCTTCTCTATTTATTTTAAGCCTGTTATGGGAGAGATGAGGCAGTGAAAGGTCAGGAGAATGGTGAAAATATGTACTTAGGGGGGTCATAACTGCTGGGAAGTGGAGCTCAGCCACTCCAGGCTCCCTCTGCCACCTCTCCCAGTATTCTGATTTCTCGCTCTCTGGGTAGGTTGGACTCTCCCACTGTACATTTGCACAGGCCTAATCCCATCGTGGGACTGTTGCTCAGCAACAGCAGCGAGAACAATTTGTTTTTGGACCATTTGGAAGATGATTACGTTTGCGGCATGTTTTTTTCCCCCCTCTGGTACCTATTCCTGGATATTGTAAATATTCATCTGAGTTTTGCATATACAGTAGTTTCCCCTCTAGGTAAAAAACCTACCATCCAAATGATCTTTTAAGAGTACTTTACTCTGATGCATGCCTACATTTCCTCTCATTCAGTAGATATAATGTTGCAGATGAAATGCCATTGTTGGGCTTCTGGGGGTTTTGTTTTGTTTTGTCTATGTCAGAAGAATTTCAGCTGGAGCAGGGCTCGGCTCTTTATGACAGTGCTGCTTCATTGCTTTGTTTGAGGCACATAAAACAAGTGAAGGATTTAAATAGTTGTGAACACCTGAATGACTTTAAAGCATTTGAGTAAAAGAAAGGTTCAGATCTCCAGATTTCCCATTTCCTTCATAATTGTTTCTTTATCTACACATCTTTCAGCATCCCATTAGAAAAACATTCCCATGCTCTCAACTTAAAAGAATTTGTCTAAAGACTGTAATGCAACATTTAAATCTTTGTCATAGATTTCTCTGTGTTTTCACTCACAGTAGTAATTTATTCTGAATCTTACAGTTTTATTCTCACTAATAAATACAAAACACAGTTGCAAGGGTAACTTCCCAGCACTGCTGTTCTGCTCTGCCACCCTTTGGCAGGGCCTTCCCCCACTGCTATATAAGCAGATAAAACACTCCTGGTCCTTTTTTCTTTAGGCACTTCCTTCATGCCCTGCAGATCAGCACGCAGACATCCACCCTTCTGTGCCACACAGTTTTGGATATCAGCTTTGCAAGCACAAGGTGCAGTCCTTGCCTTACTTCTTTTCCCCAGAAATGATGGAATACAAGAAAGGAGGGAGAGAAAAATAAAAAAATAAATCAGAAATCCAGTTTTACCCACTAAAAGCCAATATGGGGGTGTGTGTGTGTTTACGTTCAGTGACACCAGATCCCAGCCCATTGATACACATTGACATTACTGATTGAAATATATAAGATCAGCAAGTTCATTACTGTGCTTTTAGCAAGGTATGTGCCTGTGTACCTCACTAACTTGGTCAAGCATCATTGATTCTCTGCTGGTGTAGATGTAGGACAGGAATCAGGCATTTTAGCACAACCCTTGCTGCACCTTTCCTCTCTCAGCTTACTTCTGCTCTTGATGCCCCTCCACACTGCTCTCAGCTGATAGCTTACAGGGAGGGGACAAGGCAGAAGGTGGCAAATCTGGCATCTCTCTCAGCTTTTCAATAGCACTTTGCTTTGCCTTAGAGGTGTCTTCATGCTCCAGGCTCCCTGTGGAGCAGCAGATCTAGCAAGCCTGCTGACACCCAACCGCCAGCCACCCGCCTGGGCCCCTGAGCCACACTGGAGACTCTAGCTAATCCCTCTCCGAAGGGCAGCACGGCTCCTTACTCATGCAGCCTTACCCTGAAAGCTCTAATGGGGACCCACACTGCATAGAAAAAACCTTTTATACATTGCAGCCTGCAAGGTGTGTCTATACAATGTGGGAAGGAGGCAGGCAGACACACACAAAGTCAAATGGCACTAGAATCAGCTCTGCTTAGACTCACCTTTATGCATGCCCAGTAACAAAAGCAATTTTTCTTTCTTAATTAGCTGTATTAGAGCAAACACTAATACAAGGATGACCTAAATACTAAATTGTATTTTTTCTCACTTTCCTCGGTACAACCTATAGTTAGTCTATGAGTGTGCATTCTCATTTATTAAACGTTTTTCTTTTAAAAATGCAGACTAAATGTTAATCAATGAGGTAATCTTCATTAAAATTACTAGGTATCGATGTTCAGTTCAAACCAGATATTTCCTCATTATTTTGAAGTAATGAATTACCAACTCCTGCTGCAGTGAACTCCTTGATAAAACATATATTTATCCAGGCCCCATGGGAGTCATTACAATGAGATTCACCTCTGTATGTGTGTGTATATGTTTAAAAATAACCCTTCAAATCTGTCCTTTGGACTTTCAGCAGGGAACATATCAAACAGCAACAGCAAATCTCATACACACATCAATATCATGCTAACATAGTTGAGTTTCACTGAACCCGGTGCCAAATTAACTTTTACAGGGCAATTACAAACTCTTATAATCATGCAAATTAGTAGTAAGCAGCTTACATCTTCCAATTAAATTGCCACCTGCTATTCCAAGATCCATGTTAGCCATGGTAAACTTTTCCTCTTTTCATTTTAGAGAGAGGCTATGCAGAGAGTCATCAATGTATGGATTAGCCTTCCCAGGAACAGGGGGTTCAACTCAGAGTGACCGTAGGCAGATTATTTCAGGAAAAGAAAGACAACCACATACCATAGTGTGAAGAGAAAAGGGAATTAACCCTGGAATTGTTATCAAATTTGAGTGCCCAGGTGCACTCCTGCGCTCTGGAGTGGTTGCAGCCTAAGTCCATGCCCAGGCAAGACCTGGCTATCATCTGCACCCTCCCTTCTTCTCCAACTCTCTCCCTCCCCATGAGAAACAGAAAAGCTGTTGCTACCTGGGCCAGAGCTGGCCTCTGAGTCCTGGAGTTCAGCACAGTGTCCGCCAGCACAATGACCCTCTCCCTGTTTTGTCCAAACACCCACCACCCCACATCCCTCCCCACGATGTCCTGTATTGAATGAACACGTTTCAAAGCTTTCTTCCAGCTCCCTGCAAGGTAACCAGTAGGATGAAGTCACCAGAGGATGCAATTCACTCTAAGGTAAGGCCATTTAATGGATTTACAGGAAAAAAAAAAAGGGGATCAAACTTATAAGTTTAGCACAGAAAAAGTGACATTTTTTTATTACTTATAAAGTGCAGTATAGAAATGGAGAGATTTTTCTTCCTTAAAGTGGACAGAATGCACTGCTTGGACTTCTAAACCAGCAAAAATGATCAAGGGTACTGTGGCCTATAGAATTAACTATGGTGATGCAAATCAAATGTCTCAGAAGAAAAGTCAAGCATGATACATAGCAGACAATAAGAACCACTGTCAACTCTGGAAAACATAACAGAACTAAATTCTTCTTTCTATACCATCTCCTTACCTCCCTGCCCGTTGAAGGGTACCCAGAAGATTTGACTTGCAGGGCTGGGATGGGATCCATGTGTGGTAAGGAGCTGCCTTCAGTTGCCAAGAGGTCAATCATTAACTGTTGCCAACAGCACCGTTCTTCAAAATCTGCTTAGCTGACATCTATCCTGATGAGATTCAGGTGGTTTTGACAGAAAGCTGTGTTTGTACAGGGGACTGCAGTCTCTTAAATTGTTGAGGAGTCATTAGTAATTTGTAGGTAACAGCCCAGCTTCTTCTGAGGAGCAGCTTTTCAGGCCAACTTGGCGGTTCTCCTCGGGTACTGAGTACTCCCTGGGACAGACTCCAGTCTTGGGTGTGTTGCCCTCACACCACTGTGAATTTGTTGGCTTTTCTGGAGTGTGACTCTTTACTTATTCAGCCCAGTATAATTGTTCTTTCTTGACATGCAGCTCATGAAGTTGCTTGTAACTAAAAGGAACTGGGGTTTGCCTTTGTTATTTTAAGTGAAAACTACACTTCTGAAGAGAAAAAATAAACAGCTACTGAGCTGTAAAAATGAACTCTTATTACTTCTGCCACCAGCCTCACTGCAGCTGTTCATAACCACAGCCATACAGCATCAATTCAGCACAAACCCCAAGCATATCCATTCAAAAGACAACAGAAACCATAGATGTCTTCATTTAGAGTAGGATCTCCACTGTCTTCTCTCTTCTGAGACATGACAAATGCAGCAACATCAGGCTATATGTGGACTAGGCTTTTTGTCTTCGGACATGTTTGAAAACTCTGAATATTTTAAAGCATCTCATGGAGTTCCAGCATGACAGAGATTTTGATTCATGGCTGAAAACAGGAATTTCTTTGCTGTTGTTATACAGATAGTTTTGATTGAAGATCAGAATACCAAACGACTATAGGAGTTCGTATCTTGCTTTACAGCCCAGCATTTCTGTGGAGAAGCCAATATATTTGCAATCAGTAGCAGTTGTAGTTTGTTTACAAGCTGTGTATCAAAGCACCTTTTTCATACATGGAAACGGGGAGAGAAAAAAAAAAAAAACCAACATGATTCTTGATCCAGATAGATGTGAAAGATTACACAGCTGCAGTGTCTTGAGGTTACAAAACTGCCAGTTTAACAAGCAAGATAAGCAGAAATGCTGATGTATTTATAGGAGTTTAGACATTTATACTGCTTTTTAAAAGAAATGTAATGAACAAATCCATAAATAGTATGGGGATCATAGGTTTATTGCAGCCTTAGCGTAATGGAAGCTTACAATATAAAAATATGCCACTAAGAAACTTCTGTGATAATGGCATTGTCAATAAGCTTTTTGGGGCAAGGATTGCCATTTTGGTGTGTATGTGTGTGGGCAGTGATTAGCACAAGGCAGCAGTCATCCAGCCAGGACCTTGAGCTGCCATTGTAATGTAAATATTAGAAAATAACATGGAGAGGTCTGAAAGCTTCAACAGCCTGTGATGGGAAATGGGTCATTATCCTGAACAACAAAAATATGTTCAATTAATATTTGCTTAATAGTTGGGATCTAATCTGAAGATCTCGTTTGCATTTCAATAAATTTTGGAGCAGGTCCTTGGAGATGGCAGATGGCAAATGTGCTGGATGAAGCAACTCAAGCCTATAAGATACTCCACAGGAAAAGTAGGAAAGCACAAGGATCTACTGGCTCACTGGACATTAGTGAGATATTTTCTTATTTAATTTAAGAAAAGATATGTCAATCAATGAATCAAATTCTTGCTTCTCAATACAAAAAAGCAATTTGCTCAATCTGCCTTTCTGTTGATGAGCAAAACAAAAGAGATGTAAAATACACCACTGAAAAATCCTTCTACTGTCCCCGGTCATATTTAAGTGGCAAATAATTTCATCTTGTAGTGTTGCCATAGGATAGCAAGTGGGGCAACTTTACCTTTTCCTACAGGACAAAATGGCTTAGCACCATTTCTGCGATAAGGGGAGTGCTGAGATAACTCTGAGCTGTCATCACTGAATTCTCACCCCTCTCCATGTCATGCAGCACAGCTCAAGGATAAAGCTGTTGACTTTCCCCCTTGGCCAGCCTGGGCCTTTACAGCATAAGTGAACAGCATACTAGGGTTTGGGTTTAAAAGTAATTTCCTTGCCAAAAACTCTTTTCTGACTGGGGATTCTGGCTCCAAGAGGAAAGTAGAAGAGGGTATGCTAAATACTTCACTACTTAATTTTGAATATATCAGGGTGATGCTCTCCAAAGTAAATACTGGAGAGGTTCTTAAGCTATATATGCACTGGACTGTAGCTGTAGGCTGGCACTCAGCCACAGTTACGTGGTATTAGGTTCTGGTTTCCCGGCCAGCCTCTCATGAGGAAGTGTTAAAATGTGGGGTGAAAGAGTGATGAGGGAGAAGTGATGAGGGAGTTGAGATTACCTCTGTGACACAAATTGCCCTGCTAAGGTCAAGGCAAATATTATTAGAAGGGAGAGCTGATCAGAATTAAATACTCAATGTAACCTGGTGACATGAAGTTTCCTCTCTCAAACTTTCAAGCCCTCATTGAGATGAGTGACAACCCTCCTAAAGTGCTCTTCCTTATACTCTTTTGTAAAATCCACTGCTCCTCAGACATCACCTCCTCATGATGGAAGCTCCTATTTTTCACTCTTGAGTCCTTTGATTTCCTAGTCGGGGAAAGCCTCTTTCCCCACAGCTGCTGCCTGGTGCAATTTGCACAGCTATGTGAGGCTTTCACTCAGCATTGCCACCTCTCTGTCACTTCCATGTCTGAACACAAGCCCAGGATCCCCGAGATGCCACTGTTGTTACATCTGCATGAGGCTTTCAGATTCCTGTACACCAGTGCACGTGTTTGTTTTCAAAGTCAACAACAAATGTAACATTAAACACCCTTGACTGCTCCACTGAACAGCCTTGTCTGCTTCATGTTGCAAACCAGACCTAATTCTTATTGTAGCTGGGTTGTGATTGAACTAATGGTGCATGCAGAATCATAATTCAGCAAAGTGAATTAAATTATCAAAGTGTCTTTTACACTCGACACTTGTCACCGCCTATGCACAAACCAAAACAGTGAGCTTTGTGGGAGGGCAAATTTTTTCACAGAGCTTCGAGGGCAAGTGGCTGACCAGCTCCCAGTGGGCAAAGGGGAGGCAGAGGTGGCAACGCGCAGAAGAGCTGAGGGGTTGGAAATATGCAAATGGCAAATCTAAACAAATCAGCAATCCTCCAAAGGAGAAGCGTCAGTGGATTGCAGGAATAATTTCCTCTTTCAGATCCCATTCGTAAGGCACTAGCTGTCATTCATGACCCCTACTGTTTAATAAAGTACATGAGTTATTTGTTTGGGATTATTTGCCTCTTCTGGGAGGAGGGACCTCAAGTAGTACCAGGTTTTTTTAGGCCAAGGTAAAATGTGTCAGTGTTTTTGCCAGTAAGAAGCTGACTAAGGATGTCTGCATGGCAATAGAAAATTTTCTTTCAGCTCTGAAAGAGACAGAAACAGTGCATTCCAAAACAGATTGGACTGTCACATGGTCCATACACCATTTTGGCAATGTAGCTCCAGTTTACCTGAATTACCAAATCACACACCTTCAGTTGACCAAGGAAAACTGTAGACATGTAGAACATGCATAAAGACAGGTTTATTAGCCTTTTCTTTCTCCCTTTGAGGAAGATATTTGAGGATTGCCATGAAGTTTTTGTTTGTTTTAATTGGTTATTTTGTCTCATTTGGTAGGGAAGTTATTTTCCTTAGAGGCTGAGCTTTGACTAATATCTAGAGCCAAAACACATCCCCGAGAACACACAGCTGACCCATGCCAAGTAAGACCAAGACCAAGGCAAGCACTAATCTATTATGATCTTTGTACAGCAAAGGAGAATTTTGGCTTAGCAGACATTATCTCTTACAGGAAGTCAGCTCTACAAAGTGTCCAGCCAATCTCTCTATTTTTATAGGCTCAAAAAGTTGTTGGATTTCTCAGCAAAAGATGTAGATCTGGGTGCTGGTTAAGTACAGAAACAGAAGAGGTAAGAAAGGAGGATGCCACTCTTCCCTTGTACCTCTGCGGTGCCAGAGGAGATCTCATTGCTCTTAAATATATAACAACTGCAGGTCCCATCCATCCCAGGTTCTTTGATCTTGGAAGATTATTCTCTTTATGAAATCTTCATTCATTTCATATATTCTTTGTTTCTTTTCAACAGATTTTGGATTGATGGCAGTTTCACTGTAAGAAAGCTGCTATTCAGGAATGTTTTTCAGACCATGGACACGTTATTCCAACTTGGAAGGATAAGAAAGTTAGAGACTCCCAAAGCAATATCACTTCTAACGGTGTCTTATCTGAAAGCTGTTTGTTACCCTTGTTCTAAAAGATCTATACAGCTGGACATTTCACTGCCTCAGCAGAGTACCTATTTCTTTCCCGTCTGTAGAATTTGAGATCTTTTCCAAATGTCTAGTCCCATTTTTCTTGCAGTAATTCAACCTATTACTTCATGGCCAAAGCACAAGACTATATTAATTTGTCCCAGTGCTAGCATTTTACATGCCTAGGTGACTGTTAGTGTGTTTTCCCCTTCATTATCTCTTATTTACACCAGATCTCATCTGTGCCTTCAGTCAACCCAACCAGCTGTGCTTTCTAGATCTCTGATCATTCTCAGTTCCTTTCCTCTGGACTCTCTTCCTTTGCTCCCCATACCTTCACTAAGTGCCTGATTGGCACGTCTGCTGCTGAGACCCAACAGGGCTGTGTGGAGCAGAAAGACAGCTTCACCTGTCTTCCCAGGTACACTTGCTTGTATATCCCTGCAAAGAAGAAGAACATGAGACAACAGATGGAAATTATTGACTGATGTTCACATGCTAATCCACTGCAATTTCCTCCTTTACTGCACTGCCTGCCCCATGTTTTGTGTTTTTGCAGATGATTAGCTCTGCCTAGGTATGCTACCCAGCACTACCACCAGACTAATAACACACTACCTCCAGCTTGTCAAGACTGTTTTGCATTCAAGGGCTGCCCTGCAGTAAATATTCTTGCAGTCCCTTCTGGGTTTCTATCATCTGTATAATCTCTATTCCATCATCTCTTAATGAAAATACCAAGACAAGAGCAGCCCCTGTGGAGCCCCATTTGATGCATCCTTCCATTTTTAGCCTGCCTGTGGGATTCAGGTCTGATCAGTATTTTGTTGACCCAGTGCCGATGCCTGGGCAGGAGAGAACAATTTTGCATAAAAATCTGACACAACTCCTATTCTTTTCTGCTTCTATTGTGTCCTATAATACAACTAATAATAAGTCAATGAAATCATTGCCTCCAGCTGTTTCCCAACGGAATTTACCAAAAGGGTAGTGAAATGATCTCATTTAAATCCCTTTCCACACAAAGCATTGAACCGTACCAGCCAACACCAACACTGGTTCCAGTGTGGTCATTTCCTTGACAGTCCTGGACAGTTTCAGGGAGATTACAGATGGATGGAGTCCATTTGGTTCCAGCTGGATTGGAGTGCAGATGGATCCCAAATGTCAGAAAATGGATCCTCACAGTTGAAATACTTGTGGATACTCAAATTCCCGTGGAAAGTGACAGTTCTGGAAATAACATTTTCAGTACCAGTAAATTAGTCCCAGAATGGCATTTCCTGGCATGTCCACAATCTGGATGTGGTTAGCTTGAAAGAGATGCAGAAAAAATATTGAAGCGAAGATAGTATTGTGCTTAGAGGTGCCCCATGGGAAAATATCTAGGCTTGTTCTCTCACATTTTCAAGCTCTGCCTTTTTATTTAAATAGTGTTAAGATCGATACAGGTAACGAAACTCAGGGAGGCTGCTGGCTTGTATGAAAAATAAGACAGTTATTTAGATGTGTTAAAGCAGCTCAGACAGATAACTGACACAATCAACTATGAGCATTTTATTTCCTCAGTGTGGAAGGATAAGTCTATCTGGACAAAGCTGTTCAGCCTCCAGCTCCAATGATGGCACATAGCAGGAGCACTGCAAAGAACTGGTTGTCCAGTTAAAGCTCTGTGACGGCTGACACTGCTCAGGACTTTGCAGGATTGGACAAGAGCTGTTAAGAAAAATATTTGAAAGTGAAGTGTAAAGATTTTAAGAGGATAATGAAGTATGTTTTCCTAAAAAGCTCAAATGTTCTGAAGGACCTGAGGCCAGTGTTACTGCCAGGAAAAGCAACAGCAACAGGATGAGAATCCTGGTTTCTCTGGGATGCTCCTGAGCATCTGCAAAACACCCAGCAGATTCCAGCACTAACAAAAGCACCCACAAGCCCAGCAGGTTCAAGCATACCAGGATTTTCTCCATGAAAGAAAACTCTGCTAAAATTCCTGCTGATTTCAAAGGAAGATCCTGAGGTTTCTCCCAGTTAGCTCATTCTATACTGTCCCTTTCTATAATGGAGCCAGGAACAGAGATATACATCAAATATAGACCAGCTGCTCAGAAGTACATGCAGATACCAACACTTTAATCGCTTTTATAGGTAATGCTTTATGTCAGTTCCCAGTAGGGACTGTAGCCTGGACTATAATTTTGTAAGACCTCAATTTCAAGATTAGTTATGAATGTGTGTGGGAGAGAAAACAAGAGAAATCTCCTTCATGTGCTGTCCAAACTGTTTATATTTGGACAGTGATCTGCAGAGCAGATGGCTAAATAATTTCCATAGGAGGATGAATGCTCTGCGTTTGCAGGTATGCCCATATAGAGACACTGTATCTCCCTCTAGCCTTATTGTACTTATTGTGAGATGCTTCAGTAGACCTATGAGCTGCACAAAGGGCATCTTTGTGCCCTGGCTACTTGTCTACAGGAGCCTTCCTTGGGTCTTCTGCATAATAAACAAACCAGTGAAGTTGTTTACCACACAGAAAATCAAAATATTTCAGCCTAAAAATTGATATGATATATGAGCTGTGGTAATTCAAGATGTGATGCATGCTTTGCTTTAAGTTCATACAAATGTCAGTGGATATTTAACAGATTTAACTTTTTTTTTTTTCTTCTTTAAACTGAATGAAGGGAATGCTTTTCTTCCTTCTCATTTTAAATATGAGCATTGAGTGACATTTCCTCTAATTTGGAAATAAAATATGGCATGCCATTACTCAGTCTGTGTGCATGAGAAAATGAATGCCTTGCTCCTGTTACAGAGATAAAGCATGGCTGCTGGACCATCCCAGTAATAAACTATAAAGAGAATACAGTCCTGCTGAAGTAGTTTCCTTACATCTTTCTCTTGGTTTTTTGCTGCTTTTTTTTCCCCCGTGACTGCTGCTTCAACACTGAAAATGAATGAAACTGGTAGAAATCACTGTTGTCTGTAGTCATCTCTCATTTTGTGATTAGAATGGGCAAAGCTTGACATTTTTTTTATGGCACCAGAACCGTCTTGTTCATAAATAGGGCCCATCACATGTGAGATGGTTATGGTCTTGCATTTCAGAAGTTGTGAAATCCTGCACTGGATCCTACAGTCTTTTCACAGCAGCATTTTGCCAACCAGTACCCCATCTCAGTGCCCACCAAAACCTAGACCTGTTTTACAAGAGATATTTTGATATTTTACATTCAAGCTGCCTTATTGAGAATACACATTGACTAACCAGTTTTATTATTCATCTATGGTGGGTTTTTTGCTGCTAGAAGGGATTCTTTGCAGATGTTAACGTATTTATTTTTCCTGAAATCTTCGAAGAGCTGGCTTAGGTTTAGTATTCTTTTTACTGGCTTTCAGTTTAGTTTTGAATCTGAAGTTCCATGGCTAATTGCATGAACATGATTTCCACAACACGTACTCAAGTTTTAGCTGCTTGTTTTCTTTTAACATTGTCATTAATAGAGCATCTCCATCTTACAGAAGTGAAGTGTCCTTCTTAGACCTTTTGTAACTTGAACTGTATCCCATCAGAGAGCACTTCTCCACCCTTCTATGCCTCTAGAAACATGCTGTCCATGTTATAAATATCAATAGAGATGGAAGGAAACAACGTCAAAATCTCCAAGACAACACACAAAGATACAACAAATCAAAGGCAAAATAGTGATGGTTTGATTAGACTTTTAAATAGCATATTAAAATGAGGTTTGTAGTTAAATACAATTGTCTCTCTGATTTTGGCAGGGAAATCACTAACCAAATGATGTTAAATTAGCACAGATTGTTGAATAAGTGAGTAATACTTGCTTTACATGGCTGCAAAACAACCAAGAAAGATACACACAAAGAACTTCTAGCAGTCCACATGACCAAATGACCTAATTGAGGGTAAGAGTATTTTTTTAAAGAGCAGCAACTAAAGAAATACTATTACCATTAGCTAGTCCTTCATACAGAGTAGCCCTCTTACAATCTCCACAAGTAGGAAAGCAAAGGGGGTATGGACACATGTTCCTAGGTAATAACCTAAGGTTTCTTGCTTGTTTAAAGAACAGGTGCTGTTAGCTCTATATTGACATTAATCAAACTTTATAGCTGTATGTTCGAGACACGTAAAAGCTACATAGCTTTAAGTACTCGTTTATCTTGTTATTTTGATTTAGTTGTTTTCTCTGTCTGATTCCTCAGATCCATCCAGAGAAATCCAGGTATCTGATACGATCAATGCAGAGGTATTTTTGAAAAATAGAATTAACCAAACAGAAATTTTACAGCTCAATTTATGATTCGGCTTTAGCCACGGCTAGCAATAAATATTCAGAATATTTTTATACACTGAGTTGTGATTTCTTCCTCTTAATGAAAAACTTATTTTCTGAAATCCATCAACTTCTGCACATTCATCACCTGGAGTTACAGTTCAATATACAGTAAGTGTGTGTGAGAAAGCCAGAATAAACAACATCAAAGTATAACCTTTCTTCCAAAGGTGAAATGGAACTTTAATTAAGACTTAAAACGTAGGATTATTTGTTATCATGTATTATATTTTACTCATTTGATTAACATTGTACTAAAAGCAGGGAAAAAGGCCATTCTTCATCATAGCGTGTGCAGCCTACAACTGAAATGAGATCCTGGTTCTCATCTCAGCATATACAGTGGTTCCTTATGGGGTACTCCCAGTGCAGGTCATCATTTCTCAGTCAGAACAGGAAAACTGTAGCCTGATCCTCTAGAAGTTACAAATAAGCTACATCTTTGCTAATATATCAAACAGATCAGGAGAGCAAGGGTCATGCAGCAACTTGTGTGGACATAGCAGAACTCCAACTTCCTTGAAACTGTTGTTTGACCCTTGCTGCCCAATGGGAAGCATATTAGTCCCATGCTGTTCCCTAGATCCCCACCTGCAAGAGTGGTGGCTGGTGTGGCAGAAGCAGCCTAGTAATTAAACGTATCGTCAACTGTGGATGGGCACTTGAGCCTTACTCGCTTCCATAGATGTGTCTAAAATAAGCAGAAGTGGGAAATGGTGATGACAAGCATTAATTTGAGACCTGAAATGAGAGACTTTGGTGGAAGACTGGTGAACATGTGTGTATACAGTGGTCCATGGGGAAACAGTTTTCATTTGGGAACTGGAAAATCAAAGAGAAGTGTGAGCTTATGTTGGCTAAGAGGAAGAGAAGGAAGAGAATCCAAGTAGCTGAAGGTCAGGCCAGAATTTGGAGGTGGGTGGGATATGCAGCACAGAGACACATTTAAAATAACAAAGTTATTCTCAGAAGTGATTTCCCCCAAGTATTTTGAGCAATGAAATAACCACACTGGTCAATGCCTACGATGTGATCTCATTCAAGTACAGTTCTAGTTTCAAATACCCTCGTAAAGTGGTTACATCATAGATATGTCTCCAATTTCACAATTGAAGTAGACTCCAAGAACAGCCACTCTACCAGCACAGGCTAATGAAGCATATTGGAGAAAGGACCCTCCCCACTTATTAATAAAACTAACATAATGCCCCTAGAGGAATTAATGAGTTTGGGGTTATTTTTAAATTGTTCTTCATTGAAAGGTATTGATATTTCTACTCCAAGGACTATAGCACATCCACTTACAATATCTAGGTTCACAAGGCAACTCAATAAAGCAGTTCGACTCCAGTGAGTTCAGTAGGGTTGTGCAAGCCATGGATTCGACCTCCTGATTGTAAAACACAGTCTGTTATGATATGAATGATATGAAGTTTCAGATCCAAGTAAACAGAGCAACTATATTCCATTTATTTCAGAGTTCACCTGGGGACTTTGCAAGAAGAGAAGTCTTGTTTCCATCTCAACAATATGGGATGATTGTAATATCTTAAAATTAAAAAGAAAGGAAGAAAATGCTGAATGGCAAAAGAGAGAAATGACAAACCATGCTAGGGAAATGGCACACAATGGGCCAAATTTTTTGAACAATACACATCAGTATGAGAATCTGATTTTTATTTTCAGTGCTGTATATGCAAGATAGATTTAGTATGCTCAAGATGCATTATTCAGACTGCAGCAGCTGTCTTTGTACAGAACTCTGCAGAAGAATCAAAAGGAGCAACATACAATAAAACAACCACACTAGACACCTTGCTATGTCCCCTGCTAGCTGTCACAACACTCCTTCCTTCTATTCAAATGCAGCACACAGCTGAGATTTTCCCAAATAACAGTGTTAAGTGTTTCACAGGAAAGGAAAGACAAGGAAAGGAGAATAACCCCTTTGTGTGAGATCATCTGTACCCACCAACATTTCCACAAGAAGAAATAACTATTTGTTGTTAAACTGTCAACTCAAAACAATGAAATATCAAGGATTCAAACCTAAGTGAATTGTTAGGTATTTTCCCCAAGAAGCTGGTTCATTTCAGAACTAGATCTCTACTGACACCCTACTTCTGGAAAGCATCATTATTCATTTATGGTTTGCCTTCCTGAAAGGAAGGTTGTAAGCCTGAGTTTCTGTGAGTTAGAAGAATAAACTATTGTCACACAGACCATAAAATGTAGAAAAGAAAAAGGAAAAGATGCTGTTGCTTCTGGCCATTTAGTCACTGAGCCTGCTCTTGTTTGCCACCACTTTACATCTGAGGAGGAACAGCATCCTTTCCAGTCCTTTATTTCTCTTCATGCTCTCACACTGCCCTATCCATATGACATCTTTGCTATTTGTTCCATTTCTGCCTTCATCTTACTAGTTCAACTCTGCCTCCTCTAGTCCCATTCATCATATATCCTCCCACCTGTCCCACTTTAAAGCCAGAAAACGTGAAGCAGTGGTCAAAGCATGTGTCAGATTTTCCAGGTGGCTTTCTTCTGCTCTTGTCACTGTGCTGTCATCCCTCCCTCTGCTATAATTTATGCTCATCACTGCTAAAGATGTTGTTAAACTGAAACACAATGGTTGTTTACAGGGAGACATACAGAAACATAAGACACAGATTGACCAAAGCAATGCTTGTTTACAGGGACACAATTAGATACAGATTGGCGAAAGCCACAGAGATCCACTTCTGGAGGTATCACTACAGATGATGCAGCTCTCAATGGCTCCCAGCTGGTGGTCAGAAAGAACCATCTTGCCCAGGGCAAGTATGATGTGAAGATTGTCTAACCCATCTGAATGCAGATCAGATGGTTTGTCTTAGCTTCAGGAAAATGTCACCCTTTCCACAGCATCCCATGCAGGGAGCACAAAACCACGAGTTTCCAAGCCTGACCCTAAACTGAAGGGTGAAGGTCATCCTAGGCTGAAGTGACACATGAAGGAAGGAACAGGACCCTCTTCTAAAGACCTGGCTGCACAGATAGGAGTTGAGCTCCTGAAAGGCAAATATTAAAAATGGATTCTAATTGCATCTTACAGCTGAATCAGGCTACTGCTTGACTATAGATGGTGGGGCAAGCTTATTACCTTCTTCCTCGGCAATCTGAGCTTACTGTGGGGACTTCTTTTGTTCTTCATGGGAACCGTATGTTAGTGCATGCCAGTTTTTTTTTTTTTCAGAGGGAAGTACAATAGAAGCCTCCTTGCTTCTTTTGCTCTGGATCAGAAGGAACTTTGAAGAAGTGAGAGGGCCTCCCCTCTGAGGAAACAACAAAACACGGTGAGGTGCAGGAAAAGGGATGTTTCTGGAACACAGGATGATCATGAGGGACACAGGAAGGGAGGACAGAGCCTGAAGTACTGAGAGAATATTGAGAAGTGTGGAGAACGCAGGTTCAGCAGTGATTACAGAAAGAAAGATTTTTGGTGTGGTAACCAAAACAGACTAAATTTTGTCACAACCCAGAATGTCGCTGAGTTGGTGACGTTCAGAGCAGCCCTGTCAGAATGCCCCTATCCTTCCAGGACACAAAGCAGGAGGAAGTTCATTTACAAACTCTCATTTTACTACATTTTATTCTAGACTTCCTCCATGGTAAATTTGTTCTGTCAGCTTTTACTCAAATAAAATCTAGTTTTCAAGTTTAAAAATTGCTTTTGGCCTTCTGGGCTGCTTACTACAAGGTTGTGCAGGATGCAAAGCTCTAGTGAATCTGCAATGCCTTCACTCCTGAGTGACATTGGACTGAATTTAGAAGTGCAATCAAACCTTTCGTCTGGCAGATGAGGAGCAGCAAAGAGCTGAGGGAGCGATCATCTTTAGTTGTTAGAGCTGCCTGTGATGTTTCTTGTGACCTAAATAGCTTGCAACTCCTGGGTGGACTTTCTCATTCAGAGATGAAGTCTGGGAGATCACAGCACCACCTGGGCACCAGTGACAAGCTAAGAAAGCACAATTAGAGCTTGCTAGATTCTGGGTATGCCATAGAAAGCATCACATCTGCTCTTGCACACGCTCCAGTTGGAATTTGCAGATAGGCACTTGTGACCACAGCAAGGTGATGCTCAAACTGCTGGCTTGGCCTTGGTGAGCAGGCAGGGTACTCAAAATCCATGTGGACCAACTAATTTAGGACAAATAATATCACATCTGTTCTAATGTTGAACTATTGTACCCATGCAGGAGTTTAGTATTTAGACTGCTAGCTATTGCTCTAGTTTTTTTGGTTATAGAATCACAGAATCACAGAATGTTAGGGGTTGGAAGGGACCTCAAAAGTTCAAGTTCAACTCCCCTTCCAGGGCAGGACAGAACTAGAGCAGATCACATAGGAACACATCCAGGCAGATCTTAAATGTCTCCAGAGAAGGAGATTCCACAAGCCTTCCAGGCAGACTGTTCCAGTGCTCTGTCACCCAGAGGGTTGTTGGGTTTGATTTTTAGTTCTGGTTAGTTTTGATTTGTACTTTTAGTTATTGTGGGCAAAAGCAAACAAAATGGAACTTTGAATTCTTTTTATATTTCTATATACATATTTTAGAAAAGAAAATTTTGTTTTCAGCTTTTTCAGTACCAACATGTACAAAATCGTATTTCTGCAGTATTTTCACTTATTTCTAATGAATTTCATCTGGTAGATTTTTCTACAGCAAAGCAGAGCCATAGCAAATGCAACATTTCATCCTTCTACAAATTGGGACGGAAAAATTACCAGGCTAACTTAGATTTGCTGAAGCTCTAGGTTTTATAACACGTAAATGACAGACACAGTAGAAGGAGACTGCATAAGGTTTCACTGAGTTTTGACAGAAGGACAGATTTATCCCTGGCATAACTCAAACAAAGTAAAGGGAAGAGTCTGGCTTGGAGACTCCGAGCGGATTTCTAGAATTTACGGTTTACAAATCCACCCTAATCCTTGTCCTTCCTATCTGTTACGAGCTACTCGCAGGCAATAAGTATCTGTCACATTGCCAAAGAACAGTTGTTTATCTAGTTTTAAGTGAGTTTGGGAGTCCGTTTGTTTGTTTTTACAGGAGGTATGATGGATGCAATTACAGGGGCAATAATATGCATGGTTACAGTGTAACTGCTCTGCAGATCAGACAACAGCAAAACCATCCATCTTCCATGGGTGTGCAGCCACCGCGACGCTTACTTCAAGTGAATGAGATCTCTCCAAAAATGTGTGGAAATTTATCTCTACGAAAGTTTTGGGTCAAACCAGATTAAATCATACCCCAGAGTGTTTGTGATATTAATGTGGCAAGAAGGGAGACTCAATTTCTATTTAACTATGGGATGATTTATGTCTGGGGAACTCCCTCAACTCCCCCTTTCTCTGTTCTGGCATGAACATTTGGTATTTTTATCAGTACTGGGTCTCTGTCTGGATGGAGAATGCTGTTCTCCTCCATAAAGGAAACTCAATATTTAAGCAATCAGAGCTGATGCTTTTGAATCAAGCAACAAAATGATTTTGATCTTGTTTCTACAAGCTTACTGTACACACAGAAGATAAATTTCCAGCCTGCATCTTCCTCCCCTGTAAGATGTGCTCTGCTGGGTACTCTCACTAAAAGTGTACAAATTCTGATTTGTCTTGTTTTTGCTGATATATTCTCTCTCCCAGCACTTTTAGGGCCTGCAACCTTTCCTTCTGACTAGACCATCATTTGATTTACTCCACAATTTGATTTCATCTCTGATTTAATGCACTTACTTGCACCTGCCCTTTTATTTTGCTACGTTTTTCTCACCTCTTTACTATTTGACCTTTCCTAGACCTTACTTAAAAAACGTATATCACCCTTTCTATTGCTATGTTGTTCTTTCTGGCCCTTTTTTTCCCAGCCTCTCTTCGACCTCCTTGCTCACTCAAAGAAGCAGGAGCAAGGAAAGCGAGGATAGAACAAAGATGACAAGGCTCGATATTGGCCCACCACAGTCTGGAAAAATAATGGGAAATTGTTCAGATGTAAGTCCTGCAAAGTCTGCGAAACTTAAAGAGACACCAAGAAATCCTGGGATCATGCTCCCAGGGGTATTGCAGTGTGTATACCTATAATCACCCTTGCATTATTTTAATATTATATGATTGACATTCAAGGTTCTTCTGTTACATCACACTATACAATAACGTGTATTAGACTGAGTGAAGACTGAAAACATAAGACTTAATATAGAAAGTAAGGATGGATGCCAGGATGTGGCCCACTGTTGAAAAAAGAAGGGATTTATACAGTCAAAAAATAACCTTCACCCTGAAGAGGTTCCACCACATTTAGGAAATTCCTGTTCTGAGTGTTAGCCCCCCAAACACAGCAGAGAGGCATGAATGAAGCAGCCTGCTGTAGACAAGAACAGCATTGTATACAGACAGAACTGGAAGAAAGTCCTGTTACCATGATAGATTTCTGTAGTAACAGCCAAGGATGATAAATTTCACAAGTTGGTCAGGGTTAAATTGGTAAATCATGCAATCAGTTCTGAGTTAAATATTAACAGAATATACTCCCTGAAAAAAAAAAAAGGGGACAAAGTTGATTACATTCTTTCAAATGACTCCCAGATGTTAAAACATGCTTTCCAATGAAAACAGTTATATAATCTACAAACCTGAACACCATGTTAAAGGAATGGTAGTGAAAATTGCTGAGTTAACAATCTAGGTTCATGGCCATATTGTCTCTCTAAAGAGAAACAAGAGAAATTCATGTCTGGAGAGCTGTTGAAGTGAAAAATTCTGAATTTAAACGATTTCATACTTAATGCATTAGCTATAATCTCTTCACTGTATGCTAAAATACGGTCATTTTTACACTTTTTGTAACACTGATGTTTATAAGAAGTGTTTCCTTTCTCTATGGCTTTCAGTGTTGCCTTGGAACTGAGGAGCAGGCTATCAAAGATGTTTAAGCCAGTAACTGCAAATGTCAGTGACAATGAGGTACTACATATACCTCACCTGCATATTTCTGTAGAGCGGCTTGTCCCTGTTTAATACACCCTTCTTTTTCATCACTTTTTAATTTTTTTGAAGAATTGACAGCCCCAGGTGCCCAAAAACATACAGGTTACCAGTTCATCCTTCATATTCTGGATGCTGCTTATAAACTATTAGACAAAAAATGAAATCTAGGCTCTTTTTATATAATTCTTATAATTCAGAATTCTTGGGATGCTATTCCTGGTTTCACTACTTGCTTATTTGCTCTTCCTGTTTTTTTTCCAAATTGGAGATGAAATTCTCATCTAATCTCAAGCTAATGTTTTCAGAAAAATAACAAATGAACAGAGCTTCTGGGAACTGTTAGCATAATAACCCTTTCAAAATGGAATTAAACCAGACACATTGCCATTCAACAGCTTCCATGTTAAAGCTATGAGCATTATTTTTGAGCTGCTGGTTAACTAATTAATAGACTCATAGGTAAATGTTTGTCCAACCGTTAATTCCTCAATTACTTTTCTTTTTTGCTTGTAACAAGTTATATGAATCTCTGAGTGACTTCTCAATAATGAAATTTGCTGGCAAATATACTTCTTAATTAGATGGCTGAGACAGACACAGTGATCACATCTTGGATAGGGACCCCACTCTGCAGCTGAACATATTCAAAGTTGTGATGGATGCTCAAAATTGTTATGGGAATAATGAGGGAATTAGACTTCTGAAAAGATTTATTAATTATTTCTAGTAATTAATGGTCCTATCAATAGTGCAGACCAGATTTCAGCCATAAGGCAAACGGGAAAAAGCACACATGGTTTTTCATCTCTGAAAAAAAAATTTACTCCTCTGGTTTTTTTTGTCTTTGTAGATCATCCTTGGTGACATTGTTGTTCTGACAGTTTTTAATGACAAAGTTAAGAAAAGATGGAGAAGTATAAACTGTGTTTGAGAAGATAAGGTTGGGCTTTTCAGAAATGTGGTTTGGTAAGAAAGCACGTATCTTTCAAATACATACTGACCACAGGCTAGATCATCTAAATTCACATATCGTAAAGCTAGCTATCCAGGCCAGTGCTATTCTGTGCTATCCTTATAGTCACTGGAGAAAAATAGGCACCCTCAGACAGTGATTCATCTGACCTGGCTTTGGTGTCTAGCATGCTACAGATCTTGGGGATCCAAGAACGATATGAGTCTCTCTCTTGAGGTGGCTCGTCCTCCCCTTACAAATGAAAAGCACCTATGCCAATTAGATCATGTCATTTTTTTATGCCTACAGTACGAAAAGTGACCCAAGTCCCCAGCTGGAACCACAAAGGACTCCATGGCTGTGTAGAGCTTTGGAGACCACAGAGATGTCCTCAAGGCAAGGGAGTCTCTAACACCACTGGAAGGTTACTGAAGAACTGGTGTCGAAGCAGTGCCTGAGGATTCCACGGAGAATTTCCTGTTAGCAAAAATCTCACCAACTTCATCTTGGAGTAAGGAACGCGTATTCAAACCGATACATTCAAATGAACAGATAAATTAGTGATGTTGCTTTTGAAGTGGTATCATCTTCACCAGTCTTAATAATCCCATTAGTTACCTGACGGAACCACTTATATTTTTCTTTAAATGCTGACAAATATATTTTCTGACTGAGATCAAAATGATATTATTTTCCCTTGAGTGTACTAATGTTTTATTTATATATATATATTTTTATAATCTCTCTGATATTTAAGGAGTTTATGAGTTTTGCTTTGGGTTTGTTTTTTTCTTAGTAAAGGTTTCTTTTAATCAAATGTGAGTATTAACTATTTATTAGCTATGTTCAAAAATAAACTTTCAGATCTGGAGAGCAAACACATTCTAAAGCTCTCACAGTTTAATCCTGGATTATGCAAACACTCGAATACAGGGAAGCTCATTTAAGTGAGAGGAGCAGCAAGCCTGGGAGGGTTTGGGTCAGTGCTCCCTCAGCTCCATTCCCAGGCACCTGTAAATCTGGATCTGTGCTTAGGGACGATGGGTACCCAACCTTTTGTAGACCAAGTGCCAAGAAAATAAAACACACAAAAAGCCTCTGTCAGCAGCACCGGTACCATAGCTGGCAGAAGTACTGGGGTTTTGTGCCAGAATGAGGGATCTCTGTCTCAAGTGTTTCCAGTGCTGTCCATCTTTTTCTTCCATCAGATGCATGTACTCCCCCAGCACAGAATGCTCCTCCCTTTTCCCCTTTACACCCTGCTGCCTTCTGCCTCATCCCACATTGTGGTTTTTCCAGGAAGAATGGCAGTTTTTGACACTGCGTTCTTATCAAGTAGCCACAAAGATTCCTGGAGACCTAAATTACTGCACTTCTGGAAATAAGTGATAAACATCTGTGTTAAAAAAACTTGCTATGCTTCACGAGGAGGCTTCATTAACCAGCAATGAGCAGTATGGAGGAACAACAGGTCAGCACTCACACGAGGGTTGCAGCAGCCTGAGAGTTGCACAGGGGTGCCCCAGTTCACACCCCTGCTTTTCTTGACTCTGTAGGTCCGTTAACCAGTTGCTGCAAACTCCAACATTGAGACATGTTATAGCAAGATTCATATTCCACAGTTTAAATGCCAGAAAGTAACTGTTGGTTTTGGCTCCTGTTATTTTGGGATCAGCTTGAGGTGCCTGAAAGAGACCTGATTTTCAGAAAGTGCTAACGACACGTTTATAGGGTGTCTCCAATCTAACATTCAAATGCAAGAGCAAAGTCTTTTGGGTTTGAAAATTTTGGCTTAGATGTTTGAGGCTGGATGTGTTCAGTTTTTACATCTATGAAAGCACCTGGAAAAGGTGTCACTATTCATGGCTGCAGTGACCTGTGGACTCTGATGTTTCCCCAGCTACTTTAAAAACAAGTTAGATTTTTCCTTGCCATAACTTTTAAAGGAGCTTAGAGGAACTGCTAATAATATGTCCATTTTTTCTTTACTTTTAAACGGACATAACTATTGCAGAGTATATTGTTCCTAGTTGCCAACAGCAATACAGGAAAGGGAGTGTCATTCTCCAGAAATGCATGCTGAAGTGAAAAATAAACTTTGCGTGATCCAGACTGTAAAAATGCAAGACAAGAGGCTGCCATTGAAAAAAAAAGTGGTCTATTAAATTAAGATGCTGCTAGGTGTCCTTGTGACTCTGTGGGTAGCATGTCTGTCTCACAGCCAACTACTTGTGGGTTCAAGTCCCATACTGGGACTTTGGCTCCCATCCAGTGTACTGCAGTAATGAGCAGCGTGTGGCACTTTTAGAGGTGTCATCCTTCAGAGGATGTTAAACCTACTGTCCTTCTGCCAGCTCTTCAGTTGGAAGTTAAAGATCCCCCAAGTACCCTTTGAATACACTGAGTAATAACCTTGGGGTCCTGGCCAAGTTTCCTTCTCTCAGTAAAATAATTTGTAATGGACGGGGCATATTTCACAAAATAGCAGAAGTCATACAAACTAATGGAAAAGCCTCATTAAAGATGTCATGGCTCCATTATGTATTTTTTAACATAGCAAGTCCCCTATTTGATTAAGTTGCAATAGTATTTTTAAGCAGTTGTCATAAGTTGCCCACAGAGGGACATTCAGAAGTACAAAAACCAACTTCCACTCCACATGTTTGGGAAACAACTAACTCCCATAGACACCTTCAGAGAATTCAGCCCAGGTTCAGGAAAGGTCCATGAAAAATGCTTAACTAGACTGCAGTTCACAACAAACCTTCAGTGCAGAGCGCCACAGAAACCCTCATGGACTGTGAAGTGTGAAGATGCTGAGGAGCCCGTCAGGAGCTTCACATGCTGCTCCTGTCTCTACGCACCAAGAGCTAATACACTCGTGTTTCCAAATGTATTCTTGTGCTGGGGGCTGTTACCTTGGCCAGGTGGTATTTGCATGCCATGAAATGTGCTTTTGAAACATTTTCCACATAGCAGGAATCATAGAAAAGATATTTAATGGCAATGGGCAAAAAATCATACCAGTGGCTTATGTATGTAATTGTGGAAGAGGTTTTTTAGCATCCTTCATATAGACGAAGACACAATGAAGCAGGACACAACGTACTGTGAGCTAAGTCCTCTACCCCCAACTAGCCCTGGAAAGGTAACCTAAAATACTGTGGCTTACTGTGCCAGGAGACTGTAAACTACTTGGGAAGAGCTGTAACAGCATCTCATAACCTGCCCACCTCTCCTGTGTGCCAGCTGATTGCCTCTCCACTGTGAGCAGGGACATCCTCTGCCCTTATGGTGTGCCACCCAGCTGACACCCAGGTGGGCAGAGCGACAAAGAGATGTAGGACCCCAATGCCAAGGAAAGATTTCTTGTCACAAGTCCTTAGGGTAGCCATGCACTGATCACATGAAAGGGCAAGAGCTTCGACTTGCTTATCTCTCCCCTGTTTTCCAACTGCAATGTGTTCCCAGCTCTGCATCGCAGCCGAGTGACGCCACTTCTTGCGAATCACATGCTCTAACCCAGAAAATTAAAATTAACAGATTGGTTTTCAGTCATCTTAAACTCACTCACAGTGAACAGGGAGAAAGTACATCTAGACAGCAATTTATGTTCTGAAAGGTACAGCTGAGAGACATCAGAAGGATCTGTTCTCTTGACAGCTGAGGAAACAAGAGAGCATTGTGCAGACCTGGACCTCAGACAAAGGAATCCAACCCTTACGTGCCTAAAGCCTCTCTATTTCAGGTGAGGAGATCCTGCCTATCCGGTGAGAGGAAGGCTGAGGCTGCCAGAACACAACAGCCTGCTGTGTTGCACTTGACTCTCCTTTGTGGACTTCACCATTAATGGTTTTTAACCACTTTTTCTTTATAAACACAGAATGTGTTTTGCTTGGGGATATGGCTTAGTGGTGGACTTGGTAGAGTAGCATTAATGGTTGGACTTGGCGACCTTAAAGGTCCTTTCCAACCTAGACAATTCTATTAATGTACTACCATGCCCTGAAAGCCTATATACATTATAGAGAAACTGCTGTTTGCCCTTAGTGTCAGAATGCTTTAATTCTGTTTTAGTTTTTGTGGCATGTTTCTTTCAAGCAGACAACAAAATGAGCTCCCCTGATGGTGTCTAGGCACAGCAACAGACCTACGTAGCACTCAGTAGATGTGTGCCAAAGATTTCCCGTCACTGCCCACTCACTCTCATGACTGTATTTTTAATGCACTCTTATAGGCTGGGTGGTTGGGGTTTCTTGCTCCTGAATAAGCTTCCCCTCTCTCTGCTCACTAGCTTCTGAAGAAAACGAATGGTAGGAGCAGAAAATAGCTTCTGTCTCCCTTATACCTTTCTCATTTCAGTTCTGCTGTTCATTTCTCATACTTCCAGACTCAAGTGCTCTTCTGAATTCCTCACTTCAGTGACCTCCTTTCTTAATTTAATCTGGACAAAGCACTGAGTTCATTTCAAGTCATCAAGCTTGATTTGCTGTGTGCTCTTGGCAAATGTGAATAAGCTCCCTGGCTCCTTTTAATCAGCTATCATAACCATTAAAAAAAAAAAAAAAACAACAACCCAAAACCTGCAGCAATTAGGTCACCAAAGCAAGTAGTCTCTTGTGTTCTATTGAGAACAAATCCATCCTCCTCTGACTTGCTGCATAATTTAATTTTTAAAGCTTGATATCATTTTGGTTTCCATGTAAGGCAACCCCATAAGAGCAATTATATCCTTTCAAAGGCAAGGTTACTACTGCTAGAACCAGTACTCAGAGGGCCTGGAACTGAGCTGTATATGGTAATACTACTACTTCCTACCACTTACATTGCAACATTCGTCTACCTACCCAGCCAACAACAGCACTCTGCTGGCACCCTCCCTGCAACTCTGCACTGAGCGAGTGTGTGAAGGATCTGGGATCAATTAGTTAATAATTTAGCAACATTTTGAAGATGTAAGGAAGCTGCTAAAAGCTAAGCCTTATTATTATGTTGACTAATTATTTTTTTCTTCTACCTTTTACTTTTTTTTTTTTCCTTCAGAAAACAATATTGTATTATTAACTGCATTTAGCACCTCTGAGTCCTGACATTTAAATGTCTGAAATGTTTTGGTGTAATTACACTGTTTTGTATTAGAACACCTAAGATGCCTCCCTCTGTATGAAAATTTGCTTACCTAAATTTTGTTTTTAAGAACCCTAATGTTTCTCTTAGCTGCTTTAAAAAAGTCAAGAAAATAGTGCGATACAGCATCTTATTCATCTGGCTGTAGCAGCTTTCCAAATTAAATGATTTAAGAAGTTTGGAAAAAGCTTTTGGCCACTAGGTTGATTTTCAATTCCAAACTGCATTTTCTGGTTCCTTCTCAGTTCCCCTCACCACCACTCCAGGAATATCTGATCACTTCTGGTGCAATGGGAAAAAAAATCTCTCCTGAGTCACATGTTTTGAGGATCTGATTGGCACTCAAATTGGGCTGCTAGGCACAATTAGAAATCCTGTATTTCAAGAAAGACTCGTACTAAACACATGTAGCTGGAAATCTAAGAGGCACGATAGCAGAATTGGGTAAGACAGTTCCAAATGTTGTTGGTCAGAAGAGCGATGTATCTTTGCATTCACCTTAATACACGGTGTAAACTGCTCAAACGCAAACACATTTTGTCTGATGCATGCAGGCAGAACCAGATCTAGCTGTAGCATGCTGAGAATGATGGTGCCCTGCTCACTGAGTAAGCTTGCGTAAGTGTTGCACTGCACAAAGATAATAAATTGCAATTATTCTAAACCATGAATTAGAACAACCACATCAGCCTATTGAAGATGTTGATTCCCACTTTTGTGCAGGACTGAAAGAGAACTTGGAGATATCGTCCTGCTTCAATAATTGGAGCTTTTTAAAGGCTAAGGTGACCTGTAATATTCTTTTGAATTTAGTTTAAATTCCAATAAGCCTCACTAAAGAAACTTAAAGTGACCTGTCTCATAAACTTCACAGTCTTTCTAGACTGACTGTATCAAAATTCTTTTACTGTTATAAATCACTAGATACCTTCAAGCCTGTCAGAAACAGGCCATTTATGTAACAACACTTCAGTTCCTTCTGGAACAACTAATTAAATGTCCCTTTTACATACTTGCCTTGTCCCGCCTGTAGCTATTAGGACACACCACGCATTTTCAGTCAGGGTGAGGGCACTGGAGTTAGCTTCCTGGAATTCCATCACAATAAAAATAAAGTTGTTCTTCGTATGTGACACATCATTCAGTATTGCTTGTTCCAGACACTCTGGGAGAGGAAAATAATGCATGCTTTGTCACTTGGGGTTATGTTGTGCCATGTGGAACTATTTTAGAGTTCAGGGCTTTTGATGGGGACTGCAGCTAATCCCATTCTCAGGTATGAATACCAAAGGAGCATGACTAATGTGCAAATCATACATAAAACCTGTGAGCTAGCTTGTGCAGAAAACAAGGCTCTTTGCAAGACTCCTTGCTGCTAACAGAGGAAGCTGGTTTGCCCTGCCATACCTGAGGGCAGCTGAGCATGCCCTGCAAAGTGGAGATCTCTACCTTTGTGCACAGCCCATGAGGTCCAAACAGTCCCATCAGGAAGCACAGACTCAGACCTGAACTCAAATCCTGGCATAGGCAGCACTTCCTGCATGCCTGTTCTAAGCATGTTCTCCAGAAACATCAGGGGAACTCTCTGGGCAACAGAGACTCTCCTGAGCAAGCAGGTGGCAATACCTGATAATGTGGTCTAGGTGGCTAGTAAGAAGCAAGTGATGGAGATTATGTCTGAAATCAATCTTTAGAATAACAACCAGTAAGAGCCAGCAACGTGCCCTTGTGGCAAAGAAGACCAATGCTATCTTGGGCTGCATCAGACAAAGTATGGACAGCACATTATGAAGGTTTTATTCAATACTGGTAAGGCCATAGCTGGAGTATTTTGTCCAGTTCTGGTCATCCCAGTACAAAAGGCATGGACATATTGGAGAGAAAGAGCCACTAAGATGGTTAAGGGACTGGAACTTCTCTCCTATGAAGAAAGGTTGAGGGACCTGGGACTGTTTAGCCTGGAGAAGACAAGGCTCAGAGGGGATCTTCTTAATGTATATAAATACCTGAAGTGAGGGTGCCAAGAAGACAGCAACAAGCTCTTTTCAGTGTTGCCCAGTGACAGAACCAGAGGCAATCGACACAAACTGAAACACAGGAGGTTCCCTCTGATCTTTGGGAAACATTTTTTCGCTGTGAGGGTGACTGAGCACCGGCACAGGTTGCTCAGAAAGACCGTGGAATCTCTATCCATGGAGATATTCAAAAGCCATCTGGACATGGTGCTGGGCAACTGGCTACAGGTGGCCCTGCTTGAGCAGGACAGTTGGACTTACAGATGATTGTTGGACTTCCTGATGACTTCCAGAGATCCTTTCTAATCTCAACCCTTCTTTGATAATAACAGGGATGTTAATCAACAGACAGATAAAGCTAAGATGACAGTGAGATTTATCTAATAGTTTACAGTATCCTGCATCCTTTATTATCTTGTTCATGCCTGTCTCAGTATTCCCTTTAGGACTTCTTCCCCAGGGCTCCTTCCATCTGCTAAGGGCTCTTCTCAGCCTCCTCAGGCCTTTTCCAGTCAGTGCCACCACATCTTGCCATGAACTTGCCACTCTCCTTCAGTGCCAGCAGCAAGAGCTGCAGCCATCAGGATTCATGGATGTTTGACCTCTCACCCAGTTCAGGTATCAATTCTGCTTCAAGCTCATTCTCCAGCCTGCACTGGGACTTCAAAGCCACAGTTTGATGCACTGCATTGATTTTGCCTCCAGAGACCATGAGAATATTTGCTTTCTGTGGGAACATTTTTTTACTGCGGCAGAAAATCAGACATGGTCATATACATAAACAAAGAGCTCTGGAAGAACATCTGGGACAGCAGACTGCCCAACAGAGACATATCCTGGCCTATTTTCACTCTTATGCCTCTTGAAACTCATCCCTAGAGCTATAAACAAAGTAAAGAACAAGAGCATCAACATTTTTCAAGGAACACTCATCCTGCATCTCATAGTAATTGCTACGTGCCTTCATCTGTAACATTATTTTGTACAGAACCTTCATTTGCCCTTAGACATCAAATGCTCCCCAACTTTGAAGAAGTTTGAATACAGATCTGGTCTTTGTAGATGAAGCACACCTCTAGCATAATGATGAAAAAAAAAAAAAGGAATGTATTGAAGCAGAACACAGACTTCTTCCAGAAATCACTCTAATCAAGCAGCTGCTTCCAGCATGAGGTCATGTCAAAATGTTCCCCAGCATGATGAATACAGTTCTGATGTAAGTTTATGAAGAGACTAACTCTATTAAGCTCATAAAATTACTAGATCCCTGCATTGGATTCTTAAGGCAAGCGTGTGTTAAGAGACCAGTTTGTTCCTTAGACGCTGTTAGAAAGTAATACTCTTGTATGGTTATTTCTATCTCACCAGATTGTAAATGGGAAAGCAGATTATAAAGAGTTATATCTGGAAAGGGTTAATCCACAGTGCTTTTCTTTTTTTTCTCTCGTTAAGCAAATCAGCTACATACTTTGGACTCCAGCAGTTGCCTTAACAAATTTTAATATACCACTTGGTAGCTTTAAAAGGAATATGTCTGGCATTTGAACATCAAAGATAGTGTAAAGATGTTATTGTGATGGTGTTGTCATCCATAACCATAGGTTAGAAAACCCATAGTTTAGGCAACACACAAATGTATAACAAGGAAGATGGCATGGCATAAGCATCAATAGTATTTTATTCGAAGAAGCATGATACAGAAATGCATGATACACCAATGTTCTTCTCCAGTGTGATCTATCTGTTTTAACCTTAGTGATATTTGACTGTAAAAGATATGGGGTGTCATTGAGATATGGGTCTGAAATATAGATGGGAATAAAAGCTCAGGAGAAGGAGAAAGGGGACCCTTCTGAGGTTGAACTGCAAGAAATTCTTCTTACAAAAGGAATTGTTAAAGAGGATCTGATTTTTATCATGACTGTGGCACAGCAGGAGAAGCAATGGGACTAATTATAATGGCAATAACCATGAAAACAATAAAATAAGAACAATGCAGAAAAAGATAAGCCATTTTTTGCTCAGCAAATGGGTTTGCTTTAATAGAGGCTTGTTTAAACTCTTGGGCAATGAGAGAAGATGATTACTACTGTACCTCAAATATTTCCTGTCATAATATTTGTTCAACAATGTAAAGTTTCTAGCACTATAGGAGAAGAATTACTTTGTGACAAAAATACATATCTATAAATGTATCCATGCCTTTACACTTCTCATGTCTTCTCAACAGTTCTTGTCCTCCCTCAATCAGAGAACAAAGAATTAGGGATATGCATCAAAGTTCATAGTATGTTTCCTTCATGTGCCTGGTGTTTGGCCCATCCTTACTGGTAAACAGTAGTCTTTGAAAAGCATCTCAAATAGTGAGAAAGGACAATGGTTCGGTGTGAGGTTTTTATTGATGTCATGTCCTTTGACATACAAAACGCCAGATTATACTGGCAAGCAGAAATGAAGGAGAAAATGAGACGATAAACATCAAGTCAGCTTAAGGAAATTAAAATGTGATCATTACTGATGGATTATGAGAATAGTATCTGATTTTATTTTATTTATGGTCAAGTGATGTTTTCTTGTAGAAAACAGAATACGAAACAAGATGCAAATTCAAGGTGGAGTAGCAAGGGAATTTTAGGGGGCAGATGCTGTACTACTTTTGCTAGTTTGTCACATCAGCAGAGGGTATGTCACAAACTTTGGCGGCGTTACGTAGACTGGTGGGGAGGAATATGAATTCATTTCTTCTTCCTGCTATTATTTTATATTCAAAGAAAAATCTCCATCAAAGCTTGAGACCTTATATGGTGGTAATATTATTTCTACTGCTATAAAAGTTCATGGAACCTTTTTGTGTTTATCAGGTGTAATTCAATTAGAGATCACTTAGAATTAGTGATGTGTCTGACTGAATAGAGTATACTATTTTGTCCTTCTAACACTCCAAAAGATATCCTTGTCCATAGCCAGGGGAGGTAGCTAGGTGCTGTCATTATGCTTTCAGAAGACAACACTACGATATTTACTCTCATCTTTTACTCATCCTTTGATAGCTTTTTATGATTGCTCTCTGACTTTTGGCCTGCAGCCATTTCCCGTCCTATAGGGAATGACAATCAGAGATTGTAAGAAAGAGGAAAAGATGACAGGAAAAAAAAAGTCAAATAAAACAGGAAGAAATTCTGGAAGGTAAGAGTGAAGGTTTAAAAGAAAAGTTTAAAATACAGACAAACAAAATAGAATACTTAAGACACTTGGTTTAAAGGTAAATGTAAAGCCTTTCCTTTAAAGATATTTAACAAGTATAGAGAAACAGTGGCAGAGAAAGAAGAAAGGGGAAGGACAGCAATGAAGAAATTGTATTACATTGTCTCAAGCTTTTCTCATAGCACGTTTTGAATCCACACTTTAAGGGTGGTTGGTTGCAATTCATAAAATAAATATCAAAAACCGTGCCCATTTCTGAGCAGAGAAAGCAAGAAAATCTCTCAGCCCAACGTCTCTTAGGAGACATTTATCAGTCACAGTATGTTTGTTGAAAATACAAAGGGGTGTTTGACAGAAATTTCCAAACACATTTTTTTAATCAAGGGAAACAAATTAATCAAAACCAATATTTTTCCTTAAAATGTTTATACCAGTTATAAAGTATGGAATTTCTTGTGAAAATCACAAAACACCACCTGCTCGAAGCTGAGCATCCCCATATCCTGAAGGAGTTCCTGGCCTTCTGCTTATGCCATGCTGGGATGGGTGAGGAGCTTCTTTTGCACTGCATTTTTTAATAGCCTCTAGGTTCATCTAATTTTGAACAGGAACAGGTTTGAACTTGTGAAAGCTTTTGCAAGACAGGAAAACTGTTTCCTGTCCAGCTCTAGCATGAAGACACTTGTATCACCAAATGAAATGATCTATAATGCCAAAATAGCTAAAATAACTTTGTAAGTTAGGTTTAGTATTGTGTAAATTGAAGAAAGGCATGGCACTCAAACATGTGAAGGTGGCAATTCCATTACCTACTTTCCAGCACAACATATGCTTTCAATTTATGCAAATTTTACCATTTCCCAACTGCAAATTGGATGACATACAACAAAAACTGTGTTTTAACAGCTTTAGCATTTTATAGACATTACAGCCATGCACCAATCCTTCACCTGAGGAAAAAGTAAGAATTACAAAGATCTTTCTATAAAAACACCTAATCACCACTACCCAGCTGGAAGTTGTATCGCCTGCTGCATAGGCTGCTGGACTAGACTAGGACATGAACCACACGAATTCTTGTCCTTGAAGAAAGATGATTTGCCCCCTTTGTTTCCATGTCTATAAAACGTACTTACCTGCTGCGAAATTGAGTGCTTTGGAAATAAGAGCTGGGTGTTTTCTGCAAAGTTGAGATCACTTGATATTGCTAACAGCATGAGTAATAATAATGCAACTTAACAAATGCAGTAGAAAATATTTAGGCAAGCTTCAGTGAATCCACTCAAAATACCAAGACTGTACAATGTAACTGCAGTGACAGCTTCCAATTTTGGGGTCCTATTTCCATTAGATATTTAGTTCAAATAAAGCACAAAGACAGGCTCATTCATAGTAAAAGTGTTCCAGTATATTGAGACTTTAGTTACAAAACCAGTGACATCTTCCTTAGCCAGAGTATCCAGATCATGAATAAAATCCTGGCTCCACTTAAGTCTGTTGGAGTTTTGCCATTGATTTGGCAGGGCACAGATTTCAGAATGGACTTTGAAACAATCAGATTAGAAACAGCTACTTTCCTACTTCCCATATTTCACAGTGGAGGCTGAGAAAGGACATTTTGAGTATTGAAGTCATTTAAGCCAGCCGAGAAGGATGCAGTCAGTAAACTTATTACTTTACTAAAAGATTGACTGTCTGGAAAATGATACAAAGCTGGACACTTATTATTTTTGCATTAGTTCTCAGAGATCTGAGGTACAATCCACAGCATGAATCAAAGGTGTGTGTGTGCACACTATGCTCGGCATGGTACCGGTTTTCTGTTTATCACATGCACACAATCTCTTATACCCACATGCAGCTGTATTGATACAGCTTAAATTAATTGTAAGCTTAAAACTGCACAGAAACAAGAAAGGAAACACATAAAATATATGGAAGTGATTTCTCTAATTCAAATCTGGAAATACTCTTTAACAATTTCATTCCTGCATCTATCATGTATTTTTCTTGGTACTTTAGATCTCGGTAATACTTTTGTTGTGATACCACTGATGAAAGAAATCAACTTTTTTTGCTTTTATATATTCATTTTTCCATTTTCATTTTTATTAAGACCACTATAAATATTCTCTTGTCCAGGAATTCAAATCCAGGTACTGTCAGTTATATGACCAAAGGACCTTGTTTCTCTTTTTTGTTTTCTCCCAAGACCATGTGGACAGTGATCTTCCCCTTTTCTCTAGGCTACTTCCACTTTTGCATTCACATAATCAAAGCAATGTTTATTTCCCATTCAGGAAATCTCCCCTTCTTCTCCTTTACTCAATGCCTGCCCCAAGGACAGTGATTTGGACAGTAGCATCTATTGTTTCAGCTGTCTTTTTCCAGGGAGAAACATAATTGCTTCTCCCACCTGAATGACAGAGAGTTCACATGCTCATCACTGTGGCCCAAGACTGTCTAGGGATCAAAAGTACTTCTGCTGCACTTAACCATATTCTGCTGCCTTTTACCCTATTACTATTTAACCCCATGGGCTGAAGTCAGCCTCTATCCACACGTTCTTGACAATAATTAAGAGCTATATGATCCTACCAAGAGAATTTTTTTGAGAGGCCAGCAACAAGCATATAGAATTACTACTACTTGAATGAAGTCTGTCCAGTAAATTGGAAAGATCTCAAAGCTTGATGATGTTTTATTTTACACACAGGAAACATGTCTTCAGGACCAAACCAAAACAAATCAAAACCCAAAAAAACCCCAAAACCAAAACCAAACGAAAACAAAAAAACTCCAACAAACCAAACAAAAAAAAAACCCCAAACCAAAATAAAATCCAAGCCAAAATAAAACCCCCAAAATAAATGAAATATTATAACGATCATTGTAATCATATACCCTTACACGAATCAGTTTCTCTACACTTGCAGCCACTATTGCATAAGTACCCTGTTGTATTGAACTTTTTTTCTAAGTGACCAAACTGATTTAGAATAATGGTCCACCTGTTTGCCCAGTTCTCTTCTTCAGAAGGGCTGATTGGTATAATTGATTGTGGGGGCTGATGAAGGGGGCGGGAAGATGAGGTCAGTTAATTGCTGCCTCGGGAAGAGGATGTAGGAGGTCTCTTTTGTTCTAGGCTGAGGGCCCACTTGTAATAAATGACATACAACAAGGATGCTCAGAAGACACTCTTTTAAGACCCTTGCCACAAGGGAATAACAGATGTTCTCTGCGATTTATGGGTCTTGCTTTTGGGGTCTAATAGTGTAAAATCTCTGTGCAGTCTGGGCAAGGCATCACAAGCAAGTGCAAGTAAATGCATCATGGCTGAGTGTACTATACCTCAGTGTGTATTAACAGAATAAAACAAGAAGGACACAAACTATGTAAAATACCTTTCACTTCTCCTTTTGCATATCTGAAATGTGTGCAGACCTCACACGCTTTGAGAATTTTCACAGCCAATGCTTTATGGAAGAAAACAGCCCTCATCCTGAACACTGCTGTCCCATGGGTTCCCTGCCTTTAGATTATGGGAGATCTCACATCTGTTCTCAGACTTGCCAACTCTAATAAAATGTATTTATTTCAAGCTTCACTGATGACTGGAGAAAAAACCCTAATAACTATTGAAATGGAAATCAACAACTGTTCCAGGCCACAGTAAATGGATTTGAGGACTTAGTAACATGGCATCCCTGAAAATGCCTTCTACGTAACGCCAGACAAAATGAGTGTATTTGGGAGCATTAGCTCAGCTCTCATGGATGTGTTCTCCATTACTGAACAAACACAAAGTTTCTCTCTCGTTTCTTCCTTTTTCTTAACCTCTCCAGAGTAAGAAAAATACAGGAGCCCTAATGCAATCTTTTCTATCTTTCCTCTCCCTCTAGTATCTTGAATGCAGCTGTGATTTAGTGTTGAGGATAGCAAACCATCTCTAATCCACACACGGTTGTTTTGTGTGAGGACAAGGACTTTTAGAACAACACAGATCTAGAGCAAAGAGTCCTGCTTAAGGAACAAAATAACCTGCTATACCTTTGGTACCGAAACATGTATGTGTCTTATTATTTAGCACTTAATGAACATTTGAAGAAAAGAAAAATCAAGACTAATTGGCTTTAAAGCTTGGCTGGGTGAATATTTAGCATGCTTTCACTTATTCAGATGCCATGGTTATAAACTAATATTTGTAATGGTATTCATATGCTCTATGTCTTACTTCTCTGCCAGAAGTCTCCTATTGTACATGGTTTTATATGGGAAATAGCTACGCTCCTGTAAAACACCAAGGAAAAATATATTTTAATATCTATTTTCTGCCCTCCCCCATCTCCCTTCTCACATGCATAATTAGCCAGCAATCAGGTATAATAGCTAGACATGTATTTACATTTGTGCAGGTGCAAAAAAACAAGGTTACACACAAAATCAAGCCCTAAGGATTAGTCTTTCAATACAGGACACAAAGGCTGCATTCCCCTGCTCCTCCAAACTGATTCCACAAATACAGATAATTCTTTCATATATAAAATCTAAAAATGCAATCGTATTCTGACCCCTGATGCCAAAACAATGTTGTGTGGACACCTGTGTTCAGTTTGGCATTGGTAATCTGAAGTTAGCAATACAGTGAAGAGAAGCTGTTTTCTGGAAAGCTAAGCTATTACCAGGAGAGCAGCAGAAAAAAAATGGATATTTACTTCGAGAAAAAATTGTGAAGCAGATTCCTTTCTGACTTGAAGGCACTAAGCTATTTTTTCAGTTACAAGAAAAGAAAATGATATGGCTTTGGGAATAACCTCTCTGTATATGAGAACATACATAAGATGAGAAATGGGGAACAATCTACAGCGATTTCTTGTTTTCCCAGAGTTGGTGTGCGGGTTACTTACCTTTGTCTTCCACTAAAGCTGAATCAACATTTTGAATGTACAGGTAAGAGATAAAAATCTTCTTCTCCTGGGCATACACTGTTATCTGAAGGTGGTGAATAATGATTCAGAAACATCTTCCCTCCCAGATCATCTGTCAGTATTCAAACCAAAATCTCGGGTGGAACAAATGGCACATAGCCAGACATTCCCCAGGGCAAGGAGTTGTGAGGACAGGGGTAGCAATGTCACCTTTGTGAAAACCAGCCTAACCCTGCCGCTGACAGTTGCTGATTTATGAAGGATAGTAAAGATATTATTGAGATGGATGAATAGCTAGGTTAAAAGGGTTGCCATCACAAAAACCAAAAAGGCAAACAAGCCAAAATCATCCTTATTGTGGCCATAATACAGATACAAAACACAAACACTGTGAGTAGATCTGGGTTTATAGTCAGAAAGTTCACTATGTTTTTCTTCACGGACACAGATCGTTAATTTGAAGTAACTTTTCTGAGGATCTGTGGAGGGTCCTCACAATCAAGGTAAGTTGGCTAGTTTTACAGAGACAAAAGAAAAATTAGCATCACGCAACGAATTCTCTCCTGTGAGCTTTCAGACTTAAGCAGCTGGAATTCCCACCCCGTGTGCAGACGCATTTGCATGCAGTGGAAGCAAGCTCTGACTTGCCCAGAGCTGGGTTAAAGAAGTTCAGGAGGTCCAGAACCCTGAAAGACCTGGCCTGGCCATATGTAATAACGTGTTTAGATTAGCAGGACTGCAGCCTGTCTTCTGCTAACACTCTTCTCCAACCACAGAGCCAGAGCACTTCCAGAAGCAAAAAGGAGTGGTGACTACTCAACAAGAAAGTAAACATTGAAAACGTGCCTTTGCCTGCAGTATAATCTACCCTGGCTGGTATTGGGACAGATGAAGAGGGTTTATACCATGTGTTCATCTGACTCTGTCGGGCTCCCCGGCAGCAGGATGGTAACCCAGAGCAGCGGGGCAATGAGTGCCCATGAGAGCCCTGCTCCCAGCCCAGGGAGGGCTAACGGAGGGGCAGAGCAGGGCCCTGAGCTTTCTGGGCATTGAGGGTTTGCATTACAATCTTGAAGCTCTCAGGCTGATTCTTGTTTGCCTGCAAGTCCAACTATGAGAATCCAGCGCAGCATTAAACCGCAAATCCTAAGCCTGGAAGGGCTCTTCTGTGGCAACCTGAAGTTTCTGCCTTGACATTCCATATAATGTCAGCTTTTCATATGGCAGTCCCTTCCTTAACATCCTCCTAACTTAATTTCCACCCTGCTTTTGGAGCAAAGTGTCCCAATACCATAGAGGGGCTACACCCCTCACAAGGAGACACAAGTCCAGACTGCAAGAACTTCCAAACTGAAAAACTGTGCAAGAAGCCCAAAAAACTACCCCCTTGAAATGACAGCGCATGTTGCTACAGTCATTTGGTGCCTCTCAGAGTCTATTTGCTCCACAAAATTGAAATAACAGTGTTTGTTCCCCCCCGAGCCTGGGAGCTTGGAGGCACTGCCAGGCTTTTTGGAAGAGCACTCTGCAAACACCTCCGTAAGTCACCCCAGCTCCTTGCCCTGCCCTGTGTGTTTAATCTATACCTTCTTCCCTCTGCAAATGATGAGGCTCTCACTCTTTGAGAGCCAAAAAGCCCCCCACTGCGGCTTTCTCCATTAGACAATAAATGCTCTTGAGCTGCTGAAATCTGTTTTGTAAATAGACAATTAAAATGAGGAAGAAAAAAAAAATTTCTCTGCTCAGCTTTGCATAGTCAGAGCCCAAAGACAGCTGTCTTGAGGGGTTCAATCCTGCACATCAAGAGAAGCTTCTGAAAAGTGCTGAGTACCTTCCTCTGTAAAAAGAGCTTGACTGGAGATAAAGGTAGCAAAGCACCTTCAGAACCCCACTGGATGAAGCCACATGTTATTGGGACTCCCACTGATTTCTGTCATCAGAGCAATTGGTTTTGAGAATAAGTAAGGAAAAAAATCTCCCACTGACACCAGTGGGAATCCTTGGCACATACAGGGAACAAAACATTATAGTCGAGATCTTCTCCAGATATGGGAACAGTCTTTTATTCTGCTTATGCAAATTATATATACAAATTATGCAAATAATTACCAAGTCGTTCTGGTAGACTGTATAATAATAACAGTAATAATTATTATTGTCATTACTAACGTTGATGTTGTTTGTCACTATTGTTGTTATTCACATTTATTTTGATTGTGGCTTGGGGCTGGCCAAGAACAGTGTCCGTTAGCGCCATAAGCAGATGAGCAGTTGCTTCCCCAAAGAGTTTACAAACTGAAGAAACCCCATGGATGCAGAAGGGGAGGGAGGGAAGGAGGGATGGACAGATGGGTGGATGGTGCTCCTGGCCAGAGCCAACAGCCAAAGGTGCCACAGCCTGATGAGAGTGCTTGTTTCTTGGGCTGTGGAGTCAGGATAAGGCTCTGGGGAAGAAGCAAGGCAGAGAACCACGGTGGGGTAGGTACGGGCAGACCATGAGGAAAGGAGTCAAGGCCAGCATTTTTGGATTTCCTTTGCATTTTTCTCCCAGGGCTATGTGGGTGTTAGCAGCATCCTCGTGTTTGTGACACATACGTCTATTCCTTGGGTCTGGAAGTGTCAGAGGTTTGTGGGAAGTGTCTTGCTCCATTAAGTTGCCTTTTACCAACTCCTGGGTCAATACAGAAATCCCTCAACTGTCAGGTCATCCTCTTTCTTGTGTAAAGAGGGATTTCAAGAGACTGCTTCTCTGCTACTAGGTACAGCTTCTCTCTTTTAGCCTTCACACCCATCCCCAAGAAACCTGCAGTGACAGTGGGGTTTATCTTAGCCTGTTGTGTTCACACGTAAAGACAGCAGGAAAAAAATACTCCAGCAATTAATGAAAGTGGGAACTGGCCTGAAACTTCTCCGTTCCCTCATCAAATGGCTTCCAGGTGTTTACTGATATGGAGAAAGAGTTGTTGCCAAGCACTGATCCTTTCCCAAGGTGTGTGTGCTTCATTTTCCATCAGTGACCCTCAAGTAACTTCACTGACTTCTATAACACTAAATAAAACAAGCTATGGCTGGTTCTCCAAGCTTCATGGAAGGTAGAAGCATGACACAGATAAACCCACATAGTTAAACTCTCTTACCCTGAACCAAAACAGGTTGTTCGTGGCCCAGATGGATTTTAGGATGCAACTGTGGCTCACACCATGCCTGACAGAGCATTCTAATATGGGAAGGGGCTGTGCAGTCTCAGGTCAGTGCCTGAACCCATTCTTCAGCCTTGATTAGTTTATTAATAGAGCCACTAAATGCATTGCCGTTGCCAGAGCCCTGTTGCTGTGTCTCCTTCCTGACATTTTCAGAGTGTTTGTCCATTGTTACTCGAAATAAATGAAAGACAATATCATGCAAATTATTTGTTCCCTGAAAAATGGAAGAAATGGTCTCATTACTCGGGTTGTGGATATAACCATCAGCCCTCTTGCATTTTGGAACAAATACATGTAACATCTGATGGCTTTTCACCAACAGGACTTTCAATTCCAAGAATGTAAATCCAGACAAACTTCTCTGAACTCAAGCCTTTTATTCCCAACTTACTCCTTTATAATTTAAAGCACCATAGCTGTATTATGCTGGAAAAATAGAGGAACTTTTCAGCTCTCAGAAGTCTGAATTTCTCAAAATGACATATGTGGCTATGACTTCCTGTGTGAAGTACAAATTATCAGGAATGTTTCTGCAGAGCTGAGAGAAACCAATTTTTTTTAGTCTATATTTCAACAGTTATTCCTATCCTGTTTTAACTTTTGTGTAAGTAATAAGGATGGATGAACCTTCCTCCCTTCATTTTTCAGTCTCCGCATTTTCTCTCTTCATTATCTTTTCTGTTCTCTCCCCCTTTCCCACAATCTCTTATTAGTGGAATATGAAGTCATTTATTATCAGCCTGAATCAAACTTTCAAAGCTTCAATATTCAAGTGAGTCCTACATTAGGCACAAACCAGACTATTCAGAATGTGTAATACGTCATCATTTTGGTTCCTTGGAGTATCTACTGTGGGAGAAACGTATAACAGAATTTTTCTGCCAAGGTTTCTTATAATCAGAGAATATCTAATCTATTTATTTGTATTGGGTATGATGTGGGCAGTTCACAACTGCATATAGTAACCTGTCATTCGTGAAAGTCTCTAGATTTTTTTTTTTTGGAGGCCTCTGTGTCTATCGTGGGAGGGATAAGACAGATGAATGTGAGGAAATAGTTGAAAGGTTCAGCTTCCACTAGAATAAATCTGAATAGCCTTGAGCGGACAGATGTAAAAGGACAATTGTTTAACAACTTCCTTTCTACAAAGAGACAATATTACAAGCTCCTGTAAAATACAATACAGCATACAATATAAACACAATGCAAGTATGCTTAGCAAATTAAATAGCTGGGATAAGAAAATTTGGATAGCTGGCCTTCTTTACTTGATTTCTAATTTTCCAGAAACACTGGGCAGATATTGGCTTGCAAATGTCTTAGTTAATTTAGATCTCTATTCTTATTATCCCTTAGTGAATCTCCTGGTAAGCTGAGTAGTTTTCATAGTCTGACAGAATAGTTTTGCTTAAGAGAATAGTAACTATCTTGGCCATTCAAAAGTTCACTGTGTCAAGCAGAACTTTTCACATCAAAAATTCATAGAAACATAGAATGGTTTGGGTTGGAAGGTACCTTAATGATTATCTAGTTCCAACCTGCCTGCCATGGGCATGGATACCTCCCACAAGACCAGGTTGTTCTAAATGTTCAAAATATGAAGGAAAGATTGTGGAAAAACACTCCCTGAATAAAATGATCAGGGCATTTCCAGGTTATCAGACCTCCACAAACAGGGAAATGCTCACATTCTGTAAAAGGTGCCTTCTACCCATTGCCCCAGATTACTTCAATAACTGCTTGTACTCGGTTGTCGAAAGAGGCAGAGAAAGACATCAGTACTCAGTAAGTGCACGATGGAGCTGATGCTATCTCCAGGTCTTACCATGGTCAGTCAGTGTCTTGGCAGCATGGCTTGGTGCCATTTTCATCTCCTCTTCTACCCCCAGTAGTACTGTTGGGTTGGAACAAAATTATTTAGGGGTGGGGTAGGAAGGAACATCAAAGCAAGAAATCCATCATGATGTTCATTCTACTGTAGTCATACATATAGAAGGCCAGAGGTAAAGAGGTGCAGCCCTTTCCTTTAGCACTAATCCACGTAGCCTGTGCTTCTGCAGAGGGTCACATTATGGCCATGCACCTGAACATCATCTGTAGTTAAGTCAGGGCAGGAATTCCAGTACCACTCCCTCCAAGTATTCACATCCAGAGCCAATACTCTCTCTACCAGTGTACTTACTCTGCTATCACTCCATGGAATATGGCAGCAGATTTCTCCATCCTTGTCCCTTTCTGCATCTCACCAGAACCCCAAGAGGTGGTGAAAGAGTATTCTGTTTACTTCTGCCCCACTATGACCAAACACTATGTACATCAGTTGTGCATCAGAGGAATCTCATGTGCCCACTCAAATGGCTCTATTCCTACAAACCAGAAAAGGGAATTGTTTCTATTTATTCAGTCATTGCTATATCCTGGACTGAGGAATGTCACAAGGCCCATGTAATTACAAGCCTGAATTAGGGCAAATTCTGAAATAGCAAGGAAAAAAATTCTAAAGATACTGCTTACTGATTTCTATGCTTATGAAACTTTTGTGATGAGATGCTTTATTGTCAAACTGGTGGGAAAACTGAGAACAGCCCTCACCATACGGGAATTGTGGCATGTAGATAGTAAGTTTTAAGGTCAATTACAAATCACAGTGAATACATTTGCATATTGCATAGTGGCTGAAAATGAATGTGCTTTTGTGAGCACCTATTCAAGATCCCTATATTCCAATTGGCTCTGCCTGCTCCATTTCAGTACAGTAACTGGTAATAGAATTATACTGTGAACAATATACATGCTGAAGAATAATAGGTTGAAATTAATTCCCCCGGTGGTGTTTTCACTGCACCTTCACCTTCTTGGTAACAGTGACTATCTGTAGCTTATCTTAGACACTACATGAGGAACAGACATTTAAACGTATTTTAAGCAGCTTGAATTAAAAAAAAAAAAAAAAAAAGTCCTCTCTTCTTTTTAAACTCATCTCTCTTCTACTAATCTCAACTCTTCTACTTTTCTTTTTTCAGAAGTGCTCAGCTATATTCAAAACAATAATTCTTTACCCTAAAGCATTTTCTCAAGATTAATAACATAGCCAAACATCACACCATTTTTCTTGGCAACAATCAGGAGCTCATTTCATCCCTAAAGTTTATCAGTTTAGCTCAATCCAGCAGGACTTTCTTTAAGAAAGAGCCATACAAAGATTCTCAGACTATAAAAGAGACAGGCACCCTCAGGTACCTGTCATAGGTAATCAGAAATCATACCCAGAATGTGTAGCTTTCCCTTGTACGTCCATTTGTCAGGGAAGTCCAGTCTTAGACACAGATCACTGCTTCGTAAATGGATCATCTGTTGTCTAAAATACTGAAGTGGAAATAAATCTTATGACATATCCTGAGCCATTCTTCTGTTGATTTTTTTTCCTAAACTGGAATAAATTGAGGGATTATCTCTTGTATTTCATAGCTAGAGAAGCTAAAGAAAAAGACTTAGAGATCTAATGAATATAGATGTCTCCTGGAAAAGAAACAAAGAAACAAAAATGCCAACAAATAAAACAATTGCATAGATAAACAGAAAGATCTGCCTGATCCTACAAAGGGATGACAAAGAAATGAAATAAACCTCATCAATCTAAATAGTAACAAAAACTTTACTAGATTTTGCTAGATCACTGTCAAAGCATGATGGCAGATGCAAGTCTCAGTATTCCCTCTTATTGCCTCTCTCCATGAGTCTTCTATAGTGGATACAACTGCAATGCTTGGTTTACTTCAGATTATATGTACTGGCTTTAGCAACACTTCCAGTTTTAGGTGTCTTGTACTCTTGAATTTTCTAAGGAAGAAGAAATACTTTGTGTGGGCCCACTACACCCCAAAAAGTAAAATATGACATCAACATGAAACATGAGAAAAGCCTGAAATTCAAGCATAAGGTAAACATTAGCTTAGTTCTTATCTTTCAGGACAAAAGAGCATCTTTCTGGACAGGTACATTTGACAGTTCTTAGTCACAAGCCCTTCCATGCCCACTACAAGGAGGTTCAGTTAATGGTCCTGATAACTGCACGGGTGCAACGCCAGAAGCATTATCAACATGTGAGTGTCTATGATGAGGCTACAACTGACCTTAATTTCACTTTCAGACTTGCTGTAGGCCCTTCAGCAAGGAACTTCTCTGCGCACTGTTATACCCAATAGGATAAAGACATAATGATGTCTACCCACCTGGTAATGAGATTTGAGGGCTGCTGATAAAGTGCAGGCCAAATTCTTGGTATTATCAGCAGTTACGTGACTATCAGCCTCAGTCAGTCTTTACAGGGAGCAGAATATGGTCTGGGAAGAAGAAATTGGAAGTTAAAGTTGATAAAGAGTGCTCTTTAATGTGGTGTTCTGGGCATTGAATGGTATCACAGGGGTTTATTTGCACCTTGTGTACCTCATTATGTCTCAGATAAATAGAAAGCAAACAGCTTACTCTAGAAAAATACTTTCTCTTCATATTTTTTCTTCAAAAGCAAGCTTCAGTCTGCTTAATCTATAGCTGGATGCTCCCTATGATCTACTTTGAGTGGGAAGGTGGGTCAGATAACCTCCAGAGCTCCCTTCCAAGCCAAATTCATCTATGATCCTGAGTGCTGTTGCCTTAATTTCCTCTACCCCTTTATTGCTGTTCTTCTTTATTATGTTATTTTCCTTTGGTGTCCATAGTTCTTTCTCAGATATATTTCCCTGATATTTTTTTTTCTGTGGGCAAACTAGTGGTCAAGAGACAGTTATAAGCATAGTTGCTTCTAATACTAGGTCATCCTTGTTAGCAAAATATACCCCAGACATAGGCCTAGACAAAGATGCTGGATGTACCAATTAAAGGTCAGAACAGTTTTGGAAATGCAATTGCCAAGGAAAGTTCTCTTTCAATTTTTATTTTCCATTCATTCACTGCACATTTTCAATGAAACCTCATTATTGTCCATAATCACACTGTTTTCTTTTCAAGCACAGACTCCCATCCAAGTTCATAAATTAATTTTTACAAGCTTTGGCTTGCTCAATGTAAAAATGCAGAAACGCTCTCATGCCAGAAAGGGGGAAGATCTGCCCCATTACTTCTGACTCCAGTATTCAGATGTTTTTTGTAAAGACTTTGAATGCTGGAACTAGATCTGAGAGGAAAATTGCTGTGTTATATAAAAATGGTGTAAACTAGTGATCATAACAGGTGCAGTCTTTACTTTTACATAAATATTGTGGTCATTCCAGCAGGAGAGGCCTTTCTCTACAAGTCAACCAGTGGCTTTTTTATTGCAGAAGTGTGTTTAACTGGTGCAATTCTTTTTTTTTTAGACAAAATATTCAAAAGGGTTTGATTATATGGAAAATAATTCTAAGGAAATTGAATAGAATGTTGCTACAGCAGTCCACGTGGCAGGACTTGTACAGTTCCTAACTGTTTACAGAAGTTTGTGAAATTTTACATTTTGTTCATTTTTTTTGTTGTTGTTTGCAGATCCTCATGTATACAAAGTTCTCCTTTTGGGTGAGCAAGAGCTATGCTGACATGAATAAAAATCCAAAGTGTTCTGATATACTTTTTATTTCTATTGCATTCAGTAACATGATTGAAACACCAAACAGAAGTAAAATGGAAGGCAAATTACACTAAAGAAATTAGCCATGCATTCAGGGAACAGACTGAGGATTTTATTTTATTTTATTTTATTTTATTTTATTTTATTTTATTTTTAACACACTTTTAATGGGGCCTAGCCAGAGAGAAGGAAAAGAGAAAAATGATGACACAAGCTTACGTAAAGATCAGTTTGCCTAGCAATGCCACTTGTGCCCATGGGAGTGTGAAGGGTTTGGTGCACTGGTTTCCAGTTGTCACCATGACAGCATGGAGGGACAGGCTGCAGCTCATCATTACGCAGGCAGAGCAGCTTGATCCATATCCACTTCCCAACAGGGATTCCATAAATGCAACTAGCATTTCAAAAACAAATACGTCAAAGAATTGGAAGAGACGTTTGTCATCTGTCTAGAAGTTTAATTAGGCACAAGTCAAATAAGTCTCTAACCATCTAGAGATTTGGAAGCGCAAACAACCGTACATCTCATAACTGTTTTAAGGACTCAAAACCCTTAAAAAGAGTCCAGTGGCTCATCAGGCACTGGACAGTATTCACATTTTAGGAAATATAACTGGTAGCAATGTGCTCATCCACAGTATATTTTGGCTCCGGATACAAAAATTAATAGCTTTACACTGTCTCAGTTCTAGTAGTAAGACATGACAAGTTAGCCTTTTTATTAAATGTTGTCCAAGTCAAATGCTAACATGGGAAAGCACCAATGTGAAGAGTTAAGCACATCCTTCCTGTCAGAATCAATGACAGCTTTGTGAGCATTCTATCTGAAGAAGGACTAGCCAAGCTGGGAAGGAAAACTATGTTGAAGTTTTGCTAAATTTTGTTTGGTTTTTTTTTTTTTTTTTTTTTAATTCTCAGAGGTCCTAAGACACAGAGCAAAGATCTTTTTTTTCCTGCAAACTGGTGTGAGTGTATGAGGCCCCACTAAATATCTAAAAGGGAAACCCATGAGGCATAAAGGCGATCGGTGTCAGAGTGGTGATGAAGGAAGGACTAGGGGCTAGTTATGCAGTAGAGAGTACTGTGATACTGGACAGTCTAGTGGAAATCAGCTGGTGCTCTCATCTGTGCATTGCTTTAGATGCATTGACAGAAGCAGACATGATGATTTATCAGGGAGAAAATAGCCTGGTAGTAGATACAGAACTCAACCTCATTAAGATAGAGATGCATACGATATCCTTGAGGCAGGCAATACAGAATGTAAAATGAATCTGGAAGAAGGACTGTAAAATCATGTTTAAAGGGAATAAAAAAAAAAATACAATTGAAAATACTCTGATAGAACAGAGATTTGATAATGTGACCCTTCAAGCTTAAGGGTATTAAAATATGGTCTAAGATGTATTAGTTCTTTGTGGTAGCAAACCCAAAAGGCTTGCACCTCTTCATCAGATATTCCAGCAGATGTCATGAATGCAAACTTACTGAGCCCTTTGAAGAAGCATCTGACATGATGGGTTTCCTTGCTTCCCAAGAAAATCACTTCCAGATAGAAAAATCAACACTAATCTCTTATCACCCATTGGATACAGTGTCACTGACCCCAAAGCGATATGGAAAAGGCAAGGCTAGGTAAAGAAGGAGGAAAGAGGCATGCAGCTAGAAAAAAATTAACCCATTCTGAAATGCCAGTATGGTGAGAGTCACAAGCCATTTTAGACCACAACCTACATACATCAAGGGTTAACATTTTTTCTGCAGCTACTGGTTGAAATGAGGAGAATTGAAGTTGTTTCCAAAAAGACTGTGACTGATGAACATTGACCTTTGATGTGTGACTGAATTGAAATTGTTTGCTGATATTTATTATTTAACATTTATTGACCAGAAGGGGCAAGAGAAAAATGTCTGGTTGTTATCTCGAATTAGTGAACACTGTGGACTCCAGAAGATATGAAATTTTGTAGAAACCAATCAAGCACTGGGCAATATTAGTAGATTTTCATGTCAAACTTTTTGTTTTGTTTTGGGGTTTTTTTTGGTAAAGAAACAGATTAATATGGAGCAGGCATTATGCAGTTTAAAAATAAATTTCCTGTTATTAGAGTAGGTCACTATTACAGGATGTTTGCTATGTAGCATAAACCTTTGGGGATAGCAATCATACTGGACAGAGAGCAGATTGTGACAGCAATAATAAAGTGTACAGCACAACAGTGTGGGAAAGGCAGAAGAAAGAAGAAACTGCAGTACTGTATATTCTTAACAGAGATTCGTATTGAGTTATAAACTTAAGTAATTACAAGAGCTGAAAGTGTTTTCTCATCTTTTTTCCTGCATTTCCCTTGTCTGCTAGCATGAACAAGAAAACATGCATTTTATTGTATTTTATTGTACTTCATTTATTCCCTGATCCATACAAGACTCAGAATCCACGTGCAGCAGTGACAAACACTACATGTCATGTTACTGATCAGTGCCAGCACATAAACCCACCGCAACAACAAACTAAACACTGAGCCCCTTCTGACAAAGCCTGAGAGGAAAGCTGAATTGGATGCCAAACCCTTGGAAACATCTTGTTTCTTCTGGTTGAACACAGGAGATGAGTCCATGAGAGCTCCACCCTGCCTGGCTGCCCCCAAAACCAAAATATGATCACGGATATCTCAGCTGGCTTTTAATATAGCTGCAAAATCATTACCATGAGGCTGAGGCAGTCACAGCAGAGCAGGACTCCAGCCATGCAGGACTTCAGAGAGCTATCTCAGCATCTGACCAAAAGCCAGATGCAAACAGGAAACCAGTACAGCTGTTTGTGTCTGCTGGTGTACTTGTTTGGTTTTTTTTTTATCTGAGGTTTTATTCCATATTCATTACCCCAGTATCAGGGCACTTCTACGCACAGCATCTAAAACAATCATCTGAACCAACTCGAGTTTCCAAAGGGGTCTCAGAGGTATCTTGGGGAAAGCACCACGAGGTAACCAGGTCTGGCATCTTGCAAAATCAAGATAAATATTGACCAGTGATACAGTTTTTATGTGACAGTTGTAAATTAAAAGAAGCCAGCTGCGGTGTTAAAACCATCTTCAACAGGCAGCCTTTTGGAGCTGAAGTGGAACAGCCAAAACTCTTTTGTCATATGAAGACACACTTGTGAAGTTTAATCACCCACCCCCTGCTGCTGTGCTATCTATACCATAAATACTTCATGCCAGTGACTTAGGCATTTTTTCATGAAGACATGGAGGTTAGTGCAGTGCAGAACACTGTCTGGATGAAAGTTTTGGGGTTCAGTAATAAAAATTAATCAGTAAGGACTGTGTTTTTCTTCTCTGATGTGAGTTTCTGTCACTTCAGGCAATGCCTTAAGCAAATGGAAAAGGCAGGCATTGGTCATCACATAGGTTCAATTAAAAAAAAATGCTCTGTATTTCCTGATTGATGGCAAGACAACAGAATGGTACTGTTATCTCCCTAGACATCTTCATTTAAAAGTACCAACTGTCTGAGCAATTGGAACTCTATTTACATCAGGCTGGATTGTGACTAGTCAGTGGACAGGTGCTTAAAGTGAATGAAGACCTAGCAGACAAAACTTCAGCTCCCTGGCTTTGCCCAGCCATACTGATGCATGGATAAAATTCAGTCCAAGGAGAAGATGAAGGAGCTGTGTTCTTTAGATATTCCTGTGTCATTATTTCAGAGACTTTGAGCTGAGCAAGACAGCCCTAATGACACCGCCTGTCCAAGGCATCTATTCCAAAACAAGAAAGGACCCCTGCACACACTCTGTCATTCTTGGGGTGTCTTATGTTATTGCAAAAGATTTCAGTGCTTTTTTCTCGATGCTGAGTTTAGTATTTGCACTGATGAAGAGTAATCTCCATTTGTCTCAGAAATGTTCCCATAGCAGCAGGGTGAAATCAGTGTCATTAATTTCATCCTAGTCCAGAAATCTGTCTTTAAGAGGTGAATCCCTTGCTGATGATGGCACATCAAAATGCTCATGGAAGGACAGGAGTCAGTCGGTTGGATTCTCCAGTCCTCTGGTTTTGTGGCACTGCATAAAAGCATTTAACTGGTTATTTGGCTTTAGTCTTCTTTGTAGGGTCCAGATGCCAAGGCCCTGAGGCATTACTAGGAGTGGAAGGAGTGTCCATGAACTCCACGGCCACCTTCTTCCCAGTTGCCTAAGACAGCTTTGCTAGTTATTTCTCATCTCTATAAAACAGCTTCTTTGCTTTATGCCAGGACTGGCGTAGGCAGTGCCCAGCAGAGGCAGAATAAGCCGCTGACCTTTGCCATTCTGTTCTCATAACTTGCAAATGAGCACAGCTTAGCTGGTCTAGGAGCCTGGCCAGCATGTGACAAAGAGAATGAGGAGTTAAGTGTTCCCTTCCTCTCTCAGATATCTGAAACTCATTTGGCCACTCCATGGCTGGAAGCCACAGCACCTGTGAGTACATCCCTGGGGGTCACTGTGGCCTGTCTGCCTCAAAATGTCAAAAAAACCTCAGCAGATTCTACAGTGGGAAAGTGAAGAATAGCAGAGTCTGCGCCACTGGATTTTCATTTTGGATAATAAAACACTATTTATTTTGCTTTAATTACAGAGCAGTCACGCTCCTCTGAAACAGGGCTTCCAGATTTCGCTATAACTTCTCTCTTAATTGGTTGTTTGTGAATGTAAAGGTTTCTACCATGACTTGTGGAATGAAACAAAAACATAGTTTCTACATTAATTTAATTCTCTTATTTCCACCCATTCTCTCACAATCAGGTTTCTTTGATATGCTTAATCTTTTGCAATCGTTTCCATGGCAACTCCTGTTCACTGTGGTGCCACCAAGGACTCCAGTAATCAGGAAGCCCAACTTTGCCAAGGGATCATTCTTTGCCTTTTTCCCCCTGACTGTGCTGTGGCAGACCCCAGCGGCACCACTGCCTCCTCCTGCCCACCCCTCTTTCCCCACAGTCACACCCAAAGGCAAGGGCAGGAGGGACACCACGGGATGCTACTAACGTTTTACGATTATCACCACATCCAAAGCTCCCTCTTGGAGCCCTGCTCCACACCTCTGGCTACTGCTGCATTCACCGTAAATTCCCATCAGAAAGGTGAGGTCCTCATAGCTATTCAGCCTCAGAAATTCACAATGTTATCCTTACTGTAGTGTCCAGACCTACAAAACAGCTCGAGTACTAAGCACAGCATCATTTGTGTGGTGTTCAGCTACACGAAGCAGCCTGTTCTGTACAACATAATACCACAGCTGTAGCGTGCAGTATGTGAATTAGCCCATACGGTACTGCACACATCCGTAGCTGTAATATACAGATCCATAACGTAACTCCTGCTGTACAGCACAAAACCATAGCCATGCTATACAGCTGTATAAAAATAGCTGATGCCAGGCTGAGCTGGCTCCAGCAGCATTTGGATCATGCATCGCAAGAACCGTATTTTGTTGCTCTAATTTCCTTCCTACAATTTACCTCCCCCTCCTCCAGACCAACCAGCTCTGAGGAATGGGCTGTGTGACTGGCAAATCAAACATTATTATTAATCACTGTAATTACTTTTCTTGGCCCAATTGCAGAGCCTGGGAAGCTAACCACAGTCTCTAGAGTGCAACCTAAACTACAACGTGTTTCTGAGCCACCATTACCTCATTGTTAGTCATGTTTAACCAGAAGGAATTTTAAAACTTTTTTTTTTCCCCTGAAATCTCTCAAACCACGTATGCTGCACAGATCAGCATGAGAATCTCTGCATATGTATCTCTATGCTTCCAGCTAACCACTGACTTTGCCAAAACCTCAAGTGCTTAGTTGAGGCTGAGGGATAGGCAAGTAGTTTTTCTTCCCTTCACATGTGGTATGAATGGTTTGGTCACAACAATTATATAGTTTTCTACTGCAAAGTAGATACTTTCTAAATAGAAAAAGAAGTACTACATTCAGTTTACTGCTCCTGTTCAAGCCAAGAAAACTTTTTGTTTGCTAATTGCACTAGCTTTGAATGCCCATATATGGATAAATATCATCTTCTGAAAAACACCTATTCTGAAATGTGTCAGCTACAGGATAACTGATTGGCAACTGCAATGTCACTGAATACAGAAGGTGACTTACAAAATACTGCATCTTTCAGTAGAGTCCATGCTTCTCATGTCTGATTACCAGTTTCTCCTGTCCAGCATGAAAGGCCAGGGTATGGCTCCTTCTCCCAGGTACTCCTGCACCATCCCATGAGCTCATCAGCATGAACACGTCACTATCCCAAAAGCTAACTTTTGTTTGCAGGGTTATTTGTCTCTTGGCTCAGTGAGTTGATCCAACTCAGCCTTGTCACCACACAAGCATTAGTGTCAACAAGAGGCAAGGAGCAGGAGTAACACCTGAAGGACCTAGGGTTGTTTAGTCTGGAGGAGAGGAGGCTGAGAAGAGACTTTATTGCTCTCTACAGCTCCCTGAAGGGAGGTTGTGGTGAGGTGAGTGTTGGTTTCTTCTCCCAGGTGACTAGTGATAGGATAAGAAAAAAGGAGCTTAAGTTGCACCAGGGGAAGTTTAAGTTGAATATTAGGAAACATTTTTTTACTGAGAGAATGGTGAGGATTTGGATCAGGCTGCCCAGGGAGGGGGTGGAATCACCATCCCTGGAGGGGTTCAAAAACTGTCTAGATGTGGCACTTCAGGACATGGTTTAGTGGTCCTGATAATATTTAGAAGATGATTGGACTTGATCTTGAAGGTTATTTCCAACCTTAATGATTCTATGATTCTGTAAGTATCCATAGGGGAGTGAGGTGGAGGAGACCTTTCATTTCAGGCCTCATTTTATGCATGGTTTTTCTTACTGTATATACTATACTAAGCATTACTTAGACATTTTGGAACACAAGAGGTTTAGGGTAAACATAAGGAAAAACTTTTTCACAGTGAGTGTGACGGAGCACTGGAATGGGCTGTCCAGGTGGGTTGTGGAGTCTCCTTCTCTGGAGGTGTTCAAAACCCACCTGGACACGTTCCTGTGTGTCTTGATCTAGGTGATCCTGCTCTGGCAGGGGGGTTAGACTAGATGATCTTTCTAGGTCCCTTCCAACCCCTAACATTCTATGATTCTACGATCCTATGATGTAAACAGACAGTATAAAGGAAAATTTCTGTGATGGCTACTTATAAACCCAGAATATCAGAGTCTTTTCTTAGATTACTCTCATCTCCTTTCTGCAGGCACTCAACACTGTTTTACAAGCAGGAATACATCTGTGTTTTCCTGCTGCACAGTGTGACCTGAGGCAGAGGAAACATGCAAACACGCTTAAATTTGTACCTGGGCTTGTCCACATTATAACGGAAAAATTACAGATGTGTGGCAACATCATAGCCCTTCACAGCTACCCAATGAATGTGGTAACCATATGGTTATGGAAGCAACTGGCATTTTTCAACCTCTGCTCTTAATCCAACTGTTGTTTTACAGGCTGAGTGGAAAGGCCTGATGATTATAGAGCCAGCTGGGTGAGGGAGAAGGAAGAAACAGCTCGAACACTTGTTAGCCAGCCTTTCTTAGCAATCATAATCAAGCAGAAGAAGTGCTAGCTCTTCATTGTCTTTATACAGACAAGGACAGGCAGGTTATTGCTAATTGCCAGCTAGTTGTGAAGGCTTGATTTGAAACTCAGCAGCCACTTTGGGTTTTTCCAGGGCTGGAGTAGTCATTTGTGAACTCAAGAAATGGCAGGTGAGGGCTGAAGAGGAAGAGAAGTGGTCGTTGTCATTGGGTAAAAGCAACTAACCAAAGGTCAAAGAAAAGTCCTAGACAAAGCAGCAAGGTGAGGCTGGAAAGCAAGAGCAGCTTAGTCCTTCACGTGGCACAGCCTTGCACCCATAGCCAGCTGCCCTGGCAAAGCAGCATGAGGTTTTGTAATCATCTGAATGGCAGAAGAGCTATGTCTTTAGGGCATAACATACAGGAGAAATGTAACCCACGTTACAGAAGAGCTACTGAGCTGCTGCACTCAGTATGGTGAACTTATTCAGATCACTCGCTGAAGGTGCCAACCTTTGGCAGAGACTCTTGAACTCAGGGCAAAAAGTTATTACATTATCTCAGTTACAGAGCAGATTGCTTTACTAAGCAATCAGCTATTCAAAATAACTGTTGCTGCCTTGCTTGTGCATTTGACATCACGTAAGAATGATGCCCTGGTGGCACGGGATGTATATAAAAGAGGTAGACAATCATCTCTTAGTAAGAAAGTTGTACGTACAGTAGAGACATGTCAGTAGTTGTTCCTCTGTGTATAAGGGGCACTGAAAAGTCTTGGATTAATCATTCTGAAAGAATAGGTGAGTCCTTGGGAATAAGCTTGAAAGGGAGAATGCTGAAATAAAGTTAGCACGAATCTTTTGATGTAAGCTTGCAAGACAAAAGTCTGGGGGGAAAACAAAAAAAGAAATAAATTTATTTGGAGAAAATATCTCTTCATGAAAATGTTCTCGGTTTTGTCCAGCTTAGATCTTATATTCAAGTAATTGCTGGTTTTAGTTAGAAAATAATCTTTTAATTCTTCCCTGTCCTTGTTGCTGTGAAAATAGTAAGAATTTTAGTCACTACTTAGAGTAAATGTCCTAGTGTCTGACTTTTTGCAAAAAAATGTCGACATGAAAGTATAGAAAACATACTTCCAGAGAAAACATACTTCCAGCTTTCACTTTTCATTTGCAGTTGTAAATTTTAGTATTTAGCTTCTAAAGCTTGAGCTAAAACATCACGACTGCTTATATGAAAAATGTGTTTATAATTATTTACACGCATGAAATTTTATCTGCAAGAAGAGAACTGATGGCTGAAAATCTGACCCTAGAAAAATCAGTAATGGGTGTTCCAGTTAATATTTCCCAAACATTCTTCTGTTGCAGTGTTAGCCTAGGTTTTCTGTTTTAATACTTGGAATGAGGCATCTGCAGAAGTACATTTTGATCTAATATGGAGCTTCTGCTACAGCACAGCAGCAGAAATCAACTCAGATATTTTTAAGATCCCCAAATACAAACTCAGACTACAGATACAGGAGTCTTCATTCACACTGCCCTAGCTGCTTTTTTAGTTTGGTTTTCTGCCACGGCTATAACAGGATCTTGCCTTTAGCCTTACCTCAGGTAAGCTGGTTCCCCAGCTAGAAAGGTTCCCAGCCAAGACCTCAACGATGGCTGGGGGACCATTAAGTGTTCAGACCTTTCTGATTTGAAGAACCTTGTTGTACACTCAGAACATACAATTCTTGACATATTTTTTGCACTGCTCAAATTCTGACACACCCTCTGTGAGAGGCTATATGCATACACCTCAAGGAAGATTTTCCTCTGCCTTCCTCTCCCATTTTCCACGAATTTCCTACTAGGGTAAGTCAATGGGAAGACTGACAGCAGCAGTAGAGCGAAGCACCAGATAAAACCATTCCTTGTTCATTCTTCCCTCAGCCAGCTCTGCTGTCATGTTAACTGTCCTCTGTATCTCCAGCAAAGTCACAAGGGCAGCTGCAGGCATCTTATGCTGCAAGGTCTCCTTTTCTCTAAAGGCTGTCCTTTTCAGCAGCCCTTTGCAGGGAAGGAACCCAGTCCATTAACTAACTTATCAACATTTACATTACAAATATTAGTTAATTAAAGAATACTGCTTCTTTATCTTTTACTGCATATCTCTAGCAAAACTTTGCTAGCTGGATAAAATATCTCAAAGGGGCTAAGGAGTTTTGCTTTCCAGTCACTCATTCCATTTGGTGTTATCTATGTTTATTTTTGTTCCTCCACCTACAGATACAGGAAGCAATGAAAACAAGCTGCAAATCCACATACTTGCCTTCAGAGTCTTTGATCCTTAAGACAAATGTACAATTATTAAAACAGTTATCAGACACTTACAATCTAAGTGTTGCTAATGGATTTTTTTTTTCTTTCTCCTTCTCCTTTCCCCTCTTCATAATTTATGCAACATTTGCTCACAGGAGTGCAGCTCTGGCTGATGCAGCAGTACAAAAAAACTAACTTACCTGAAACAAAATAATAATGGATCTTTGGGGAGATCCCACCATGAAAGGAGCCAAGATTAAGGAAAGCAGAAGTTTAGAAAGCTGGACTGAAACGAATCCAAGCAAAACATGCATACACCAGCTACTTCGTTCCAAAGGAGGCAGGTGGCAGGCTTACGTCCTCCTGTTCTTCAGCTACCCATTTCCTTTTGTGGTCATTTTTCATATGAGTTGCTTCCTTTTCTTGCAAGCCAAAATCTGAATATATTCTTTCTGTACTGTGCTTGCAGTTTCTAACTCAGCTTACACATAAAATAATTCAACCGCAGCTTCCTACATTCCAAGTTTATCTTGCTTCTGCAATCGTTTTCCTCTCCTCTCTTTTGGATACTTCAGCATCAGGAGGATGTGGGCAAATCAAAGGGAACTGAGAGAAAACAAGCTGAAGGAATAGAGTCTGAATGCAGTTAGAATATAGGTAAAATGACATAGGGGAATGTGGTATCTGTCCAATATTCATTTATTTGGCATGATGCAATAATTGAAAGATTCTATCCTGGGTAGAACAGTGGCTTAGAATAGAGTCTTAGCAGCCTATTAGCAGTGCAACTACATCACAGATGTAATCAAGCAATCAGTTTGGGAGAACTCTGTCAATGAAACACATAGAAAACATTCCTTCTGCTTCTTCCTGACTAGGAAGAGCATGTTTATATCTTTTTTTTTTTTTTAAGTTGTATCAAATAGGCCTTCTTCAATATGGTCAGAGGTGACCAAATTCAGAATATTTGAGACCATAGGTAAATGAATTGTATTGGCATTTAAATATCTCAAGCATTCAGAAAGCAGAACAAATATTGAAACTAGCATATGAAGATACAGCTGGGGCTAGACTATAGGAAAAGACTATCTCATGAGAATGTCAGAAAACCAGATATTAATAGAGAGATAATCATCAAGCAAACCTATAGCTTACCATAAAAAAAAATTTTTAAGCAAGAAAAATTTAAACTAGAAAAGCTGAGACTATAAATACAAGGCAGAATTTGTTATTACTTTACAAGTATTGCTATTGTTTTTAACAACACAAAAAGAGGGCAGAGTGGAAAAGTATTTTAGGTCAGAATGATCCTGCAAATGAGTACTCCATATGCAACATAGAATAAGGTCCATAATTTACCAAAGGACAAAGTCAATGCCTTAAAAGTTGTTAGTTTCAGTTCATTGCTTTTATTATGAATGCATAATAGCTGGGGTAAAAATAGCTGAGATGTCTTCAGCCAGAGCATATTTTTTTTTGCAATATATATGTTCATCTCCTAGAACAAGGAAGCTGTGATGATATTGTAGCCATGGGTTGTAGATACCTTGTTCAGCTTTATTATACACAATATACAGTTATGTAGTTGGCTAATAAAAAGATGCATCATATTTGTGAAAAAACCCTTTTACTTTAGCCTAGAGAAATATTCACATGAACATACTTTCAGGTGTTCTTGCATCTGAGTGATAGCTTCTGCTGCCTCATATATAAGACTATGTCATTTCAGCACAGACACATCAAGAAAGAAATGAGTCAGATCTAAAAAAAAAAACAAAACAAACTCAACTGTTCCATGTGTTGCACAGCTAGGGAAGGTTTGTTGTCCTTGGATTTGTATCCTGTGTTCTCCAGCATCACCAGTAACTCTTGTGTTTCTTTCTAATCTCCCACGTGCATGTCCTTAAATCTTCTCCCCCTGTGCCACTAGTGCATAGTATCTCCCAATACTTGCCCTAAGGCAGGGGGATGGAGGGATTGATAGTCCAGGGCTTCAAACTCATTCACCATCACCACCACTGTGGCCATGAACCCAGACAGCCAGGGGGACTTTCTCACTGCCATGGCATAGCTGTGAGCAGGTTGCTGGGAACAGTGGGGACTGAAGTCTCTTTCCTGCATAGGATCTTTATACATCAGTAAACAATACATTTGTATGCACTTGTTGTCTGTGATCTGTGAGACATTTAATCCTTTGTCAAATTTGCTAAACTTTAATCACAGCTTCTCAAATTCCAGACCAGCAGCACTGTTGTGTACATCTCATTTCCTTGGACAAGCAGGTTTAGAAACTCGTGAGTTGAAACAGCAGCATTGCCTCTACCTCACAAAAGCAGCTACTGAAGCAATATAGGAGGTTGCTGTACAGATTTCTGGCTTCCTCATCTCTATTTCTTAGAAAAATATTTACTTCCATAATTAGTTCTATGCTTGCTAGACCAAAGTATGAAATCTAACTTATCTGGACATCATTCTCTCCTGATTTTCTTTTTCTCTACTAAAGCAACTGCACAGATGCACACACACATATATAAAATGCCTATGTCCTAGTTGATTGGTCAATAATTTAGCATAGTTATTTAAGAACTATTTCTAGATACTTTTTCCCTAGGAAAGCAAAACTATTTTCAACAGCAGAAAAAAAACCTAAAATAATCCAGGTTGGCAATTTAAAGTTATTACTGGATTCATTAGAGCTTCAATATCCTACCTACTGCTGAGCTGCTGACAGGACAAGATTTAGGTGAAATCAGTGGATCCAATTAGAGCCAGGGGTCCGCACATTGAGCACTTCCAGAGTACAAATTATTGGTGACATTTCTAAACAGTGATTGACAGCTGAAGCCAGCACACATTTCCTACACTGCTTTGGAATTTCATTATGAGCAGAAGTGGACTTTGTAACCTTTCCATGGTACTAGAAAAAAAAAAAGAATTCAACTTCCAGTTTTTTGCTTTCCTTCATTTTTTACTAGAGACTTTTTTTTTCCCTAGAACATTTTGACACTCCAAACATAACTCAGGATTCTAATTTGTATTCAAATTTCTCAAGGCTGCCGCCACCACAAAGGGCCACCCTCAGTCCTGGGGAATGTTAGATGTACCTTTGTGCAGAAGAAGCAGCCTACTACATAGGTACTAGTGGCTGCTTAGTCTCCATTATCAACCTAACATTGTGAAAAAGAACAGTTGAGATGGTGTGTGGTTATTTATTTTCCCCTCTTATACAATGCCTTCTCAGGAATGTTTTTCTAATCTAATTAACAGTCACTTTGGCATGCCATTTATTAGCCCAACTGATTCCCAATTATATCTCCCTACAAACCTTGCCTCTCCTAGAATATTATAAACACTTTCCAAATATAAATAATTAATAAGACAAGCATGCCTTTCTTATCATAGGTTGTGTGTTATCAACAGACTCACAGCTCACATTTGGTGCTGCAATTGCTTTGCTTCCAGCATCCACTCAAGTATCAGTTCTTCTTGTTGCTATTGCAAGAGAACAAATTTAACCATCTTGGATGTTGTACATGGAAAGATAAAAAGGCCTGCATGTATGAGAAGTCAAGGTCAATTATCTCACTGTGGTTTTTCTGTTACTGGTATAACAAATTGTTAAAAATTTAGGCCCTGATCATGTAATTATTTTGTGTGAAAAAATCACATGGACATCAAAGCGAATTAGTTCAGCACAGAGAAGGACTGCAAGATCAGGCATCTAGCAAAATGTTTAATATTTCAAGTGTATCATTCTTCACAATGCTGCACTGTCAAAGTAAATGAAGCAGAGTAATGTACATTGGGGGAAAAAGAAAATCAACCGATTCCATTTCCATCTTTCCCCATCTAAATAAATATTGAAGATTCTATAACATGAAGGAAAGTCCTGAGAAGTAACACCTGACTGGTAAAATTTTGCCCAGAATGTTGTAATAGACACCCAAAAATACACATTTAGTAGGTGAGTCTTCACTAGATTCTTCATTACAGCTGCAGCTGGCTGAATTATTCATTAGAGATAACACACCCAGTGAATTTATTATAATTTTATTTATACAGTAGGAATGATTACCTGAGACTCATGGCATTTGTTGATGCTCTCCTCTATGACTAAAACTTTATATAGCAGGAACATACCTCCCATTTGCAAACTGACCAATAATAATGATTTTTTTATTATCATTATTATTACTTTGTTAAATTATTTTATTAGTTAAGAATAAGGTAGAGTTTTCCAAATTTCAGCTGAAATCAGCTGAAAATATTCAGAGTATGAATAATTGCATTCATTCTCACTGAGCTTTACAATACTTTCTGGTTAAATCTGCAAATAAAGTCTTATTCTGTCGGAGTCCATGAAAATCTCATTCTTCATGAGTATAAGCAAAGCAAGAAGTGGTTCTAAGTCACATCAACTGCTATTACATTGTAATAGAAACTAAAGATAAGATGCCACTACCGAAGACACAAATGAAAAATCATACAGAGGACTCTATAAACCTGAAAATCTAATTTTGCTGTCAACTGTTTGCCCCAAGGGAAGATGCATCCTTCAACAACAACAGAGCTGAGGAATCTCTGTCAGTCATGCGCAGGAGTCTTGATACTCTCTGTCACTCCTGTGCTATTGAAGGAAACAGTCTCAGAAAATTGAGTTGGTTTACTCTTAAAATGCATTCCTGTAATAGTCCTAAAGTGTCCTCAACATACCAGCACAGTCTGTGGATCAGCCAGACCAATGATCCTGTCAGTGGAACAGCAATATTGATCAAGGCTCTAAGATGAGGAAGGAAACCTAGGAGGAGGAAAGTCCCTCTGGCTTAGTGTGTCTCACAAAACTGTTTGTTCTTCAATTTCCTTTCCATAATGCTTTCCATTTTGCCCTTCAGATATAGCTGAGAAGAATGTCCTTGCTTTTGTCTTCATGCTTTTTTTGCAATTTTGTCTGATTCCCAGTCTTTTCCTTCAACATGGAATTATTTCCTTCATTATTCCCTTAAAGACCCTCACATCCACATATTCCTTGTGTACAGATCCTGGCTACAAAGATCTCTCACGTGGTAACTGATGGTAATCTGCTGTACACAAATATCCTGTGAGAAAACAGAGGAACACCACCAGGATCTGCTTGCTCGATATCCATCATTCCATCTGGGATGCATAAAATTCCTAAACAGTACATTTTGTTGCCTAAAGATGCTTTCAATCTTCCTAGCTGAAGCTGCACTACTGAGTAAACAAGTACTTCACTGCCAAAAAATCCCAGCCAAAATTAACTGTCCCATATACTCTTGGTTGAGCCTGCACCAAGCAGCAGCCTGAGAACTTGTAATGCTGCTCTCTACAACATCTGATCATCTGTGCAGCTTTCAGGAGATATGTCTGATTGGGTTTTTTTTTCCTTCTCAAATCCTCCTGAGATGTGAATGTCACAAATATACCTGTTGTTACAAAACTCAATACCCTCAGGTTCGTTATGTTACTCTACCACGCATTATGGCTAAACAATTACTAACTCCGAGAAGTACCTGCCAAGAAGTCCATAGGAAAAGGATACTTTTCCATAAACAGCTCTTTTCTCATATTCGGTTGCATTAGAGAGGCTGCAAAACACCATCTCCCTGCAGAGCTGTGCTGGAGGCAGTTCAGTTCTTGAACTGACTGTGAAAATTGCCTCCAGCAAATTCTTGCAGCCTCTGTCCTTTCTTCTCCCAGGAATCCTCCATGTTCAGCCAGGCAGGCAGTGGTTTAACTTGTTTGCTCAGGTTTGCACCTAGAAGATGAGAATGAAAGATAGAAAGCAACCTTTGTTGTCTCTCTTCCTTCCTCTAACCTATCACAGAACTCACCATTCTTATTTTAGCATCACACCCCTGCTTCTGATGGAGGCAATGGAAATAGCTGCTAGACCTTCCTCATTCCCCTAGAGCCCTCCACACCAGGGCTACATGTACAGAAAAATAATTCTACTCTAGGGTAGGAGTCAAGTCCAAAACCTTCACCTCCTAGATCCTCTTTGTCCTTTCAGTATAAGTGGCCATCTTTCCAGTACACATACAGGAAAGCACATTCAGGTCTAAGTCTCCTGCTCCCATGGTCCTGTTCTGCAGTCTTTGGAGAACAGATACGAACCCACACTGTCCGGAGTCCAAGACAGCTGCTGCTGCTACTGTCTGTTGTTTTGGGGTTTTTTTTAGAGCAGAATGTATTTGCTTGGCTTCGGCACTGGACTAGCCACATCCTCAAAGATTACAGTCATGTTGGAGCAAAAGCAGAGTTTGTTCCCCCAGGCCTGCACAAAATATTCTGGAAATATCCTTCTGATCTACTCATTCTCCCATAGTCTGTTTTCCTCAGTCTGTGTTTTTCTCCTGACAGTTTCATAACTCTTGAGTGGGAAATCTCCCAAGTTCTTAGACACTGATTCCAGCTCCAGTATTTTTCCCAGATATTGTACAAACCAATGCATTAGCAAATGGGTTTGTGAAAGTCCAAAGACTTTTCTGCACTTCCTTGCTCTAGGTAATATATAACAAATAAAATTCACTTCTCCCTGGAACTGCATCAGTGTGAAATGTTTCAGAGCCTCAGTGTTCTTGCACTTTCTTATTTCCTTTTAAAGGGAAGCAGACAGTTGACCTTAAGAAACTGTAGTCCTTATTTAGAAGTCTGCCACCTCCATAGTATCTATCCATCCCAGGAGTCTGAGATTCCTACACCTTTAATTTGGTGTATGGATATTCCTCTACTTTTCAGATCTGTTTTCCAGTAGCATCACACTCCTGGTGTTGCTTGGTCTGCTCACCTCTAACTCCCCCAGGCTGCTTTCTGGACCTAAAATGGACAGGATTTCCATGGCCTGGAGACTGAAAGGCTGTTTCAGGGTGCTCAAAGTCCACAGGTTCAGGAAGGAAGAAGGGTGTGAAAACTGAAAATTAAACCTTTCCTCTTTGTAGACTGCTTGTGAGTAGAGCCACTTTTCCCTCTGAATAATATTTCTAATATACTCTCCTGAGAAAGCAACACGCAGAAAATAATTTATCGAGTGGCCTTCCTTGCTAGGTGTGTGATGGAAGAGTCTCTAGTCATTGCATACACATTTAAGTTCATTATTCAGACCAGCATGTTAAATAACATTTCATATTAGGGAGCTCACCACTGCCCGAAGGGAAGATTATACTCTTCTCACTCTTCCTCCTACACTGGCACTCAACAGACTCCTGTGAGCACTGCTGCAACTCAGTAATGAAGCAAAAAATTCAGTTGGCCAAAGGAAACAAATGGTTTTGGAGGGGCTTTGTGAGTTTAATCATCTCAGTGAAGAGCCCAGTGTATGCCAGAGTTAGTGCAAGCTGGGAGGGAGGAAGGGAAGGATGCACAGGGCACAGGAGAGGCTCAGGAGACAGAAGCAAGGAGAACAGAGGACAGGGCAGGGAAAGAACTTCTCCCTCTTGTAGCAGTAGGAAGCAAATAGGAAACCTCAGTTGTCCTCTTATCTTCCTCTCTAGATGCATTTTCATCTTGTTCACCACAAAGCCTCACAAGCTGAGACAAAGGGAAGGTGTAGCTGAGGAAGTCTGCATTAGTCAAGACCTTAGGTGGTCATTCAAATGCCAAACGAACACCACTAGACGTTTGCATAGCTGGTGATTGTACTGTTCATTAAAGCACTTAAAGGAAAGGTCATATTGTGAAGCTGTGAGTGAAGTTTCCTTTTCTTTACAAGGCATCCGACATCCCATAATTTAGACACATTTAAAAAGGTGGATTGCAAAGTAGGTTTGCATCACTGCTCGGTGTGTTATAGTTAAGACGGTAATCACGCCATGTGCTATGGAGGTGACTGGTCCTGTACCACAAAGAACCAGTAGACAGTTTGCACAGCAGAATATTTCATTTTCCTGGAACAGACTTCCAAATAACAAATACATTTGTGGAATCTAGAATCAGATCTTAACTTGCAAACAAGGCAAAAAAGCTACATTAGCTGCGTGGTTTATTTCAATAAATAATTCAACCTCTTCCAATAGCAAGTCCCACATTCTAAAACAGAGAATTGGCTTTGCACAAATGATTCCCAGTGCAGTATTTGTTCACCAACAGAAGTCTTCTCCACTGAATTCTGGAGGGTAGTGTAAGTTTCACTAAAGGAGTTTGGGTGTCCTGCAAAATGTTAACTGCAAAAATCTTTCCTGTTCTTTGAGCATAGGCTGGCACATAAAATAATAACAGTGTCAGGTAATTCCTTCTCTCAAAGCTGTAATTTATGTCAATAGATAGGAGGGAATTAGTGCAAAGCATGAATTATCCTTTCACTACAATACTGCTTTCCAAAATGTCTATCCAACCATCCTAGTACAGACCTCAGCAATAAGAAAGCCTTTAAAACTATATTGATCAACAAGTAAAAAAAAATCCTTAAAACTTAACAACATAAAATCAATCCGATAAAAATATCAGCAGGAGAGCACAAGAATTCTAAATATAGAATCATAGAATTGTCAGGGATGGAAGGGACCTTAAAGGTCATCTGGTTCCAACCCCCCTGCCATGGGCAGGGACACCTCCCACTAGAGCAGGTTGCTCACAGCCCCAGCCAGCCTGGGCTTCAACACTTCCAAGGATGGGGCTTCCACCACCTCTCTGGGCAACCTGTGCCAGTGTCTCACCACCCTCATGGGGAAGAAATTCTTCCTAATGTCCAACCTGAACCGACCTATCTCTAGCTTTAATCCATTCCCTGTAGTCCTGTCACTGCCCCACAGCCTAAAAAGTCCCTCCCCAGCTTTCCTGTAGCCCCCTTCAGATACTGGAAGGCCACAATAAGGTCTCCCCAGAGCCTTCTCTTCTCCAGCCTGAACAACCCCAACTCTCTCAGTCTGTCCCCATAGCAGAGGTGCTGCAGCCCTCTGATGATCCTCGTGGCCCTTCTCTGGACACGTTCCAGCACATCCATAGCCTTCCTGTGACAGGGGCTCCAGAACTGGACGCAGTGCTCCAGGTGAGGTCTCACCAGAGTGGATAGAGGGGCAGAATCCCCTCCCTCGACCTGCTGGCCACACTTCTCTTGATGCAGCCCGGGATACAATTGGCTTTCTGGGCTGCAAGTGTACACTGACTGCTCATGTTGAGCTTCTCGTCTACCAATACAAGCTTACTCTTTTCAACATCTATTTTTCCTTTACCCCCCAAGAAAATCAAATTAATTATAAAAATGAGGATGTTCCTGACAGGATTTTTAGTGAAATGTTACAAGGTTTGATTTATGTGAAAGTACTGACAAGTTGGGGTTTTTTTTGTACGAGTGTGGAATTTGCCTCATGTAACACTCAAGACTTAGCTACAGCTTTGATAGAAATGTTATTTGGTGACTATCTGCTCTTCCCTCAGGGATAAAGTAATTAATTCCGTTCTGCAGTTCACATCATATTCGGTTTTTACACACATATGAAGGATGAAATTTGGAAGATTATGATCAATAGTTGCTTTATTGACAACCAATAACTCATCATCCTGGCAGCTCTATCATGACTTTCAAAGAAAACTCAGGAACACAGAAGTCGAACTTCACTTCTTCACCTTTCTGTTTGCATTTTGGAGGGGGTGAGAATAAATGTAATGGAAAATGGATAGTTAAAATTAGCTTTCATCAAAGAATTAGATGACATTTCATTTATAAACAAACAAACAGAAAAACATATAAATCTTTATCTTGTTATAAATCACAGATAGAGTAAAACCCATATGTTTTTCCCTATGGTTTGGGGTTTTTTTTTATTCTTTACTCCTTTCCTTTAGAGTAAAGAATAATTTAAAGTTCAGGTTAAATACAAGTTTGAGCAATAAATTTTAGGCATAAGTGAGGAGGTGAAGCTTCCCCTAAGGTATAGTTTAAGGCATGTGACTTTTTTGTCCGTTACAGAGAAACTCTGTTTGTCTGGGGTTAAGATGTTCATCACAGCCTTCACTTAATGGAAGTGTGGTGTGTTTCCTACTTTTAAAGAACACATACAGAAGAAGCACATGCCAACTGATAGAAACCTAAATACAGGGATCCTGAAAATGCTGTCTTTTCGAAGAGGAAGACAAAAATGTTCCTATCAGTATTTTAGACTCCAATATTACTCAGTGGAAGTCACTGCTTTCAAGAAAAATGCTTGTAGTGATTGATTTTGCAGACTATTTGCCTGCAACAATGGAACTCCTAGTTCAGTAGGGCTCTGGGGGAAAGACCTCGCCTCGAGGGATTCTCACATCATATCTGTCTTGTTCTCTATCCCAGATAGAATGGCCTGGGCAAGTCATTTTGGCTAGAGAGAAGTATGATTTCCTCCAAGGATTTGTTATGAACAAAATCTCCTGGTATAGAGGCAAAAATACAGCATGGGCTTCCTTTTTTTTTTTTTTCAGTCTAGCCTATCTCTTGGCAGACCCAATAAATTGTTCATCACAATACGCACTCCTGTACAAACTACTGTCCCCCAAAGAGAAGGTTGCCTCTTCTTATGCATATGATGTACTTTCTAATATAAACATGGCTACAGTTTCTTGAGGTTGTGGTTGCCCACTTGAAAAATAATGATAACAGCATTTCTTACCCAACAGGAAAGTTGTGTCAATAAATGTATTAAAGATGTCAAAGGATGGAGCTATAGAAACACAAAAACCAACACTGTAGCTAGAAGCTAGGAAATTAATGTTCTTAAGTCTTCACTGTCCAAAAATGCAGTCAGCTCTGAAACAACTGAAATTCTCATTTATTCCATCAGCAACTAAGGGACTTGGCACCAGCCACGTAATTGGTGCTGGCCTTAGTCACTTTTAAAAAGCTCTTGGATGTAATCCGCCAATAAGCCAACAATTAGATGTTTTACAGGAAAGTATTCCATTGACAAAAATTAAGTTTAGGAAGAAGAATTTGGAGGACTGGAACTGGCTGCACTTCACAATAGTGCTGGTAATAAATCTTGACAATAAAAGGGAATGAAATACTTAAGCCAGAAAAGTGAAATCACTAAAAATAAAACTAAAGACAAATTGAATTCATTTCCAGGATCTCATTAGAATATCTGGCTAGAAAAATTTCCCTCCATGATAGCCGCAGCATCCCAAGAGATCCACATCTGCCTTCACCCATGCGACTCTGCCAATCTAGAAGACAAATTATGAGTGATGCTCCTGTCCTCATTACACGTTCTTCAGTTTGTGGCCAATATAAAACACTCAACGTGGACAAGAAAACAGTAGCAATGTCCAACAGAGATGGCCCTCTCAGATTCCTTCCACACTCAGAGCCACATCTGGGAAAGCAAACACCAACATCTAATGTATGAAATAACCCTTCGAGCCCAGGCTACAGAATGCCTCGTTTTCCCACACAAGGCACAGCCTGGTTCTGGCAGTGCAAAAACCCACTCTTACCTCTGTCAGGGACTCGGGACATGAGTAGTCCTTGTACTCATCACATGAGTCATTAACATGTTCTGGCAAAACAAGCCTGGTCTTTTCATCACAGCCTGGAAATAAACTTTGTGCCAATTAACAGGAGAAACAGTGGAGTACCCACCAGCCTCTATATCTTTTCCCCTTTCTTCTGCAGAAGGTATCTCATCCGAGGCTGAAATACGTAATTTTCAGTAAGGTTGCAGCATGAAGGGGCACACAGTCTTCCTCTTCCTACTTTGTCCCACCCTCCTCCTGAGGATGAGATACCATGGAGCTCCTTCAAGCTCAACCTCTCTTGCAGCATCCTGGCACGTGCATTGCCCACAATAATCAAGCATCAGCCTCACTGTGTGCTAGACCTCACTATGCTGGAGACACCCCAGTTAACACTGCGGGATCTGACCCTTCTCCATGGAGCAGATCATCACAAACCGAGCTCCTCGCTTGGCTTGGGTTACAGAATCGGTTCCACGGGGTTAGCGCAACACTGCACTCAGCCTCATTAACATGCCCTTCCTCACCGCTGAGAAGCAGGGCTAATTACTGTGGATGCAATACTGGCTGATAAAGTCAGAGTGTCTTGCTGTTCTGGTGCTATTTTAGTTGATACCAGTCTGAGATTATCCACAGCACACTATATTGGACACGGTGAATGAAATGAGAGATAATGAGGGGGAAAAAAAACTTCCTTTGCCTTTTTTTCGTACTTAAGCAAAGGTTTGGGTGGTACTTGATTTCGATACAGGGTGAAGGCTGGAGGTCAAGTTTCACTGGGGACAACTCAGTTCCTCCTATCCTAATTGCTCAAGCCATACTCTTCATGATTAATTCTCTCATCAGTGCTTCAAGGTCTTCAGGGATTTTGGCAAAGCTGACTGTGTTATCAGCTGATCTAATATGACTTAGGTGCTCTCATTTATCATGATGCCCTTTCCCTCCCTATTCAAGGTTTTTATAAACTTTTCCAAGCACGAGGTGAATTGTTCCAGTGTGACAATATCTTCTTGTCTTGTTCTATTCTTCCACTTGATCTCTTCACTTTTCTTGTCAATGCTTAAATGTCACCGAAACACATTGTTCACATGCTCTGGGATTCTGAGAAAGCCACCTTCTTCTCCAGCATTTCCATGCTGACTGTGTCCAGTTTTTTTTTGTGTGTACACCCTTTCCATTACACACACCTCATTAGGGGCGTGCACCTGCTCCTGTTGAAGCCAATGGCAAAATTCCCATTTACTTCAGTAAACACAGGTTTGGACCCAGTGGCATGCCAACTGATAAATTAACTTTCAGACAAAACCAAAAGAGATAGGAAATTTTCCAGGAATATGATTTGCCACTCGAACAAAGAAAGTTTTTTTTCTAATTGAAGTGTCAGAAACTTTTCTGCTTATAATCAATAGCTCCTTTTGTTTATCCGCTGTTGAAGACCTGAATGAAAATAGACACCACAAAACTGTTAATAAATAAAATAAATCACAGTCCAGTAGCTTTTTCATAAAGTGAGCTTTATTAATGTAGACACCATTAACGCTGTAGACTACAATTGCTTATGATGTAAAGGGATGTCTGCTATTTGAAGTGAAGGAAAGCACATTCTTGAATGGCCAGTACTGGATATGCTCCAAGTAATGTCTCTGCAGTAAATTGCATTTCATCAGTGTAGAAGCACAAGGTTTCGAGCTAATCATCTCATGCAAGAGAAAAAAAAAAATTGTAAAAGAACATGAGGGAAATCATAAAACATAATTTTGGCTTCTGTGTCAATTTTCAAGCAAAGCATACATTTTTTCTTTTAGGAGTTTGTGGACATAGAATGAAAAATATCGGTTGGTAGATCCCTAACATTGTTCTACCATGATCACTATTTTCACCTCGTGGAGATGCTTCTTCCTGAGAGTTAGAATGAGACCTTAGCAGACAGTGGTTTAAAATAAAAAGTAAGATTCATATTCCTCTGCAGTAACCACCAGGCTCTCATTTCTGTATCCTAGGGTGTCTTTCCACAAGCATTCAAATGAATCAAGACATATAAAGTTGGTTTATAAAATAAAACACAAGACAATCCACCTTCTTTCTAAACTGGATTTATTATTTTAAGTTGAAATCTTCAGGAAAGCAGCATCTGGTCAAAATTTTCTGAAAACTGAAGAATTTTTGTATTAGTTCTCGGTAACTGCAAATTGTTACTTTGACTGGCTGTGGAACTGTAATATGGATTAATGCCCACTGAGCTATAGTTTGAGATGAAAGGAATCTCTCTCATGATATAAAATGAATTTAAGTCCCAGCTTCCAGAAAATATTCCATTAATGACTTTCTTCCCTATCCCTTCATCAGAAGTAACGAACCAAATCTGACAATCTTTAATCAAATTCCCATGGAGCTCATTAAGGAAAAGGGAAGTTTCTCTGAATGAACTATAGGATCATATATATTTTTTGTATTGCTGTTACTGCACTGAGTTTTATATATTGGCTTGTAGCTCCTCTGGGTTGATGATACATGTACATGTGGCTGTGTTGTTCGGTGCTTACCATACAAAGGCAAAAATGACAACAGAGTAAACCAGAGAAATTCTTCTTGGTGTTTGGCAAGTATCAGATAAGACAGCACCATTTTGCTCCTTGTCAGCATCACACAATACCCAGGTGTCCCTCCACCAAGCCCTTTTACATTGATAAGAGTTTGGTGGGATGTCAGTTGCCATGACCGCACACCTCTTCCCTTTTCTACTTGGTATCACACTTCATAGTCTTTAATATGGAGTGATTCAGACATCAGTTGCACTAGGTAAGAAAGTCTGAATCTTAACCTCAGTGGCTGGAAAGCTAATTGCCATGGAAAGTATGAAACAGTTCTTCACACCCTCTGCTAGACATACCTTCATTAACGATTTGATCAGCAGAAGTTTGGCAGAACACAAGCTTTCAGAAGAAATCATCCCAGCTTCTTTATTTTGGTTTTCTTAACAACAGTCACTGAAGTCTCTTTCTCTTTACTAACAAATACCTGTGGGACATTCAAAACATAAAAATGAAAGTACCATGAATTGCCTCTATAATGCTCTTCACTATAAGATTACGTTCCATAAGAGGTTATTGCACTTTGACTATCAGCTACCCTGATCTTCCTGAGTAACATACTCAATTTTGCTGTGCACTTCACACACAATACACTGATTCCTTGGCTCCTGAGAACAGACTAATTGAGAGGGTGTGCTGTATTACAGAACACAATTTGCCTAAAAAGATTACCATCTAGCTCATTAATTTTACATTACCATACCATGCTTCTATTGACGTTATCACAATGCTTTCTACAACTACTTACTGCAATCACCAAAATACACAGAGATCGCATAGCCATTAAGGTGATGAAAAGATTTTTAGAGATGTTATTATTTATTTATGTTATAGAAATGCCTCCTGGTCTTGGTCAATCTCAGGACACACTGTGCCAACTCAGAAAATGTGTTCCCTCTCCCGTAAAAAACTTGGAATCTAATTAGTCCTAGAAGCAACATAAGTATGAATCAAACATATAGGAAGAAGGGAAAAGCAGTAGTTACGACTTGCATTTAAGTAAACCAAATATTTACACAACTGCAGGGATTATGTGCATTTTGTAGATGTACATTACAGGTCACTTACCAGAAAAGTTGATAAATGATAAGAGTGAGCAACAACAGGGTGGAAGTGGCTGGTGAGGAGATAAATAAGGTAAGACTGGACTGGTAAGACCATTTATCCCAAAGGGACATCCTGAAAAAGAGAGAAAAATGAAAAGAATTCAAATGGATCAGATAGAAGCTGACCTCACCAGTGAAATGAATGCTGCAGGGTTAGCATAATTAGATATGATATTTCTGAATGGAAATGGCAATATTACAATATTTCATGAAGTGCCTTAGACACGGAACTAGATTAACTGAGTACGAGACAGTGTATGTGAGCATCAGTATCCTGGGGGACACTCTGGGAGAAGGCAAGAAGGAAATTCTATCAGCAAAGGCCTGAAGGAGTCAGAAAGGATCCAGGTCCCTTCTATTCAAAAGCCACTGATGACCTGGTCTAAAGGAAGCACTTCCATTTTACAGAGCCTTCTGAAATTCTGAGAAAAACAGCCTTTCATTTCAGACTAAAATGGGAAGTAAAAAGTAGAAATTTCACTTGAAAATTAATAGTAGTAAGATTCTGCCTGCAGGAATCAAAATATTTTGTGTGAAAAATTGGGGTGAAATTTTGCAGCACAACCTTACGTTCCTAGTACCATCTGAGACACCCAGGACACCATTTGGAAGAAGCACATGCTGTGAGGTACCTGGCAGAGCTCTTTGACTGCAGGAAGTTGGGCATGCTGACATGTACAGCTGAGCTTGGAAAACTGCTCCCTGCTGTCCCACAGCAACAGGTCTGAAGCTGTGAGATCTCCAGCGCAGAGGATGAACTCCAAGGTTGCCAGCCAGAGTGCTGCAGACCCAGGAGCTGCATAACAATGCTGAAGTCCTCAGGGCTTCCAGGCTCCTTGCTGCAAAGGCAAGATTTGCCTTTACCCAGCTCATTGCAAAAATTCTGCACAGTGTGCTGGAATCTTCTCCTTACCCCCTGTTCCATCTTTTCCCTCTTGCTGCAACAATATCCAAAGGTCTGATGGGAAAACACATGGCTCTGAGCTTGGTTGTTGACTGTCAGCCTAGCAGGGGAGAGCACCACTGATGAGGAGGTGATGCTCTGGGGATCTCCACTCCATGTTAGGAGCCACTGCAGACTGAGGAATCTCAGCTGAAAAGGAAGATGAGCCTAAAGACTCCAGATCCCACCTGCAGAAGGGGATCTGAGGCTCCTGTCGTTTGTGTATGTATGGCAGGCAGTCTGCAGGCTCACAGGAAATCTAACCTCAGGATGCTGCTGTGACAGAATTTTCTCAAAATGGAAGATTCTGCAGAACACAGTTGCTTTGAAGCCCCCAGCAGCCCATAAAATGAGCTGGCAGGAGCTCAGGCATGTTGCTCTCAGAAACCCACCTGTGTTTCTCTTCTAGCTCATCAAAAACAATGTAATTCCAGAAGACAAGCTGGATTTCATAATAGAAACGCCGTTGGAAACACCCAGTACACTCAAACAGGAAGGTCAAGTAGTGAAAGTAAGAGATAAAGAAAATTTAGACCACTTAATCAGCTTCTCCCCGTGGCTAGACAGACACAATAAAGATACAGTGAAATAACCTGTAAGAAACCAACAGCAAGGAAATATATATATTTAAAACTATTATTCATCCTTATAACTTTTTATACTTACAAAGAAACCCCAATAGCTTTATAGTTCTCCCATAAATTCTTCCTGCAGTACAATCTGGGCCATTGCACAGCATTAGCTTACCCCTAGTATCTGGTATTAGGTTTTATTTTCTCCTCACTAGTGCTGTCTTTACTCAGAAGAGATGCAGCTGTGGTGATGCTCCTAAAGACATTTGTCCCTCTATCTCACAGACATGGTTTCAATTAAGCTTAATTACAGCCCCTGTAGTTTCAAACCAAAGTCTGCTTCACAGTGTCTGTAGTTCCTCTTACAGGACAGCTCAAATCTGAAAGCTCTGCAGCAAGAATAGACAAAGTGCTGCCACCCCAATAGTATTATCTGCAGTGACAATGGGTCAGATTCAAAGTCTTTTTTTTCTTTCTTTTTTTTTTTTTTTTTTTTAATGTTATTTGAGGCTTATTCAGAGCTCCAATGCTGCAACCTGTAAGCAAGTCAAAAGATGGAGTAAAACATGAAAGCAGTTCTCCTGAGGCAGATTTTTATCATGAATCTCACTGCCTGTGATGCTTTTTTGGAAATCCCAGCTCCCGCTGTCAGTTGATTATAAAGACCAGATTCCCTTATCCTTAAAAAAAAAAAAAAAGTTATTACCTCTGACAATTACAAAGAAAAGTCATGAAAACACCACTGAAGTGTTCCTGCAGGGCTCCATGAAGAAGGTAAGGGAAAAGAGTCAAGCAGTTATTTCTCTGATAACCTTATTCTAAGCAAAATTCAAGGTTTTGAAAGGACTTTGGACTATAAACAAGCATCTACAAGGAAAAAAAGTAGAAATCTAATTAAGTATAGGGAGAGTCACTCCTTTAGCACTGAAAACTGAGGTTTTGGCACAGACGCTGGGACAGTCATGGTAGATTCAGGCACCTCTTATCCTGCTCCAAGCTTAACTTCTCCACAGCAACCAACTTGAGGCAGGGCTGGCCACTATGGGTACTGCTAGTTTTAATCTCAACCCAGACCTTTGTTGTTCAGAGCCTGATATCTGCTGAGATGGGGTATGGGGGTGTTGTGCTCAAACACAGAAAAATCACATGCAGAAATCTGTGAAGTAAATGCAAATCCACCTTCTGAATAGGCCAGACACATGGCACCATATTAGGAACTCTACTTCTTAGGCATCAGACAAGCCATTTTTTCAATTTGTTGATGCCATGCACAGGATCCATATAAAGCCAGGCACAGAATCCAAGAACAAACTGAAAAGGAATAACAAACAGCATTTGCTCCCAGCAGCGATTGCAGCCACATGGCAATCTTGGCTGCCATGCAGAAAACATTCATTAGCCTGTTTAACCAAAATTAACTATGAAAATGTACTCTGAGTTTTCTTCCCTTGCACTGGATAAGACATCTTTTAGCCTAAGTGTTTTCTAACCAATTTAAAGTAATTTTTTCCTGTAAATGGTATCATTATCATTACGCTGGGAAAGGTTAGGTCATGATTTTTCTGAGTTCTCAGAATCACATTTTACTTGCTAAAATGTCAGAAAAGAAATCTTATCTTAGATTCTCTGAGGTGCAGTAAATTAACACCAAGAAATAAAGCAGAGAACATCCTATTGGACAAAATAGGAGTGATAAACTGTAGTTACAGATTCACAGCCCCACAAATGCCTTTCTTCTCAGGCAAACTGGATCAATATCCCAGCTTCAATAGCAAATTGACTCCACCAAAACCCAACACAAAGTTCTTTTAAGTTGCAATCCTGACTTTAAGCTACTGAATTCAAGTACAAAATAACGGTTAGACTTGATGATTTTAAATGTCTTTTCCAACCTAAATAGTTTTATGGTTCTGTGCTTTGACTTCTGTGACAGACCTTGCACACTTCCCCTCCATCCTTAGAATGTGAGGAATCAATTCTCTCCTCGGAGCAGTTGAAATCTGTTTGTAAATCTGTATTTACCACCTTGTGTATACTTCAGTTGCAAATCTATTTATGTATTTACTTATCTATTTTTTTTTTATTTATTTTTAGTGAGGTTTTTTTGGAAAATGAGCCTTTAAATGACATTTCTTTCACATTCCTGCTGAAGAGAGCAGAGATTTTTTGTTTCAGTAGCGTTGGGGTTTTATCCTTTCCTCTTTGGTAACCCCTTGTTTGTCGTAAGAGATCATAAAATAGGGACTGCTGGTCCATCTAGCTCAGCATCTTTTCTATAGCAGTGTAAGAACAAGGCAAGCACAAAGTGACACTTGCCCAAAATACAATCCAGCAATTTGCAACACACAGCTTCCTTAGCTAAGGCTGATGTCTTTGAACTTAGTAACCCTCATTATATATATTTTTGTAGTTGCTTTTTGAACTCCATAAACTTTTAGCATCTGCTATATCCTGTGGCAAGAAATTCCACAGCTTGCTTATATGGGGACCTCCTCCTCTTTCATGCTGAACTTTTTAACTACTAGATTGTAGGAATAGCTGGTCTCCTTGCTCTCGTGCTGTAAGAGATCCATACTCACCTTCGCTACACCTCTCATGACCATTCCAGGTGTCTTTATTCCAATCCAGGGAGTTATTTGGACTGAATATTTAGTTAAAACTTAAATGGAGGTGCTGGAATTGCCCATATTATTCAAGATACAAAAAAAACCATTTAATTTATACAGTAATGTAATATTTTCTGGTTTGTTTTCTATCTTTTTCCTAGCATTTCTTAAAACTTGATTTGGTTTTGATTAATAATGACCATTGAGCTGATGTTTTCATGGAACTGTCTGTTATAACCCCCAATTTCATTCCTAAATTCCTCATCAGCTCAGAGCTCATAATTTTATATGTGAAGTTAGACTTTTTTTTCCTGTGTGCATCAGTTTACATTAACTATATTGAATTCATGTGCCAGTTTATTGTCTAATCATTCAAAATCATAAGGTCCTTTCACAAGACTTTATCCATGGTGGCTGTCACTTCTACTACCCTGAATATCAGTCTCGTCAGCAAGTTTTATCATCCCACTCTTTACTTCCTCAATAACTGCTTATTGTTTAATCTCTAACGCTTGCAGTTTGAAGTGTAAAAAGGCATGAGTAGTCTATGATTACAATACAGTACATCAGGAAGGAGAGATTTAGAAGAATTATTGCACAATATTTCTTTTCCTTTTATCACCTTTTACCTTCCCCATCTGTCCTACTGTCCTGTGTTTGCAATACTCTGCAGTGAAAAATTTTTTGTCATTCAAGGAAATTACACTGATAGCTGTTCTCTGAAAAGAACATTTTGATAATTAAAAGGTAACTTCTCTTTGTTCCGGAGCCTATTCTAACGGAGCTAGAACCAGGGGGAGCTCTGAAAAATAAGTTTGAACACACATGAAGGAAGAATCATAATTTTGTTCATTCCATGTGATGTTCTGACAGAATCAACTGCAGTTTTCTTCTTACTGTCTGGTGGGCTGACAAGAAATCTCTCCAAGGCCAGAACAAAGAATGCTCCAGGGATCTGACAGTACACAGGATTTATGTAGCAGCAGACCATCATCCTATTCAGAAGCATTTAGCTAGAGTAGTTTGCCTTGCCTCTGCATCCAATTTTCATCAGTGAGAAATGTCAAGGGACCAGAAGGATTTAAGAGCAGAGGGTAACCTTTGTTTAGGGGCTGGTTTATTCATTCACAACACGCAGGAAAGTATGACTATGTACTTAAAAAGTATAATAAAAAGGGGGAAATGTACAAAGTTGTTCACAATTCTGACTGGCAATAGATTGTTGAAAGAATTCTCTTACAGCCCTAAGAAATATGATCTTCAGGGCTCCTGTTTTCCCTCTGTCCAATGACAATAAAATGTTCCTCTTACATATTGTCACCCAATGTCCTCTCTCTGAGTGTCAGACTTTGACTGAACTTTACCCAGACAGAAAAACTGTGACTCCCCACAGCTCAGACAGTTTGTGATTTAGGACTCATTTTAGCATTCACTACACTTTAAAGAAAATGGCATCTGTCCCTATTTATCATGTAAAAATATAATTCTTTTTGTTTTCTTTTTGGTTTTTTTTTTTGGAAAGACTTCTTTATTTCTCTTTATGTTGTTTTTCTTTCAGTGAATCGTATGTATCTAACGACTCAAATGTTTTCTCAAGAAGAAAGCAATCATGAATGGTTATCCTACATGAATGGGGCTGGGATAAGGTCAAGCCTTTAATGTATAAAGGTTGTATAAAGTCTCCTGTAACATAGGCAGTATATGTGCATATTATGAAGACAGTTTATATTTGGAATAGTTCAATATTTTATTGACCACCATCTCACTGTAGTTTACCACCAACTTACGTTACTTGCACTTTCTAAGAACAGGCACCTTATCCTCAGTCACACTCACAGATTCACCTAACTGGGTGACAGTTGTTTATACTATCAAAATTGAGAGAGACATCACAGGAATTTCAGTTGACTGTACAGTTTTGTCAGCAGCTATTCACAAGCATTTTGAAACTTGTGCTTTTTATGAGCATCCTTTACTTTAGCCTAGACATTCTCACTGGAAACAAAGGTTGTAAGTATCAGAGTTGAAAGCCTGAATTTTTTATTCATTAGAAGTTTCTGCAGTCAATGTTAAGCCTGTAAATGATGCTGAGTTTGCCCTGAGAGTGGAAAACAGCAATTTAAGCAAAATCACTGTCATGCACAAAAAAACCCCAAACAAGTTAGAAATGTATTTGCATGAATAGTCAGTGAACTGAAAATTCCTGTTTAGATGTATTAGCTAGATTGTCTAATGAAGATTATAGTGATCTCCTTTTTATATTATGAAGAGAGATGTTCCAAAAAAAAAAAAATTTTGCTGTGTTTCTTTGCAAATATCATTTGTATTATTTGTTTACCACAGGGTTCAGCAGCTACTTCTTAAACATTTCAGCAGGCATCATATTTTTATTCTGCGTTCCTTCCAAGAAGTGTCACTTCCAGAATAATTCTGTTGAAAATATTATTAAATGTACAAAAAGACATCTCGAAGCATGCATAGGAAACTATGTAGAATAAACCCTCAAACTTGCTTATGAAAACTCATTGTTCTTTGCAGTTGGACAGACTAGACTTTTCCCTCTCTCCTAAGAGGACAAAAAAAAAAAAAAAAAAATGGCAGCTGTACCTAGTACAAGGCATTGCCATCTGTATGCATCTAAGTAAGCCAATTTAATTCTTACAATAATAGGACTTTCCAGGCTTCCAATGCTATAGGCAAAAAGAATCTATTCCACTTTGTTTTCTCAGATCCTAAACCTGATTTTCCTCCCAGCTGAAATGGTTGCTTAATGGTAAGTATTGATATTGGTATGTTTGTTTTGTGAGAACATGCTTTGAAACAATATTTGAATAAAAAAAAATCTGTAAAGGAAATAATGAAAGACAAGTAAGGTCATCTGTCACTTTTGGAGCCTTAGGAAAACGTATCATTCTCAGGAAATCAGCTTCTGTATTAAAAATGTGCACAAGAAATGAATGACAGAGAGGGAGAGAGAAATCATGAGAAGAGCTATTTTGTGTTTCATTTTGATAGAAAAAAAAAAAAAAAACCCCGTATCAACTAGATGATGCTTTTGCTGTAACATAATTCAGATGAGTCATAATGTTGATTCTTGTACCAAAAGCATCAGAGCCTCTGTGAGATAGCAAGTTCAGACCTATAGTTGTGAGAATTATTTATCAGTCTGAGTTGAATAAGACATCATTCATTTAACAGAAATTAGAAGTAGCTGCCTTGGCAGAGTTTGCCTGTGGAATTACAAGAGGATGGGCAAGAATTCTTATAAAGCCGAAGAAGTCTCTTTACTGACTTGAGCAGACTTTGAAGGGAGTCTCTTTGCATTCTGCTTGCGGTGCTCTGTGCACAGTTATCCTTATCTTTAAATGAACAAATGCTGAAAATCTTCTAGCCTAGCAGTCTGTCTCAGCAGAACAGGATAAACGTGCTCAGCTGAATGCACAGTTAACTCTCTTCGCTAGGGCTTTACATGTGGATGGTTGTTTTTATCTTTATTTTTAATGATTTGTTTCAGTTTGAAATTCCAGTTGCCTTATAGGGGACTTCAGAAGTTTTTGGATTCTCACTTTGGCTGTTTTCAATCCAAATTAAACAACATGTGCTCATTAAAAAGCTAAATATCCTTTATTTTGTCCAGTGTAAAAATCCCCATTTTAAATGGCTGCAATCATAAGGTACTTTTTTTTTACATGTGAGACTGAATGTGCACTGTGATTGTTGCGACTGTTATTCCCCGTGAAAATGTTATTCAGAAAAGAGCTATATATTACAGGCAGATAAGTGCATAGTTTCATTTTATAGTTTTCACAGCAGCAAAAATTATACTTAATGTATCAATCAGGCCTCTGATATAATTCATTGTTTCACCTCATTCATAGTTTTTTGAAGAAAGATGCTGTGGGCTTGATAACATCAATGCTTCCATTAAAACCTTTCCTAAGGAAACATCCTTCCATTTTAAGTTATGCTTTTTCATTTTTAACATAGCTTAAGTTGCTATTGGATAAGACATAAAACAATAACAGCTGGTCAAAACACTTCTAAATTTGACACGTTGCCAGTCATGAGAAAAATAAATCTTTAAGTCCAAATTGCAGGAAAATATTTGAAAATAACACGATCAACTGAAAAAAAATCACGTCTTGTATGAATAATACTACAGAAGGATCAGCATAGCAGTCTTATCTATAATATTAGTTCTAGCACTTATAGCTTATTGTAACAGCTTCTCTGTTCTACTAACAAGCTCTGAGCTCAGGTCAGGAGCCTAGAAGATACTGATGAGGATTCGTCACAATCCTGAGAGGTTGGAGCCCATCCTTTTTTGTTGTCGTTGCTGCTAATCATTATAACTTTGCTGCATTTCAAAGTCATTAGCTGACATGCTAACAACTGCAAAACCAATCCTGCAGCCCATAGTTTTATCTTAGGTATTTCTTTTCTTCCTTACTTGCCTTCTCTTCTGGTGGTTGCCTGTGCAATTTAGAGATGCGACTTACCCATAGAGAGATACAACCCCAGCTGCAGCTCCAGGTCAAACATCTCTCCTCTCCCTTTGTTGCCCCTTGGCCTGTCAATACACTCGAGAGTGAGCAAAGAAAAAAGTGACAAGAAGGAATAGTAAGTAAAAAAGTGAACAGGAATGGATATGGGAGTTTCATCCTAAAATATATCAAGAGTAGTAGATTTGTCAAAACCCTTCACCAGCTTTGGGGGAAAACTGTGTCCTCTCTTTAAGGGTGCTGAAGCTCTGCTCAAAGCTCTGAATTTGATTTTTTTAAAAAAGAATGTAGTGGGGAGAGAAGTGCAAGAGGTCTAAGAGCAGAAGGAAATACCCTATTGTGTCAGTCCCAGACATGCTTCTGTAATATTCCCCTTCACATTTTCAATGGGCTGGAGCCCAGCCTGCAAACTGCTAACACTTATTCAAATGAGACAGCTATTTCATCAATGAAGTCAGTAAAGAAGCAGCAAGCAAAAACCCAAAATGTCAGGCTAAAAATCCTGTTCTCTCTCAGTCACTCAGCATTCACTTCCTTGGCATTGACAAGGTCATAATTTCCCTGGGCAGCCAAGCTGACATAAAGATCAGATTTTAGACATTAAATATAACTGGGGGAGGGAGGAGAAGACTTCAGTGAAGACAGAACATGGTCCTCAGATTTAGTTTAACATCAGACATCATCTCTTTGTATCTATCAGCCACCTGTTAAAGAGATCTGATCTTAACAGCTTCTCCCACTCTTGTATCCTCCCTCTATAACTAAAGTTCATTTATTTTGACCAAATTATGGATAACTATCTATGATGGTTTATATGCATTAACTTTCTCACCTGGTTAATTTTGGCTAGAATTATGGGAACTAATGGAACACATGGCTCTGAACTACTAAAATTACTTTTACATCCTCAAGCCAATTGAACTCTTCCCTTCTTGCAAGAGGTCATCATGTGTGATTCAAGCTGAACAGGACATTTATTTTTCTGTTTAATTTTTGCTGTGTCCATCACAAAAAAAGAAAAACCCAACAAACAAATAAACAACAACAACAAAAAAACCACCAACAAAAACCCTTAGTTGAATCTAAGCATCTTTTAAAATAGGTTAAGAAAGAAGACAACTTAGTTCTTTGTTTCTTATAGTTAGATATTTGTTTCTGATGGTTAAATTTTCGTGCAAAATTGCATGTATTAGTATATTTTTTTCCCAATGACAGAATGCTGATATTCAGATTGTCCAGCATAATATGTGGAGACTTTAAATAAGTGAATGAACTTTCCTATCAAAAGCAACTTCATTTTTACAGGATAATCAAAGGGACACTGTCAAGGTTGTTAAGTATTAAAATTTCCATAAATTGGCAGTTGTTCCATTTGAAAGTACTTACCTTAAAAAGACACTGACAACTTAAAAATCTCATTTAAACTTGATCTGAATGCAGCATAATCCTTTCTAAAGCAACTTCAGACATGTTTTCAAAGGTAATTCTTCACTTAATGATGCAGATTTCAGTGTCAGTGCAATGGATGCTTTTTGAAATGGCAAGAGGTGCTGATCTAAATTTCAGATTTCTAAATACTTCTGCAAATTGGGTCATTTAGTGTTTAAGAACCTGTGCCACTGACAGACAGTGGAACTCGTATCTCTGACTGCTTTTAGCTACTTCAAAGTTTTATTCTCCTGAAAAAATTGAGTTCCTTGTTGCCCTGTTGCAGCAGTGACTTAGATTTGACTCCTGGAGCTGCTTCTCTGAGCAGTTCCATACCTTCACATCCTAAATGAAGGCAGTGAGTTAAAGCATCCCTTTAAACATTTCTTCTACACTGGACTTTTTTTTTAAAGACCTAGCACTTAGCCATTCAATTCAACAAAGGACACACGCTAGTCATTGTTACAAACCAACATTATCATACACAGGCATACAAAGTAAATATTACCCATACTCCCAAATCTGTTTCCTACAAAAAGTTTAGCAAATTGGATACAATTTTAAAGGTAAATGTCATGCTACTAGAGGAGAAATGGTCTCTTCAAATAATCACTTGTATTTCTGTTAAACCCTATTGTGTAAGTTCGTATAGAGGAATTTTGGTCAATGTTCAAACTATTTCTAAGGAAGTTGATGCACAGAGGTGACTATTAATTCCAGGCTTCTTTTATATCAACAATATGCCTGAATTTGTGAGAATTTTTTGTCATCCATTAAAAAGCATGAGATTTAAGTAAGTTAGGAGCTAAATGAAGCCACCAGCTATTCTTTCCCGTTAAGAGTGGTTGACAGATGCCCCCATCTGCCATTTACCAAGTGATATTGTAGTTCTGGGAGACTTTCTGTGAAAGCCTTAAATTCCTCAAATTCAGGAAGAAGAAAATACTGCAGAGGAGATGAAATTTATACAATGTGAACTCTGGCTATACGTTCTTTTTTGATAGCATCTCTCCCAGCAACCACTTACTGATTCTCTTACCTTTGGTATCTTCTGTTCCTCTGTGGAGCCTTGCATTGTATTCAAAGTAATCCCACTGGATTTAGTGCCTGTGAATAGGTCACTGTAGGCCAGCAAAGTCACCAAGCTCATCCAGAGAAGGGTGTGATATAAACAGTTGTATTTTGTGATAGAAAACATATCCTGTTTGACCTGAATAAGAGACTCAGAATGACTATGATCAGTTTTCTGGAAATCTCTGGCTTCCTTTGGAAAGAAGCTGAGGTTTAGATGGCTACTAGCTCAGGACCTCCCACGCTATTCCTAGTACTGCTGCTGAATTTAACCAGTTGATTGTTATCCCATGCATGTCTCGCAGGGTTTAGCATGACAACTACCAACAATCAGGAATAGCAGGTGGCCATGAATTAAAAATTGCAGACTGTCACTTCTTACTCTGTAAGCTGCCTAGTTTTCTCTCACTGTGCCTCATAATATTGCTGCTGTTTCTGACATTGGTTTCAGTGTTTTACTGAGCAGAATCACACACCTGGTGTTCATCTCACCACTGGAGGAGAAATTCGGGCATATTGCACTTTCAGGGCAAACTTTTATCAAAGGGCTCTCAGTCCAGTGCCAATATATCAGGTTTGTAAGCTAGACAATTATTCTGTCTCACACTCATACTTTAATATGTGTTTTTCACATCAAAAGTGCCCTTATTCTTGGTGACATATTATCTCTGCTTCTCCCAGACAGAGGAGCCTTATAAATGTTCAGCATCATCTCACATCTTCTAATAGTACTGTATGTTTCATTTGCCACATTGAAACAGAATTACCTCAATCCACTTTATCAAATCTCTTTGGAGAATCTGATTTTAACCTGACATGTTGGGTCCATTAGAGACTGTAATTATTTAGGGGTAATTGTTACAGGTGTGGAAGTAGGAAGGATATGTTGAGTTGTGACAGATAGCGTCAGGGTCAGACTTGAGGTTAAGAGAAGGAGGGTGTGGGGCATTTCTTTTCCCCTTTAATAGAACAATTAACACTTAGTCCAATCACTCTTGCATTTTTGAATGTCTTGCTGGTAGGTCATGCACCATTACATCAGCATATGAGAGATAGCCAATGCAAATAGGTCACTGGATGTCATCTGAATGGCATCTTGCTGCAAATCTAATACGTAAGAGAATCTAAATGTAAGAGGAAAGCACTGAGATGAACAATAGAGAAAGAATCACAGATTCCGAAAACTTTATTAGCTAAAAGGAATGTTTTCTTAAGCAGGATAAGAAGCACAGCACTGACCATACCACTGATGTCTGGGTACTGATATAGCTGGAGGTCTCTAAATCTAATAATAACTGTCGAAATATCTTTAAACACTAAATCTCATTTTGCACTTCACTGTCCATGGGTTAACAGAGGGTTTTTTCCCTTTATTAAAGAACAAAGACCCAGCAAGCCCAGCTTTATTTGTTCAAACATTACTGGATGGTGAATTTAAATGACAGTCTTTTCACACAGACACAGGCTTCTTGCTTCTTAGCTCTTCCTGAGAAAAATTCACCCCAGTGGTTAAGGCATAACTGCAAAAAAACCAAAAAGTGATCTGTTTCCAGCTGGGACACAGGTATCCCAGCACATGGCTGCATTACTGCAGTGTAAGGCAGGGTGTGGGTCTGCCGTGTGTTGAAGACCTAGGGGAAGCCCCTGAGTGCACATTTGTATTTCATAGCGACTTGCAGTGAGTGCAAAACAATTTCTGCATGTCTCTGACCCATTGTGGGTCACCCATGGGCTGCAGTTCCTAGAGGGGTTGTCCCTGACCCTGGTATTAGTGTTGAGTGTGCCTCACCAAGTGTTCCTTCAGCACCCAGTAGCTGCTAGGTTTTTCATCACATACATTTGAGCATGTTCACCACGTGCTCCTTTGCTTGTTAAATGGTTAATTTATGCATGTAATAGTTAAATTTGCTGCAAAACGGGGTTGCTCTACTATTTCCCTCTGCCTCAGGGCAGGATGCCCTATAGTAGTCCTTCCTGCCTCCACCAGCACAGTTGCCCACCAAGGCCCTTGCTTCTTAGGAGCCCACACGATTCGAATGCTACCAGCTGAAAGGCAGCAAGCCCATACCTTACCCACTCTGCTCTTACTTGTTTATGTGCACGTCCTCAACTAATATCAAGTACACCTTTATAATGGGTGTGGAAAACCAGCAAGATTTCCAATAGCTGGTAAACAGCCTAAACACCTTCATTTGAAGTGCATCTTATTCACAACTCTAAAGTTCAGCTTCAGAAACAGATCACACAGAACTGTATCTCGTCCTGTACTTTTAGTTTCCGTTGTTGCCATCACATGGAGGAACATGTTCATCAGTAGCACCATTTGCATGAGTATTGTGAAATCTTTTATAGCTGAAATGCTCAAAACTTAAAATTCCCATTCCATACGATTTAAAGAAAAAAAAAAACCCCAACAACAAAACAAAAACACAGCACTAAAACCCCAAGCCCTGCATTTCATCCAGAATGAAAAAAATAACCTTTCCAGTATTCCAGAGAAATGAGAACCTTCTCTTGCTCTCCTGAAACAGCTGCTCCTGATTCCTGGGTCTCAGCCTATTCCAGAAATCACACAAGAGCATCAAATGTTCAACTGCCTGGCTCTTACGTTACTTGGAGACTCCCAGCTCACACTGTTTGTGCAAACAGGTCTAATAGGTCTTGAGACTTTTGGGCCTCTCCTTTGCTGAAGGAACATCAAGGTGTCTGCCTGACTCAGGAGCAGGCTGGAATGTAGGACCCAGACCTCTGGATTGGGCTTGGGAAGCCAAGGGTTCAAGCAATCTGACAGACACCTCTGTGCCGTTCTGTAGTCAGGATGTTTTCACAAAACATTCTTGATGTTTCAGGTCATCCTTGTGCTTGACAGTTGAGAAGTCTTCAGGGGAATATGCTTTTCCCACTTGCCTGTGGGGAAAAAGGACGAATTGCACATACATCTTTCCTTCCCTCAATGTGTCAATCTTGAACTCTACTCAGAGGTTGAATTGGTTCCTCTCTTTTCATTTATTATCATCTTCTGAAGAACACTTTTAATAACAACAGGCTATCTGCAGTGTCTCTGATTTAAGTAGCAACTATTGATTGACTAGTTAGAACTTCCGTGCTTTATGAATTGTTCTCTAGAGGTGACAAAATGGGGAAATCAATGCTTCAATTTGCTTTTATATTCCAACCCCTAGTGCAAGTTAAACTTTTTCTAAGCGAGCTTCAGAAGGTGAAGGAATATTTTAAAGTCCCAGCAGATTTTGTGTGCAGAAGGGACAAACATATCAGCAGACATTCAGTTTATCAAACATGGTTATCACAACAACAGAATTATTTAAGGCAGTGATAAGAACTTCCTCCAACTAGAGTTCTTTGTTGAAGAAGTAGAGCATTTTGTATCTCAAATGATTCCAAAAACATTTTAGAAAGGCTCAAAATCAAATAGTTTGAATGAGTGGAGTAATACTGCTATTTTTGTGGCTGGCCTAAAGCACCAAGGCACAACCCTCACTCCCTGATTGCTATTATTGCCATGGCAATAGTGGTTTACTCTATCAGCCTAAATTCATGAAGGGGGAATAAACTATGAATTTACACAGATTTACAGCAAAAATATAGGGGAAAGTCATGATGTATAGGCATAGAGGATGCTAATGTTTGAGTCACTATTACATTCTCTGTGAGACAGAGTCATAATGCATGATAATTCACCTACCTTATCACAATAGAAAACCTCTTTACACTGAGAATGAGGTACAGGATAGGTTAATCTTAATGGCATATACTGATAGATTAAGTGCATGTGTTTTGCCCATGCATCAGTTCTGAATTCAAATTCACATCTATACACTACTAATTTTGTACCTTTTACTATAGAGTAGATACTACATACATTCAATTCATTAAAAAAAAAAAAAAATCATGTGTCACGCATAGTTTTCTGTCAGAAATTAAAACAATGCACTCTGAGGTTTCTACATATTGCCAAGAATGTTTGGAATAAATGGACCTTTAATCTTATGAAATACAGCTTTTGCTAAAATAAGAGGCATGCATGAATAATGACCATACCTGTTAGAAGCAAATGATTACTCTGGTTTTAGAATAGCCAAAAAGTAGTGATTATTTCCTCATTTCTGAAGAAAAAATGTTAGAGAGCAGGGTAGTATGTACACAGCCATTATTTCAGCAGATAAGGAATATTATATTCGTGGGTCAAATCTTGAACTAATGCAAAAACTGCATCTCTGTGAGTTTTAAATATCTAGTTCCACATCCTTTTAAGGTACTGTTTATACTGAAAGGTCAATAATTTAGTCAACTATTCATTATTGTAATGATTATTACGACAAAAATTTCCAGGTCTTGCTTAAATGAACACACCTTCTATTTATATCTGTGGTTATTATAAGGACTATAAATGTTGGATATTCTAATGAAGTAGCAGGACTCTAGAAATCTTCATCATTAATCAAAAAACTTAATAGGTTATCAAAACAAGATTTTAAAATAAAATTTAAACATTACTAGCGAAGAGGAGGAAATTTTTAAAAGCAAAATGAAACAAATATAAATTACCTGGACAGCAATCTAGGGTAAAAAATATTGTGGGTAATAAAAGAAACAGCATTTCCTTCTCCCCTGTTCAATTCAGTTCAGACCTAGTAATTACAATTACAGCTGGCATCATAAAAACCCATCATAGCTGACAAAAAAAAGTACCGTTGTATTCATAGCCAAGGTTAGACAGTAAAGCTGTGGGTAGCCAGATCCTCAGGCCAGGACCCAAGCTCAGCAGATGTAACTTCAGTTCATGCCATGAACTGCTGATATAACCTTGAGAGACTTAAGTCCATGTTCATACCTCCCCTTCAAGCACAGGTAGGGTAGTTAAATAGTCCTGTCTCACAAGGAGTATAAAGATGGTGAGAGAAATTCCAATCATTGCTAAAAGCCAAATTTTCTCATGTGATCTCTCCACAAAGCTGGGCAATGCAAGTGTGTGACCAAGCACCTATGTCAAGGGCTCCCAGTCATATCTCTACCCACAAGAGATTTAAAACACTATGTTTGAGTGTAGATATGCTTTGAGGTTTCAAGAAAGCAAGGTCTCAGCTTTTCTTCTACCTTGTGCTAGAGCAAGAATGCCCAGCCTATGGCCCATAAAAAATATTCCATCTGTCCAAAAGCCTGCTTAATGCCAATTTCTTTCCAGAAGACCTTCATGCATAGGTGAGACCTTAATTATGGCAGCCATCCTTATGTTAACTTCTTGCCAAAGATCCCTCTAGCCCCTCCCAACCACTCCCCTTTGCTGATACTGCAATATGAAGGTCACGAATCCAAAACCATTACAGACTCAAATGCCTGAAGCTGTATGTAAGTGAGACAGCACTGGTGAAATAAGCTGTGTCTTGGTTTCTGGTCCCTGTTTGCAACACACGTAGACATTTTCATTTGGTGATACATGCAAAAGCAGATACCACAGATGGGTCCCAAAAACGTTTCCTCCCTCGTATAGGATCCTTACATCACTGCAGCAACAGAGAATGCTACTTACTCTTGCTTTTTCTCTGGTCTAATTAATTTTGCATCACTGATGTCATTACAACCAAAGTCAGTGGAGGAACAGCCCCTTCATAGTCTTGCATAGAGATTGATGGGAGCCCCTTGATATGGGGTCAGATCCTCTCAGAATGGCCAAGGATTATTGCACAAGTCCCACTCTCCCACTCCACTGCATGAGCAGTCTGGCATTGGCCAGCTTTGGGCTGTGCACAGCAGAATATGCTATAGGTTGGTTAAGATATTCAGGATAGTCTTTTGGGTCATGCAAATTGTGGAAACAAACTATCCTCATGCTCCAAGAGAGCCAGCCACTCAAGCAATTCTGAGAAATTATTTGATTATTCAGAAGAGTGCTACACAAGCCCAGCATAACTAGTTTTTAAGAAACCTTTTGTCATTCAAGCCCTGTGCAGGTTACAGGGTTCTTAGGCATGGTGCTTCACTTCTTTTGCCAGGGCTTCTGATCAGGTGCAGAAGCTTCTGCTAGGGTGCCTGAGGAGTACATTTTTATTTCTTTGGCTCCAAAGTACATATATTTAGTCATCCTAGGCACTTTCAGGTTTTATGTAGAGCGTTAGACAGCAGTTTGAATTTGAGATTTCAGTTGAACTGCTCTCACAGAGCTGTCTAGTACCTTTTGTGGGTGCCTGCTCAGGCCCCCAGATTTATATCAATGTCTCACATGTCTGATAACATGTACTGGATGCCTCTGTTTAGGCACCGAGCCACCAAAATGTGATTACATCTCCATTTAATTGGAATCAATCACGTGGATGAGAACGCTAATTCCCAAACTGTAAGGAGGTTTTGAGAATAAGCTCACTAAGGTTTAATTCATGCTTCAAAACTAGAGTGAGAGAATCACAGAAAAGAGTTCTCAATTACTTTCACACATTACCTAATGAATCTTCATAGGATCCTGGTCGTGCCAGAATGATCACTGATATATTTTTATCCTCTTATGGTTACTAAGACAGGAAGAATTAGTCCAACATACATAAACTCTCTGCTAAAAATACTAGTATTTATGTATCCTTACAAACATATATTTTACATTCATCCAGAGAAAACATTTTAGATGTCTTTGTTTGAACATGTCTGAGTAAGAAACCTATTCAGACTCAAATGTCTGACTGAAATACTGGATTCTCATGGCATAGACCAACCAGCCACGTAGGCTGGAGCCAATGTATGTGGCCATCAGGATGATATGCAATGTAAGAAAAGATAAGATAAGATAAGATAAGATAAGATAAGATAAGATAAGATAAGAATATCCTGCATAAGCTTCTGAAGTTAAGACAATAGAAAAGTTCAAAAAAAAAGCACAAAACCAACTAAACAAACCCCGACAAAACAAAAAAGGGGATTAAAAAAAGGTGCTGAAGTTACAGAAACTTTACTTCTATGCTGTAGAAACATGCTCTTTTTCCAATGTGGTTATTACCTGTGTTTTGATCCCCATGCTATGTTATTACTGAACCTGGGGGGGCAGAAAAAGGATTTGAAAGACTGCAGTAAACTATCTCCATTAGAGGTAACTGTGTTTTAAGGAGCTTGTTTCTATCTGAGAAACAAAAAGGAGGAATGCTTTGTCATACAGAAGGTGCTGAAGGGCAGTCCTGGTCAGACATGCCAAGCTGTATTTATGCCTACAACTTGCCTGATGCTGAGGAAAGCACGGAGACCTGCAGCAGAGGCAGTGGAGCTGAGCCATCTGTACAGCTGCAAGAGGTTCCTGAGCACATCTCCTGTTTTGTTCTGCTTTGAGCACACAGGTCATTTTTTTAACATCTCATAGAAGTGCCAGGTCAATATGGCAAACAAAGACCTGGTTGTTTCCATTCCTGTTTAGGTGGGTTTGTGGTTTTTTTCTTGTTCTTCTTGTTGTTGGTTCTTTTACACTCAGAGAAAAACATCAATGGAACAAAAATAATTTTTAGATAGAGGTAGTGCAGAGGAACATGAGCCCCAGGGAGCGTGGCCAGGCTCCTCTCACGCCTGGTGGGTCCCACGGGGATGACCCCTGCACCCTGCCCAGACCTACCAGGGCTGGCTGACCCATTTCACTTGCTGAGGATCACAGGTGGAGAATGCAATGTTTCAGAAGAATAACATCAGCTGCAGGGGGTTTTATGGCTCAGTTTTAGTGTTCCCTTCTTTTTCTATGACCATCATTACCATCAATAGTTTAGTGGTTATGTTCAGTGCTGCTCTCTAACAGCACGAGATTAATTTCCCACTTGGATACCTGAACAAGGAGCCACAGCCTTCAGTACAAGAATAACACCAGCAGTGAAAAGCAGCATCTCCTTGTCGCTTCCTTCCTGCTCTCTTCCCTCCACCCACTCTCCGTTACAGTAAGATTGCTCACTGCCAGGTAATCTGCACAACTACCACTGCTTTAAAGTGCTGAGGGTGGTATAGCAGAAGGAGGGCTTGCTATCTTTTAGCACGTGACTACAGTCCAGCAGTGATAATCGTTTCAAACTACCTAGGAAAAAATAAGCAGTAAAATAATGTTAGTCAGGTAGCTTTTTCTACCTTATCAACACCTGCAGACACAAACCTTCACTGACAAATGCTACACCAGAGGGTAGGATAAGTGGAATTAGAAAATATTACCTTCAGGAGCTTTTGGGCTCCTAAATGTGATATGCAACAGTAATGTAGATAGCATGGAAAAACAGACAATAAGTACAGCTTTGAATTCAAACATGACCTTCAAAGAGCTTTTTCTTAGAAACACAGAGTAAAAGCCCTAAACCTTTGAAAGAGCGTGACCAAACAATAAGCCCCCAACTTCGTGTACACCGCTGAGAATTCCTTCTCAATAATGGACTCTCAGGAGTCTTTTATCACTGTTTTAAAGACTTTATTTATCAAATTTGAAAGATATCTTCTCTTTGCCCCATTTTTATCACAGTCTCAAGGTATCTTATCAATATTCATTCAGCAAGCACAAGCATATTTCTAAGTGACAGTACAGAACAGTATGTGATAAACTGGAACATTTTTGCAGCTCAGACCAATGTGCAAGATAAAAGCATATAGGCTCCTGCAAAAGCAGCAGGGCTTTGGCTGAAATGTCAGAAGCAACTATTTTATGGGGAGTGATTCATTGAGCTGACACTTCAAAAACTGGAGGAGCTGTTCCAGTGCTCCAAGCTAGGTTTGAAAAACCTAGATTCCCTTGAACTGTAGGTTCAAAACTGGCAGAGTCTAGTAACCCTACTCTTACTCTTCCAAGTGAGACAAACTGTGCTCTATGAAGCTTAGGACAGAATATTTCATAGGCAAGATCTTCCGCAAAGTGGAGTTCTGTTTGCAATTCACAGACAGTAGAGAGCCGTGACAATTTTTATTACAGAAAGGGATGTCTCCACAGATTTTTCATCAAAGCTGAATAATTATTATTCTCTTTCAGCACTGGATTTCAAGAGTGGGTGAATAAAATTCCTGCATGAATATAATTTGAGAATTCCCTAGTAAGAAATATGCGAGGGGGAAAAAAAAAAAAAAATCTGATCATTAGATGCAGATAATTCAAGTAACTATATGAAGATTTTACAATGAAATAAATTGTCGGTAAGATTTTGTACCTATAGCTTCAGCGCAGAAATTGGATGGTTGATTCAGAAATTATTACATTTGCAGAGAATCTTCATTGCCATGGGCACGTACTGGGTGAATGCAGATAAACAATATAAAACGTTTGTAGCCTACATATTAGACAAATGAACAAGCTTGGAAGACAACCAAATAAAACAACCTGTGAATAAAAAATAAAAAAATCATGTGGAAAGGATGAGTTAAGCTATGTAAGGCCTTGTTAATGACCATTTCTAAAATCAACCTGATAATTAATTCTGCAGCCAATAAGAAACAGACAGATAATGTTTTGCTCCCTCTAACTTACTTAGTAATATTCTACAACAGCTAGATGAACAGCCTGTGGAAGAAATACAATACCAATATTGAATTCCTCAAAGTGAATAAGGTTTTACCTTGTACTAAAGCAGCAGACTGTACTTTGATTTAGGCATTCTCTTTCTTCATCTGTTAGATAGACAAGGCAGACTATTATGAAATTGATGTAAGGCACATCATGATTCAATAAAATGATTTTTTATCACTCCTGATAAATTACTACGTGCTTTAAATTATAGACATCGTATGTGCATTGATCAAAAGAAAACAAGAATTATCCAAAGGGATATTATAGAACCAAAACTTGACACCAAAATGCATCCAGACCATTACAATCAGGTTTTAGACAGTGTATTTAAGTCATTTGTCTATCATTACTGTGGTGGAAACTGCAGTGGTGTAACTCCTCTTGGCCTCATAAAAGTTAAGGACTAGTCCTAGATCCAATTACACAGTGCTAAATAGCTCAGTCTCCTGCTGTGATGATATACAACATTTTTTCCCTGGTAATGAGTCTTTTCTAAAGACAATACAGCATACACAATATCAATGGATTACAGAACTTGAGGGGTTTTCTCACTCAGAGTGAAAACTTCAGCAATTACCTATGAGCAGAAGAGCTCATTTACTGCAAGCCTGTTAAATGCATGGGTTAACTTCTCTGCTTGGGAAAGTTGGGGGTGGGGTGGACGTGGCAGGGCTGACCAATCTCTAAAAATCAATTCATGTCATCAGCTTTAGAAAGGTAATCAAGTGTTACATCTACATTCCCCTAACAAGTTCTAATCTACTGGAGGTTTAACTACAGTTGATTTAATGAGGCTACTCTGGAAGGAACTGGAAGGAAGTTTGGGGATTTTACTTAAGAAACAGTAGATGCAGGAGCAGACTCTTGGGATTTGATAACTGAGGATAAGAAGCTCTTGCTAATCATGTCTTCCCAGAAGTCAATAATTAAAATCTCAATTTTTTTTCCTAAAGGAATTCTTCCTTCACTGTGCCTGCAAACACGGTCCCTGACAATTGTCATATTACTTTCAGGCTAAATGTTTTAGTCTCTATGACAATAATTTAACAGGCCTTTTATTCTTCTGAAGTCTGCCAAATTAAGAAGAGCTATATGAAAAAGGTCATTTACTGTGGAAAAAAAAAAATCTGCTATAAACAGCCAGGACTTGTTATGCTTTCAAAATAGACTTAATGTTCCCAGAGTGAAAAAGTGTTTCTGTTCTCATGAACCACTGTTTTAGAAAGGAGTGGGGAGCACATCAGCACAGCACAGGAAATTTTAGTTTGGGGAATAAATTGGCTCATGAGTTTTGATGACTGTGTAAACTCCTCTTTCAAAATACTGCTTCTAACAGTAAGTGAAACCCAAAACACACATCATATCTAACTTGAGTTTAGTGAAAACAAATCTGAGCCCTTCATCATTCCTGTAGAAATGCTTCCTACATTAATTCTATCACTCTTAACCTGTTAAATTGGTAACAAACTATGTTTGAGGTGAGAGAAAGGAATAGAAGGGACTACACAATCAAACCACCACATGTAGACACAAATGGCAACGCTTCACACTGTGCACCAAGACTTAGAAATAAAGACATCTTTTCTCCTTGTTCTTATCTTAAAATAAGTCAGTAGTAGGAAGAAATAATAGGGAATTGTTGAATTATCAGTTTACCCAGTGTTCTCTTGAAGCCATCCTGGATTCTCACTGTAATGTAGGAACCTACAACTCAGTCCTCAGTTGTTATCAAGGAACTAATATAATTACAACATGAAGAATAAAACAAATAATAATAATAATAAAAAAAAATCAAATCTGTTCTCCATGGATAGCAATAAGAAAATGTCTCTCCTCTGCACTATTTCAGATTCTTCATAATATCAGTCCATGATATTCAAGGATACTTTTAAAAAGCTGCTGGTAATAAAGGCAACTTCAGACCAAGCTCCTTTTGTCATAAAGTTTGCTCTAAGCTAAATGTAGTTTTCTTTTGATTATCTGAACAGGAAATAAAAATGCAATAAAAATAAGCAAGAACAGCAAAAGCAAATACACCCATTTTATTTTCCATTTCTCTTCTCACATGTCATTTATTTTCCCTTATGGAGGCCACCAAGGTTTTTAATATATTTGAATCTCATACTCACAGTCCTCCAAGGGCATTAACCACTGAGAATTCATCTGCTTCTGTTCTTGTATTCAAAATGGTAATGTACATGTAGAGTTCTGGTGCTGCGAAGCACACGTTTGACTTCAGCCAACTTTTCTTTCAGACACACTGGTGAAAACTAATCCAGAGTGAAGTGAACACCATCACCCCTAATTAAGGCAAATATAAAGAGCCAATTAAGTGTATTTTCCACTTGGTGAAAATCTGGAACACACTGCTTTAGATTCTTAGTACACCTTCCATTTTCCAAACTCTGGTGGGTTTTTTTTGTTTGTTTGTTTGTTTGGGTTATTTTGTTGATTTGGGGTTTTTTTGTACTTCCATTAGGGAAATTGCTTGTATTGTAAGCCTTAATATCTCTCAATAATATGAATAGTTAATTTCCCAACAGGATATTTAATATATTCACATCAGTATATCATAGTGGGAAATGTGTGACCAATAACCACATGAGGTTAATACACACTAGCTCTGACAATCTCAAAGCCAGATATTTAGCTGATGATCTTGGGAATGCATCTCCATTTCATTCTATGAAGCAATGCCAAGCTATAGCAGTCAAGAATTTGGTCCTTTCACCTTCTTTCTTTCACAAAGCTAGAGCAGAAATAACTAGAATCAGTTCTTGGTAAACTTTTAATCTCAGTGTTATTAAATTTGATCCCTCATAACCAGCTCCTTCATGAATTCCAGGGACTGTATCTTTGCTAAATAGGTCTTCATGAGTAAACACTAATGACTTTGAGACACTAGAAAGGAAAATAAAAAAAAAAATGTTCTTGCAAGGAAAAAGATGTGTTAGAATCACCAAATAAATGAATTCTGGCTTTTACGAGGATTCCTAACTTTTGAATTTTAACAATGGACTTCTGCCTAGTCTGGAGGCACAGAATTACCTCCTACTATACCTGGGAGCTGTTCAAAGTGATAGCCAGAAAAGTATTTTTTAAATTAAAGGCATACTTTGCAAAGAATGACATTTTGGGTGCAATAGTCATTCCTAACAGACCTCAGCTTACTCCTGAAATACTCAGAGATTTTTTTCCTCTAGCATAGGGAGTTTAAAGTGTATGAAGCAGAGTGGAGATTAGTCTTGACTATGAGGTCCTGTTTAATTCTATGGAAGATCAAGAATGCTATTGGAGGCAGCTTTTGCAGGCTCTAGTGTATCACAGAATTCACATACTTGCAGCCAGGAGAAATGGAAACTTTGACAAATAGAAGTGGAAAAGATCAGGCAAATGTTTTATCATGGTTACTTTGTCAAGTGCTTAAAAGCTTTGAAGAGGATCTCCTAGTTGTTCCTGTTCCTCCAAAGAAACCTCATGGAGAACTAGGAAAAGAAACAAATAGTGGGTAGTAACTGCTAGTCCACATAAGAGCATCACATAAATACAGGTGATATGGCAAAAGCCATGGGAGACAGTGAGAAAGTGGGAAACAAAGTAATTGTTCCAAAAAACTCAAGAATGACAAACTGAAAATAAGCCTTCAGAGCAGAACCTCAGGTCACCTTCAAAGGTTGTAGAGAGAACTTGATTATGACCTTGGTCTGATTTCCCACAAGGAAAACTCTTGTCATCGATTCTGTGTTAACCTGAACTCATGGAAACAACCTGCATTCAGTCAAGCTATGAGTTAGTGGCCATTAGTTTGCTATTGGGTTGTGAGCTTGAAAGTACAGTATTTGCTTTTAATGTGTTACTGTGGTAGGCAGGCTACACACATAAAGAGGGAAAGCAAAGAGAGAAGATCAAGATTTCCAAGCGAGATCCAGTACAGATTAAAAGGTTTCAGAAATACAAGCAGATGCTCTGTGAATAAGAGAAGAAACTATGCCATCCTTGCAGCCACATTAGAGAGGAACCAAATTGCAGTGCTCAGACTAGAAAATATCTTCATCTCTGAAGTGCTCACTCTGACTTACTCACGAACAAGAGTATGTCATTTGTTCCTGTTGATAAATTGACTCATCAGCTACAAAACTGCCCTTTAGCAGTGTTTAGTCATCATTATGAAAGGTACAGAGATGGCAGGTGCCATGCACTTCAAGCAAGTACATTCAAATAATAAGAAAGTGAACCATTGCTGAATATTGCTATTGACTTATGCTATAGAACAAAAAAAAAACCCCAAACCACACAGTGATTCAAAGGATAAAAGAAGTCAGAGAAGATCGGTAGGTGGGTAGATGGATACACTACATCAATAATCCCATCCTACTAAAGCAGAAAATGGGATCATCTAAAAGAAGATGTAGATAGAGACTCAGTTTCATCTTCAACAGCACAAAGGTGTTGGAGACCTTACATTTTGCTCGTTTGAGTTATAAAAATGTCTACTGTTTAACTGTTAAAAAGGTAATGATTCTTCCCTGAAGTTTAAACACTTGGGGTTCATGTTATCCATCCTGATGCCTCCACTTGGAGAAAGAATCGGTGAATGAGGTACTAGGTATTATCCTACTAAAGACAAAGACAGATGGAAAGGCAGAGACAGAAAAGCAGTTGCTATTTATGTGTGATTGGTCCCTTTAGGCATTATTTAGCTTTTTATTATCTGTTTAATGTTTTAATGCAGGTAGGTTTTTTTTCTGATTTTGCATAATTATGCTAGCGTGATAGTCTCAAACATCCAGAGATGACAGTATCCTCACAGAGACCCTTTTTTGTGCTGAATTGCATTCCAAAAGGTTATTTCCTTGAAAAAGAAAAAAAAAAAAAAAGAAGTGTATTTGCTTTTATGAAGTGTTCAAATCACTGATGAAACTAATTTAAAATAAAGTTACAAAGATACAGGAAAAGTTGCAAGATTAAATGTGTCTTTTGTTAAGCACTGAAAGCAGAGTAATGCATGTAAAGATGGGCGACGCTTATCCAGATCAGCTTTAACAGATCTCAATAAAGCTTTGGCTGCTGCAAATGATTAAGTTAAAATCATGCCAACATACTAATGGTTCTGCTTATTAGCGGCGTTAACTACTCACAAGATTGAGGAGGGATTATTACCTGACATTTTTGTGTCCTTCCTGAACTCTAGAGTGTGACAGTTTGAATTAAAACAAAGTTATCTCTGTCAGGAGAGGATGAAATAGAAGCGAGAAATACTTAATCAAGCCAGAACCTGGGATGCTGAGTTGAGGCTGAAGGTGATTACAGTCACTGGTTGATGGAATGTTATCCACCTATGTGTTATATCGGTGAAAAATAATAAGTTATTAGTTTGAAATTTGTCAAGTGATTCATCCAAGAAACTTACAGTATGATGACAGAGAAGAAATTTCCTCTATTTGTATGAGAAAAAGGCTGAATATCTCTGCTTGGACCCTGAAAAGCACCACAAGAAGAGATAAGAATCTTCACTGAGCTATAGGGAGCAGGTACATTAAAAAGCCGACCCCGGATTTCAGGTTCAAGATTAATCAGGGCCAACACCTAGATGGCAAAATTTTTGCAAGCTCTTTCAAACTGCCTTAGGAAAAATCCTTTACCAGATGAACGGATGAACTTCAAGGGAGGTTCTTCTCCTCCTTTACTCTGCACTAGTTAAGTCACAGCTGGAATACTGCGTCCAGTTCTGGACTCCCCAGCTCAAGAGAGATGGGGAAATACTAGAGAGATTCCAATAGAGGGCTACAAAGATGATAAGGGGACTGGAACATCTCTCTCATGAGGAAGGCTGAAAGATCAGAATCTGTTTAGCCTGGAGAAGAGAAAGCTGAGAGGAGACCTTATCAATGCTTGCAAATATACAAAAGATGGGTGTCAAGAGAATGAGGTCAGTCTCTTTTTAGTGGTGCCCAGCAACAGGACAAGGGGCAATGGGCACAACTTAGAACACAGGAAGATCCACCTAAACATAAGGAAAAACTTCTTTAATCTGAGCGTGACAGAGCCTGGAACAGGCTGCCCAGAGTGGTTGTGGAGTCTCCTTCTCTGGAGACTTTCAATAATTGCCTGGATGCAGCCCCAGGTAACCTGCTCTAGGCGAAACTGCTTTAGTAGGGGTAAGGTGGACTAGGTGATCTCCAAAGGTTCCTTCCAACCCCTACCATTCCATGATCCTGTTACTCTGTGAACTGATTATGGTAAGCTTTCTACATTTGTTAATTACTAACAATCACACAAATTCAAGTTCTGTGGGGTTTTCTGGATTTGCTAAAAAAAAAAAAAAAAAAACCAAACCCAAAACTATCTCAGGAGAATGGCTACTTGGTTATATCTGAGCTAAAAAGTAGGTACCTCCTGTTTCTGGATCCAGTTCTGAACACGTACAAAAATCTGCAGTTTTTACTGAATTGCTGCATGCTTGAAATAAGCAAATTAGTACTTGTGAGGATGTCTTTTTTTTCCCTTCTGTTAGTTATTTCCTATTAATCTGATGTATACAAAATGTCTGAGGCATCCTTCCCATGTATTAAAATTCTGTGGCTATATGGTTGGGTGATAAACAAACATGTTCCTTGTACAAGCTAATGGCCACTGAGGCTGGCACAAACACCACTTGGTTCATGGCTTTTTCCCCTCCCCCCTCAAATATGCCCATCAGGATTTTCTTACCTTCAGATTTTTGTCTCTAATCCTGCCAAAAAATGCAACTCCTGCAGTTCACAGGAAACCCTGAGTGGTGTATTCTCTAACAAAACTTCAGTCTTCAGCACAGAGCTGTAGGAAGTGGATGACCTCTTCTCTGTTGATGGAGTGCTGCTGACCAGATGACTCGTGGAGGAAACACACTGTTGACACGGACATACACTGCTGTTGGAAAGATTTTGTTTAGCATTTGTTTATTTACTCAGGAACTTGGTACCACATTAGCACTTTTGTTCTGACTTGGGATTCACTGATTATTTCCAGAAACCCTGAGTGCTAGCAGAGTAACAGCATTAGAAATGCTTGAAAACAAACATCCATTATAGAGTCCCATCTACAACTGGGCTGTCTGCTGGGTAACTTTGGTGTATTGAGCATTCAAAAAGTAAATGAAATTAGGAGAAGGACCTGAGATTCAAAACATTTGAGCTACGACTTTTTCTTGGCTTGTCCACCAGTAAACACCTTCATCTAAAATTATCTCCTACACCACCACGTTGATGATGATGAGGCAAGAAAGTTCATATTCTCCAAGTGAAATTTTATGAGTCGGTCATTGAAGGACTGTGTGTTTTAAGACATCCAGCTTGTGTTTCTGGTGAGGTGTAGGTGTTCCTTGCGTTCTCACAGCATTTGGTGATAAGCTGTAAGACACAGATGAGGGAACGTAGTGAGGGAGTCTAGTAGGATATTGTAAATACCGTTCCTCCCACTTGAGGACAATTGTATGTGTCACTATGGGAAGAAAGATTTCATTGGTATTCTGCAGGCGTTGCAGGGAAATGCTACTATTACAAAAGCCTGGATCATAAACATGAAGCGGGAGGGGGAGAAGGGTTTAGTTCTCATCTCTAAGTGTAAAGGACACTTCAAAACAAAAATAGGAAAAAAAGGCAATACCAGTCTGATTAAAGCCTATTGAAGTGAATTGAAAGATTTTCATTTATGTCAAATGGTGTCAGATCTGTTCCTTTGTGATTCTGTGCTGCTATTTGTGTATTTTTTTCTTTCTTTATTTATTTTTCCCCCGGAACAGAACACCACAATCATCTTTGTAGCTGAAAAGCATTCCTCTGTATCAGATTTTGGAGAATGGGGGTTCAAGCCAAAGGGACACAATATTTCACCTCGCCTAACAGGTGCCCGAGGGAAAATGAAGGCAGAGTGGAGAAGACAAACCACAATAGCCATCTTACATTGAACCATGACTGTCTAGCAAAGCATGAAAACTCCATTTTATTTATGAATGTGAAGTCTTAAAAAGGAGAAAAAAAACCAGACTGAACCTCTCTCAGGGTATGAAATTAACCTATGGAACTATCACATTGCCATTTATATGCTTGCACAAGTAAAATTAACGTGGCACAACACAGTCTTTCCTCCTCCTGCTTGGCTGAACTGTATTTGCACAGCAAACATCAATTAAATAAGAGAGATCAAGCTAAAAAACTATATCCAGCATACTCTGTGATTATTTGTAGAATTCAGTATTTTCCCTATAGCAGCCTGTCACTCTCTGAAAGATACAGCAGAAATCAAGCTTTCAAGCTGCCCACAGAAGAAAAATTCTTTAACATTATTGCTTATGTTTGATATTACTTATGTAAGGGAAAGCCCTCATATTCCACCTACATGGGCAAAACTTAAAGCTGCAATATTTATATTTTCTCGGTCTTCCTCTAATTAAATAAAGTAACAACTCTGGTTTTGTTTTCCTCCTAGCCTTTCTTCAATGGCTACCATTGTCTTGCAGCTGGGAATACTATCCTCAGCCAGGGCTTTTTTGTTACAAAACCTGCAAGTTCAAGCAAAACTGTCTCGTGCCAGCTGCATATTCAAGCAAGGTAAATAACTCAAAAGTGTCAGGTGGATAGCTTTTAAACATGTTATGCTAATTATACTACTAAAAAAAGAAAAGCATCAGGCAAAGTTAAAGAAATCCTATGCACTAAACTCATTGCCATCAATGGCTGCATGCAAGTTATTGAATAGATCAGTGAAGTAGAATAGAATTGAAGATGCAACAGACAGGGAATATCCACAGATGATCAGCTGGTTTTCTTGATCATTTCAGTTGAGGCAAGATTAAATACCAGTTTGACAAATGTCTCCGTGATGGCAAACCCTGTTCTACCTGCCCACTGAAATCAGAAGCTTTAGGTGAAAAGATGACTGGATATTGTAACTACCACCTAAAACATAAAACTTATTATAAATATCTCCAAACGTGACTTTACACTGATATATTGAATTGGATCTGGGCGTGCCAGAAGAAGCCACAGCATGGGTGTTCTTTTGGAACAAAACTACTTATGTCAGCTTAAGATGTGCCTGTAAAGCTACAAGCTCATACTAAATTGATTTGCTTAATGTTAATAATATTTAAGATGTGCCTGTAAAGCTACAAGCTCATACTAAATTGATTTGCTTAATGTTAATAATAAGCCCACCTACAAGCTGCCTCCATCTAACTAAACTGAATTAAGACAAATTAGTCTGACTTGTGTCTAGTCACAGGCTCTGAGTACAAAGGCAACTGTGTATGCAGTGGAGCAACAGCCTCACTAATGACAATCGATGTCTTGATCTGCAGATATTTATTGGAATTTTGGGCTGGACCATCTTTGTACTATTGTACTTGTTGAATGTCTCATGTGAAGATTGGAAACATCTGCAGGATATAGTGGTTAACTTCCTTAATAGTCTGTTTAATCTCTCTCTTTTTTTTTTTTTTTAATGATGCACTGCTAAAAATATACAGATAATAAAAATAGATGGCCCTTTTTTGGTTTGTTTCTAAAGGCAAGAATAAGCCTGTGCAATACAGAACCAAAATGTTTCCCTGTCTTTAGTGATTGCCACAGTCCAATCTAAAGTTGCAAAGGCAATCAATATCGGATCCCTCAAGCAGTATTCCTGAAGGAAGGTATCCCTTGCTAAAGCATCTGGATCCAGTACATAACTATAAAGAGTTGCACAGCTGGCCAACAGAGATGAGGTATGCATTGGCATGCACTATTACTAGATGCAAATAGGTCTTCCATCTATGGGGCACAATCGGATGCGTTAAGGAGAGATTTTCAGACACTAGATTTCCTTGCTACTGTGAGTTTAAAGCAGATGCTGGGCACTTTAATATAACTTAATGCAAAAAGCTTTTATTTCTGTTATTTAAAAATAAACAAACAAACAAAAAACCCAAAACAAAAAAAAAAAAAAGCCCACAAACAACAAACCCACAGCTCCCTGCTGGGAACAGTGTAATTTCTGTGATTGGGGCTGCATGGTTTGTCAGGTTGGTGATTAGTTATGTTGGATTTCTCATCCTCTTCATAATACAGCAGTCTATGATTAGCACTAAACATTTGGTGCTCACTTCTTAAGTGTTTGTTATTAATAAACAGAGAGATTTTCATGTCTCCCACCCTGGAAGCATTGTTACAAATATTAATTACATTTTCAAAGCACCAGATTCATGAGACAGATAAGGATCAGGAACAGATTTACCAAAAAGTAAGGTTAGTTGGTTTTTTCCTCCCTCTTAACATTAATCACTGTAGCCAGTGTAACATGTCATTGGACCTGCAGGGAAGGAGGTACTCAGCTGGATCTGGAGGTCTCAGGAATTTTAGCATGCCTTCCTCTTAAAAATGAGAATGAAATTCTCTCAGAAACAGATGCAAAGGACACAGCCTCATCCTACGGAAATACGCAGGAGTCTTGTTTTAAATTTCAGTGAGACATGATTTTTATTTTAATAGGGTGGAATTCATCACACCTAACTTTGGTACTCTAAAAACCAGCTGCCAATCATTCAGCCTGGGGCCAGACTCAACACACAGTTTTGAACCCTTTTTGAGGATAGGCAGGAGTTCTTTGTGTAGGTGGATCCCTCTGAGCTGACTCAGGAATATGTTCATATGAGTAACTTATCCTAGACACCTAACTTTTAGAAAGCTGAAGGTAGATAATGTAAATCCCACCCTGAGTGGGGTGCACATGCTAAAGACACACATCCTAGGAAGCATCATGTCTGGGATAAGACTTTATGCTTCTATTTCTCAGTCTTACATTCAGTAAAATGTGTTTTGAGGCACTAAATTCTTATTCTAAAGATAATTCAGATACTACATTATTTTCTTCCTTTTTATACAACATAAAAAAAAAAAAAAAGTAATCATATTAAACAATCAAAATGGCAAAAAAAAATTATCACACCAAGTTGCAGTTTCAATGTTACTTCAGTTGATGGGGTGTTGGTAGCAGCTTGGGGAAACTCTGCCCTACCCAGCCATCACTAACTCCACTTTTTTACCCCATTTAAGTCCAGTTGGTACTATGGGGCAGTAATCTGTGAGCAAGAGGTTGGAGAAAGGGAAGGAGGAAGGTAGGCCAGGAAGGAATGAGCTCCTTCAGCTCCTCACTGCCAAAGCTCCTGTGTCGTAAAGCTACATCCAAGTGCCTCTGGTATTTCCTCAGCCACCAGCTGCTTTTACCTCATAAAGGGCCTTGATTGCTTTGTTCGTTGAGCCTGGCAAATTACTTGGCACACCCATTATTTTTAACGAGGATTGTTATTTTCTTTGGAGCCAGGACATCCCTGTTGGCAGCCGCTAACACCTTCCAGCCTAACTGCATCCCGCTAACGTGGAGCTTTAAGTGTGGTCTGTATATGTATAGACAAGCACAATCCCTTACTCAGAATGTCTGCAGGCTCACTATTAAACACGACTGAAATCTGCGTGCCGCTCACAGCCCGACTCACAAAGGTGGCTATGAGTACAGAGAGCGTACGCAGAGCTCCTTCGATCTCACGGGTGTTACACAAATGCTGAAATTCATGTATGCACCGGGTCTCTGCTATAATGAACACTCAAAAAGACTGCAGAGGTCAAAGTTCATGGCAGGTGAGCTCCCAGCGATCTCAGATGTGTAGCCTAGAAGAGTGCTTTCTTAGCATTTCAAACCTTTCTCACTCCTGTAGCAGGATCAAATTAAAACCAGCCAGAGAGAAAGGGGGACTGAATATAAAGCCAGTAGTTAGGGCATGTATTGCAATACAGTTTAAGAGAAGAAGTTGCCTGGCTCAGTCTCAGCTAGCCACCAGTCCAGTGGCTCTGGTATTGTCTCAGCTAAGAGTAGAGGCTCGGACCACCACCCTCTTGTAAGTGCTGTAACTCCTGGGCTATTGATTATTTTACAGGCTTTGTCCTCACTAAAAAGTTTTCCTTTTGACAGATCGTTTTTTTCTTTAAGATGAAAACTCCTCTGTCAAAAAATTCCCAACCAGCTCTTTCACTAAGACAATCAGCAACTCAAATCAAAAGAACTGCGATAACCCCGAACCTTAGGACTGAATTGCCTTAATTATATATTACATTTGATGGAGCAATCAGAGTTTCTTTGATTTGGGTTATGAATAGATAAGATCTATGTGAAAGACTGAGGAAGTCACTCTGTGCCTCTTTTTTAATCTTTTTTTATTTTTTTAATTGACATTACCTTGACATGTTCATGTAAAGTATCATATTCTCTCCCTGGCATGACTGAACTCTGTGGTGCTCACAGTATTATCACTGCAATGGCAAATAGCTCTCTGTGTTTAGAGGAAGAAATGGAGAAAAAAATTGTCAGGAAAGGAAAAAGTTGATTTGGACTCCTGTTTTTGTTCTAGGCTTTCTCAACAGACTTTTATCTTGAAGCTGAAGTTCCTGCTCTCCTTTTTGCCCTAGATACAATAATAAAAATCTATTAGACTACAAAATATTTATCTTGGCTTTTAAAATCAAATTTTAATTTTTGGTTATCAAATAAATTCCTTTCTTTGAAAACAGCTTCAGTCAGATCCTACGATTTCACTACAAAAGGATATGAGAATGCCTCTGTTGAACAGGGAGAATAAGATTAAAGCCCTTTTCAAGAGGATGGTAGGTTCAAGGTGACAATGCATCACGATTTTATACCAAACAGAGGTAGCATGAAGAATTATCTCTAGGTCACATACTGGCTGATAGTCTGCAAATCATCTCTTTGTAAAACAAATCTGGTTTTAGTTACAGAAACATCAAAAAAACCATTAAAAAGGAGATATTGAAGCATCAAGAGAATGCTAACCTGACGGCAGGCACTATCTTGTAAATATAGTTCTGACGCTGAGTTGTGGTATTTACAGGCCAGTGTTTCAAAATTGGTCTCCATTGTTGACTGTGTCCAATTTGTAGAGGGAAGTTCAGCACCAAACATCGTTCTGGGCTTCATCCTTTCTCTCTCCCTCCTTCCTCTTGCATGATCTGGGTGCTCGTGTTTTCTGTGCTCAGAATCCTGAGACTCAAGACTAATGTTTCTCATTTGGCACCCAGGTCTTATTGAGGCATGGTATGCTCAGTGTGTAAAATTACTTTTCTGTAATACTGCTTTTAACAGAGGAAACAAAAAAGGCAGAGCGAGATCATTAAAGATGAATTTATAAGACTTCAGGCTGACGATAACATAAATTTTTATCAGCGTAAGCAATTAAAAACTAAGGATATTGCCAGAGGATGTGGTGAATTCTCCATCCCTTAGCATCTTAAATATAAACTGGATATCATTCTGAACGTTTCTTGATTTCAGCCACAAGTTATGGGGTTTGATGTAGGAAGTATTGAGCGAAATTCGACAGTCGGTGTTAAAAAGGAAGTTAGGTAATACACTAGATTATTATAGCGGTCTCTTCTGACCTCAGAATCTCTCCAGAATCTAGCTATACATTCAGGACTAATTTATTAAAAGCCTGGCTGGCTGTTGCGGGCAATGAAGTATTGCACTACTTCAAGGGTTCTGTGAAAAAGGACTGTTGCCAACATTGCTGACTGGAGTCAGCATTTTCTGAAGATCATAGGCAGTGAAAATACAAAATAAGCATCCTTCTGATTCATGTACATTTCCCCCAAAATGCTTGCTTCCAAGTATTTTTCATTATCCAGCAACTGCTCACCTTAAAAATTGAAATAAAATATTAAAAATTAATGCCTCCCACTAGGTTATGATACTTCTTCTCTGTCACACAAAATAGATGTCTAGGAAATATTACTTCTGTACACTAAGTAGAGCTGCATCTCTGGCTGTGAAGACTTTGCCTATAAAAGTCATTTTGCCTAGGAGCACAGCCTAATCTGAAAATACTCAAAGAATCAGCCAATTAGAAAGCTATCAGTATTAAAAATTTAAATTTTCATTCACTTCAAAGATTAAAAAAAATGGTAACAAAAGACTCCAGGGCCTCGTGCCAAGACACAGTTTGTCAAGTGCTTTCAGACAGATCTAGGTCTAGTGTTAGCACAATACAACCAGGCAGTCTGCTGCTTGCTGCTCTGTCTGGTACCACGCTCATAGGCTGAGCATGGTAATTTCCTGTAAATTAAAATTCTGTAATTTTCACATTTTGCTAAGAAAAGGGACAAACGCCGTTTCTCCCTTGTGGATCCTCACAATCTGTGTTACAAAAGGAATCGTTTTTCATCCTCTTTGGGCAAAACGGTTGGGTAGGGAATCAATTTACTATCTTTGTGAAAGGAGAGAAAAATAAAAAAAGGAACCCCAGATTTTTTTCTTGATTTGCACTCTCTAAAGGTGAAGAAAAACTATTGTTAAAATAGGGCCAGCATATTACTTCAAGAAAATTGGAATCTGGGATGACTATGGAGGGAGACTACGCTGTAACCTTCTGAGAAGATCTTGAGAGGACTCCTTATGGAAATTTGCCTACTTTCTAACCGCAGAGACAAACAGACCATAGAGACATGTGGGGCTTACCAGGGTAACTGCTCTGTGACCCACTTTGGTAGAATGGTGATCCTGGGTTTGTGAAAACAGCCCTTCTGTTTTCCCTCACCAATCCACAAGTAGGAGGATTACGCCCGTGTTGAGCTGTGCTCCTTTTTTGACTCAACTAAGAGGGATCAATTCTTCCATACTGTATAGAAAAACAATTAAAAAGAAACTCTCCCCCATTCTCTACAAAATCTAGAGTTGGCTTTAAGTGACAGAGTTTAGGTTTAGACTTCACAAAGGGGGAATATACCCCTTTGGCACCTCCTGTGACCTTCTCTGAACTTTTGCCCAGCATTAATCTGTTAAGTGCTCTGTGATGAATTAGTTGGGGGGGGGGGGGGAGAGAAGAAAAGTGTTTTTCATTGGTGGCTACATAGGACTGTACTTAAAGAAAAGTAAGTGTTTCCTTCCACATGTTGAATGTCATTCAAGATCCAAATGGGCATTCATTTTTACCTTAGACATTCATCAGGAATGTGCTGGCAAATATCAAAGGCAGAAAAATTGCTCGAAAAACTGGGCAGGGATTCCTATTGTTCAATATGCTTTAGCCGTTCTTTGCTGTGGCTCTTTTAATTAAAGGCTACTGCTTTGGCATCAGGGTGCTCCAATTTTACCAGAAATCGTGACACTAAATATACCATACATTTTATAAGGACACAATCTAAAACGTATTAGCTCAGTGGTTGCATCCTTAAATGCCTACAAGTTCGAGTATGTCAGAAAATCTGGGTTAAAAGGGTTCCAGAACTGAAGCCTAGTCAAAGGGAAACAGCAAGAGCTTTATTTTACTGCCTGCTCTGACAGGTCACTGGATTTTGATTATGCAGTCTGATATGGTATTCATCCCTTCGATAATGAAAGGTGGGTGGCTGGCTGGAAAGAAAAGGCACGCAAGACAGCTTTCGGTCATTGTCTGCGCTATTTCTAGTAATCCTCCTTGCTGTCTAACGCGTGTGCTCAGGAAGGATTTGGGCCTGTGGGGTAAATGGAATTGAAATCTCTCAAGAGGAAAAAAACGATAAGGAAACAAAGTGTACTTGCCAGCATTTTTAGGAGAAGATGTTTAACAAAAGAAGGAGCCTGTATTTTGTATTGGATTACTGCATCGCTGGCTGTGTTGCTTTCATTGCTGCCTCACGACGACAACTCAAGACAATAGAAGTTGCTTCTCTCCCAGCTCCTTGCTGAAACTTTACCAGTTGGATCTGGGTATCACCGATCGAATGTCTCACTAATGCAAATTGCCATTTAATAAATAGGCACGGTATTTATAGGAAGATAAACCCTTAACCACATTTCATTTATGGTCTACTGTGGACTGGGAGAACACACATGATGTAACTACAAGACAGACCACCTGCTCTGTAACATACCTTTTTCCTTTGCTTTTTTTTTTGCTTTGAATCTGCAGAGCACCCAGTCGGATTTCCAGATGCAGCATCTCAGGCTGAGTCCTGCATATCAAACCTGCACAGCGTACCAGTTAATTCAAGAGAAATGTAACATTTAAGTTGAATCAACATTATCGTAACAGCTGCTTCTGCAGTAATGCCAGCCTACCAGGCAGACAAGGCAAGGTAGTGCCCTGCTCTGCTTCCCTTCCACCCTCTGTTTGAAGGAAAGGTGTCCTGGCCTTCGTGGGTGGTGATTTACCAGCTTTGAGTGAAAGCTTCTCAGGAACAACTATGATGCTGCTGTTGGCACAGTGTGATGGGGCAGAATTTTTTATCCACCCTCCAGCAATTAAGAGAAGACACCTATGGACAAACACTGCTACACCGTGAGACTCTTCAAAAGAAAGAAAGGTGTGAGCCAGTTAAGGTACAAGTGGTTCCCTTGCACTTGGAAGGAACAAGAGTGTTTCAGGATCATGCTTACCAGTGTCCTGCATATTCCACCTTCTCTCACCACCTTTTGCAAGGGGCAGCACCAGGTTCATGGGGTTCCACTTGTTCTGCGATGCCAGAGGCATAACAAGGGGATGTGCTTCCACCATGGCACCACGTGGAGCTCCGTTTGCTGTTTGCATTTATCTGCCCAAATCTTCTCAATCACTTTTAGAGTTGTTTAGCTCCAATCACTATAGACTGTGACTTTTAACATCAAATGCTCTTCCAGCATTCCCACATTCATAAACACAAACAGTGACTCTTCTTTCTGCTGTAATGATGATTTCTGGCATCATTTAAAACTGCATATTATTATGGTGGTATTAAGAACTGGTACAGATTCATGCAATACTGGAATATATTTCCAAAATCTAATTTACTTGAGTTGTAATATTAGGATTATCCTTCTGTCTTTCATAACTGATGCTTCATCTGGAGAATGCTTAATGTTTTCTTGAAAATGAGTGTTAACTCAAATGAATTATTCCAATCTGTTTACTTTGTCCCTTTCTAACAAATGCAAATTATAATTAAAGAAGAAAAAAAAAAAAAAAAGACATGTAAACAGCATTAAAAACCTAGTATGACAGCACTGTGGAGGTTTCTCTACTCTTAAGTCCACATCAGTAAGCAATTTAACAATAGGGGAAGTCTCAATGGGAGACCAACAGATGAAATTATTGTAAAGCAGAGCTGTGGATGAAATTTTTTTCTTTGCCTATGTAATTGCATGCAGCCATCCTTGTGTGAAATCCCCCATCAGATTACAGGGTTTGTTGTATGTAAATTGAAGACTAAATGCTTGGTAGCACCTTTCAGCTCCGCAATGCTGGAAATTAGTTTTTTAATAGGAAATTAGATTAGTAATATTTTAGTCAACAAAAAATGCAGAAATTTTCTGCATAAAGATGAGGAACTTATTCATGCAAACTGACATTAAAAAACAAGGAACAATTGGAAAATTCTGTACACGACTATTCATAAAAAAAATTCTCTGCATTATTTTTTAAACAAAGAATGGGAGACTCAATCACAAATTATTTCTGCTTTGCTGGCTATAGTATTAAGTGAGCTTTTGGTTAGCAACAGGTTGCATAAGTTAGTGGCTTCTATTTGTAATATGGTTTTATTCAGTTCTCAAAGTGAGGAACAATATGTGGAAAATTGCAATGAACTCAGTCCAGATTATAAAATAGACTTTTGCAAACCATCAACCAGGCACTAAACCAAGACATGGCCATTTCCAGTCCCTGTTGTACTGCAGCTGATTAGATTCCTAAACTTCAGTGAGTTTCAGAAGCTAAGGTGAGAAAAGACTTCCTCTGCAAATGAAAAAGTAGTTCCTCTAAATTTGCCTTACTTAGTAGCCCATAGCCCACAAAACAACTGGTCACATATTAATAAAATATCATTAATGTTATTTATAAACACTTATTTATTAAAATGGTTCTTGCAGTTTGGGCTGGACCACAAAGCAGAACCTGAACGTACCATATGCAGAAGAAAACTGAGGAAGATGTGTCAAAGACCAGGCTGATTGGAAGAATAAACCAAAATGTAGATAATCATTAGATACAAAGCTTTAGGCAAAGGTATTTGTGTTCCTAAAAGCCTGCTGGCTTCTAATAGCCTGGCTACAGCTAAGTATTATGAAGATTTGTGATTACCTCTAAGGAAGATAAAAGATGTTCTGGGTACCCAAAAGGGAATCTCAGACTTCAGCAAGTTCTAAGTGGGAAGAAGAATTCTATTGGTGGAGCAGTGAAAAATGATGTCATCTCCAGGTTGCTGAACATGAAGGTGATAACTGTTCTGGACTCCTGACAGAAGGCCATGGCTCCTTGAAATCCTTAAAATTCCTCTAGATAGTTCTTCAGCTTCAAACATTGACCATGGCAATGTATTTCCTATTTCTGTGAGGAAGAGATCTCCCTCCCTCCCTAAAAGCTTTAAAGAGGAAGTCCTTTAGTTAAATGAAGAGATCTGAGGAACTCATTTGAACTGACAAATGTAGCAAGTCCCCAGCTATTACTGGTTCCAGCAATATGCTCTGTACTTATAAATGAGTATATTGCTAGGACTAGGAATACGTATAAAATGGGACAGTCATGCACCTGTTCCAAAAAATCTGTATAAAACAACTGAAAAGAAAAGCTCCTTTCACACTGAAAAAACCCCTAAATATCTACTAGCTCTTACTGCCAACAATAGTATTCTTTTCTATACAGGATAAAACATAAACGCAGCCCCTAGTCCCAAGGACTGACAAGCTAAACACACCCCAGGGAAACTCACAGAGGAAGTAACAGAGAAACAGTGAAGTTGTTGCACTTGTGCTGTTGATTCCCAGCTTATGGGCTACGCAATAAAGGGAATCTCCAGGAAGGTCAAGAGTTTTACACCGAGGTTACTACCAGCTAGTTCATCCCTTTTTTATGTCTTCGGGGCATAGAGGGGGGAAATAAGGCAACAAGTGGCTGTAACAGTGACAATAGTAGAAGGGCAGAACCTTTTTGCTCACATTTTACTCCTTTCACTCTTCATTTCTTTCCTTATTTTCCTAAGACAAAGATTACTCCAGCAAACAAGCAGATAAAAATTGGATAACCGAAGCTATTATCACCTGCAGCTGTCATCCCTCTCTGACAGATGTCATTGCAGTTTTCAGCTGAATGTGTGAATGAAAGCCCATTCCAGACCTCAGTTACTGTTAGATGAGCAGCTGAAAACATTATTTTGGGAGCCAATTTGCTAGGGAAGTGGGTCCTGCCATGCTTGGGAAGGGTGCAAGCAGCTTCCTCTTCCACCTGGCTGTCTTTAAACCAGAGTCGTGTCTGAGCTCTGAAAGGATCAGCGACCTCTAAAGAATTATTATTTTTTTCACAGTAGATAGCATGCAGTGAACATAAATGTTTCAAAACTTCCCTTAACTTTTTTTCCTCCAAAAGCTGCCGGGCTTGATGTTTTTCTTCGTCTCCTTCAGACAGTACTCTCTACAGTCCCTACGACTGCCTGGGAAGTGTGTGCTGCACACAGAATAGGAATCAAAGCCATATTCTCTAGTCTGCTTTTGAGTAATCCCAGCTCAAGCTTCCAGTCTCAATTTCAAAAATGTGATTAAAGTGTAAATTACAAAAGATAACACTACTCCCAAGGACAGAAAAAAATATTAAAATAAGTTTGTAAAGCTAAGAGAGAAATATCAATCACTGGCAAGAAGCAGTCTAGGGTATGAATGAATTGTGTGCCATTTAAAGAAACACATAAACGCAACAGAATTAATCAGCAGAGAGTTTGATGGAGGTACAAAATAGATGTATAAGAGGGCATGAAACAACAGCCATGTGCATCAAATCACCAGCTGGTCTCTGCACACATGGAAAAAACCTCTGCAGTAAATGCTACAAGATTCTTTGAAGAGGGTTTCAAGCTGGACACGAATTAAAGGCAAATGAATCCAATCTGTGCCTCTCTGGCTTGCGTGTACACGCATGCACCCTACTTTCACACAGTCAGTCTCCCATCCTGGATTTCTGACCCTGCCAAGTTAGGGCTAAACTTTAAATTGAGTCTGGAAGACCAGGGTGTGGTGGCACAACGGCAGCATAAAAAAGAGACGAGGCTTTTTTTTTTCTGTATTTGCATTCCTGACAGATTGCTCACGACTCCTACGAACTGGACTGAGGACTTGCGAGAGAAAGATGGAGAAACAGTCAGGCACAGCAAATAGAATTAGGAAATATTTTGAAAATACACTGGCAAGCCAGGACACGCTACAGCCAAATTCACTTCAGCTCTCAACAATACAAGTTCAAAGGTTTGAGTTACTCAAGAATATCCTGTGTTTAGCCAACACAGCTAATCTGGCGCGTCTATTCCTTGTCTGGCCAAGGTTTCTTCCCTTTCCTTCTCAACGTATCCAGCACAGATAAATGCAATGTTACAGACACTCATAAACGGAGCGAACATGAGCGAAACATCAGCACAGCTTTGAAGGGCAGGCCATATATCTACAGTCATGATGAGCTGAAATTTTGTTTTGTTGTTCTTCCTGCTGTTTGCCAGCAATAAATGGCAATTGTACTTTCCGACCATGTTCAGCTGGGCTCTATGCCATTTTTTGCTGTTTTTGATGGCAGAGTTCTCGAAGACATATATTAAATGATCTGGCCCATGCAATGACTCAGAAGGGCTGCACTCTTGTTTCCAAGGAGGCCCTATAAGATGAAGGGAAGTAGTTTGGTTTTTCTTTTAGAAAGCCAGCACTCTTCTGCATTAGTAATATTAAACTTTCCCATGGAATTTCAACAGCGTTAAGAAGTTATTTTCATTTAAAAAAAAAAAAGAATAAGCTTTTTTTTAAGAGTCTCAACAGAGAAAAATGTGCAAACTTTACGCACTCCTCGATGTTGTAAGTTCCCTTTCAGTTTGCCCCGTGACCATTCTTAAATACACTAACATTAGAGAGTTAATCTTGTAACAGTAATGCATCCACAAACAAATGAGTGCAGTAATGCACTAAGTGCATTTAACTTTTCAATCTATTCACTATGCAGAAGTAAAGGTCGTTTTCTATTCAAGTATCTCCCTCCCACTTCCTATCACCCTTTGCAACTCAGGGGAGTTAATATTAGAAATCCCGTCTACGCCGTGTCAGGAAGAAGACAGGATGACAAAACCAGAAAAAGACCTTATTATTTACTAACATAACACAGATAGGGCCCAAAGAGAACATCTGCCTTCTTTCCTGAACACATCTAATTATGGCAAATTGTTAACACCTTGAAGAGGAGTTTCATAGGAGGGCAAACTTTAACATATGCAATCCTCACAAGTAAAACATCCTGTACTTCATACTCTTCCACACAGCCTTTTTCCTACAGCAGTTTATCGAAGACTTTACTTCGAAAAGGACTTCAATCTGTTTTCCATTCCCATGGATGCATTTTTTTTTTAGTGCTTGCAATTATTTGCCCGTTCAAATAATTCCATAGATACAGCAAACTATGTAATCTGGGAATGCGGTCAGGAGATGAGACAGCAAGGCCTGCGAAACTGCAAATGCAATTATTTCCCTGCTCGCACTGCAAGCCACTACAATTCTGCTCTTTTGCAAAATCATGCCTTTAGTTTATTTGGGCACCGAAAAGTGCCTGTCCACCTTGCAGCTCCTGCTACTCTTCCCCTTGAGATCCCACACTAAGAGTCACAGTGAATAATTTGACACTATTATTGCCATGGCAACAGCCCGATGTCATGCATATACAGAATTATGATTGACATTCCTGCAGTATCCAACAAAAGGAGGGATGAGGGGAAGAGAGGGGAAAACCAGACACAGCTCCAGCACTAATGGGGGAAACAGAACATCCCTGGCACTGTAAATACTGCCTTATTCATAAACCTGTCTTCTCCAATTTTTCATCAGGTCAACATTCCTGTGAAGGAATGAGCCCAAAACACAGGCTCAGTGTAGAAGGGGGTTCCTCACACGTGCCTGGGTTTGGCCGGAGCACAGCGGGTGCCCTTCTGACAGTGCTCTCCCCAGGGAGAGGAATCCACACTGCAGCACAAAAGGCTTTTGCCACAGAGGTTAGTCTTAAGAATGCACCTTTTAAATGTCACAGGTACAGCCTGAAATAACACAAGACGTTAAACTGAGAGGGTTTTTTTTCCCCTCTGAGGATAGTCTTCAGGTGTTCAGCTGGGCTGTAAATCTTTTCTTTTCTTTTCCTTTCTTTTTTTGGCGATGTTTCTAAGCGCTCACAGAAAGACACACGCTAACCATTAGGAAAAGGATAAAATAACATCTGTTAAATATTTTTTTTAAACTCAATGTTTGCAGCAGTTCTCATAAGGGTCTACAGGCAATACCGAGACGAAGATGGAAACAGCCTTTTATTCTAAATTTCATATGTACAGGGAAAGCCATTTCACACAGTTCTGTAAATGCTGCGTAAAAGAGCCATCGTCATCCAATGTTCACTGTGCTTACACTAATAACAACTTTTAAACATGGAGTACATTATTAACAACAAAAGCCATTAACAAACAGGCAAAAGAGACACAGATATGTGTGCTGATATTTCACATATATTCTAGAAACGAGTCGGCGCAAAAATAAAACGTGCCAGTAAAAAAAAATAGGATTTTTTGTTTGTTTTTTGTTAAAATCACACAATACATGATTTTCTTTCTTGCTTTTTCTCTTTCCTTTTTGTACACAGTATGCTAAGATCCATTCTCAAGCCTTTTCACGTCAAGATTTTGCAGGCACTTCAGCAACCCAGCTATGTTTTTTTACAATACATGAAGTTCAGACCAACAAACATAGAAACAGTTGCTGCAAAAGAAATTCTCATATCCCTTATGCACATTCAAATATTGCTCCTTGTTAGAGCAATCTTTTTTGCTTTAGTTATTTTTTTTTGGATACTGACATGATTCCAGTTCCATGTGTAACAGTTTGTCTTCACTTATCTCTCATTCACACACGTTTAAGGTTTGTTATGAATGTAGCATCACGATGCAACGATACATTATACGGAAGCACAAGGCAATTGTCCACAAAGCTTCACAAATTGTAAAAAGAAGAAACTGTTTTACTTTCAGCTTTTTGATCCAAAGAAAAACTTTGATCTCTTCTGCTCTTGCTTTGTTACCTCCAAGATTTGCCCAGAGACAACTGTGTTTCAGAAGAGCACAGGATGACCCCCCTCCCTTGTTCCCTTCCTAGACACGAGTGTTCTAGGACTAAATTCATTTGGAAGTAAAGCAAAGCAGAACTCAGTTGTGTGTTTGTTCATAATTTCCCATCTTTAATAAAATAGTAAAATATACTTATCAAAGGCTTGGCTGTGACTGTATAAATAGTGTCTCTCCAGTTATTTCATTCGTAATGGACTGTGTATTAAGATTATAAGGCAATTGTAACAGGATTCTCAGGATAACTGAAAGCTTAATATTGTTTTCCTCATGAGTCAGGATAAAGGCTTTTTTAAATAAGCTCAGAGTGGGGGAGAGAGAAAAAAAGAGTGCATATGTGCATAATAAGAGAAGGATAGTTGTTCAGCATATAGACATTCAAATATTGATCAACAAAGACTGGCAATGACTCCACCATAAAACATCTTACAACTGTGACTGTGATCCAGAGTAGAGCTAAGCCTTATCCACTCAAGAGTGGTATGTAATTCTCCTGACCCCAGAGAAATAAAAAAAGGACATGTCAACGATTCCTTCAACCTCAAATTCATGAATTTGATGCCACAAAGCCGCATGTCGGTGTAGTAAGTCACTGCAAAGTAAAACACATTACAACAAATCCTAGTAAGAAGCCATCGACAACTACTGGACTGGGCTATGGGACTCAGTAGGCAGGGGTGGCTTCGCTCTCTTCTGCTATGATTGTCAAATGGTGGAACATCCTTCCATGAAGTCAACACTTGGAGACAGAACGGCAAAGACATAAAGCCCACCGACGCTTTGCCCGTAGTTTGAAAGGCACTGAAAACAGACAACGGATATATTCCTTAGTACCATCGGTTTAAAAAGTGTCCAAAATATAAGTCTTTGTATGAAAATGTTCCTTATTGCATGGTAAGTTGATCTTCATTTTCTTCACCTCAAGAATAAAACGGCCTTCCCTTTTCTGGTGTTTGCAATCTGTTCAGCCTCGCTACCTGAGACGGTGAAGGTGGTACATCTTGCCTGAAAGGACCTTTAGGAGGGGTATAATTAGGGTCCTGAATTTTCTTATATGAGTCATAGTTGCTAGGCCCTTCAGAAGAAGTTTTTTTTTTCAGTTGTTGTTCTTTCCGCCTCTGCTCTTGACGGAGCAGTTCTTGTGTTTCTAGCATTACCCTGGCATTGAAGCCATGTCCCCCCATATAGCCATTCCTTGATCCCTGGTAGCTGGAATATCTGGGATTTTCCTTTGCAGTCTGGAACCCTTCTCCAGGGGAATAGCTCTGCTCCCAGGAGTCTTGAGATAAAGAACTGGCATTTTTTCTGCTTTGCCTGGAAACAAAAAACGGAAGAGGCTTTTAAGACACAAGTTTTGATTTCCCTCTTACTGTTATTGACAACAATCCCTGGAAAGAAGGGTGCCCTTCCAATGTTATCAGGTTTCCCCCAGCTATAGCATTGGCCAGAAGTCACATTCTCTTCTGCCCCAAGAGGCATCTTGCCTCTTTTGTCAGTAGAAGGTTTCCTGTAGAGTTGAACTATATATTGGCCTCTCTAGGAGGAATATGCCATGAAAACCCATCCAGGACTACAGTCACTATCATGTTCTCAAGAAAAAAGTGCTATAGCTGACTTGTGGGCTAGGAAGGATCATAGACTGCTGTGTGTCCGGAGAAACCAGATAACAGCCAGCAGTTGTAAAGTCACTCATGGAAGATTGGAATCTAGACTCACACTTAAAAATGCAACAGACAGATCTTTAAGAGACTTGCTGTAACATCACACCGGTCAGAAGATAAAGCTCATTGTTGATAGGTAGTTACACAGATGAGTTTATCTCCCTCCCATTTCCAGAACTAAGGAATTTTGTGCTGTTTCCCAGTTTGCTATAGCTTTCAGAAAATAAAAGGCAGAGATAACCTTTTTTGCTCATTTTTTAGCCCCAGGGTGTAGATAAATAAGTCAAATACATACAGGAATTACAAATTCTTATCTCTTTTCATAATAAATCATCGCATTATTTTGAAGACAGATTATGGTTTTAAAATAGCTTTAATTTACTATCAAGCTGCTAGATGCTTTTATGAATTTAAAATTAGATTGGTGATGATAAAGTAAAACAATTTTGTGCTGGAGCAAAAGAGATACCCACTTTGAGATTAAAATTAGTGTATGAGAATCAAGCAGTAAAACAAAATATATTGCTACATTAATCAATAAGAAAATCATTTAGTTGTTTTTATATGGTTTGTTGTTTTCATGTCAACACATAGGACTCGATGTGGCCTCATCCAATGAATATGCAGTGGGGAGACAGAAGACCCGTAGAATTTTTCTACCATGAGTAAAACTAAAGAGTCAACTAATGTTTTTGCAACCTTCCCTCCACACATATAATTTGAAAATGACCATATTCACCTTATTTCATAATAGATTTTGAGACCTCTGGACTAAAACCTGTTATTCAGGGTGAATGTAAAATATTACAGCATAAATTCCAACATAATGTAAATTCTTATGCAAATTTTTATAGCTGTTCTTGGTACTCATATATCCAGCTTTGCCAAAGAAATGATGTTTCTGAGCCATGTTTTATCACTGCCTGGAACAAAAGCAAATTGAACGAACCTCTGTAGGCTACGAAACTGTCAGGTTTCTGATCTAGAGCAAGATAAATTTTAAGTACTAGAAAATTATCTTGGAGTTAAACATTGCTTTTACAGTTTCACATGGGACAAGAGGATGACTAGTTGAACCAATTTAATTTACTGACTGTTTTCTGGTACTTGTTCAAAATTACTTGGCCCACTTTCCTTCTCTTTCTGGGAAGATCCTTTAAAATTGATTCAAGAGTCTATTTGCCTTCAGTATTAATGATTTGAATGTGCAAAAGGCAAAAAAAAAAGGAGGTTCCTAGAGACTATACAAGATGAAAAGTAACAAAGCTCAAGAATGAAGCCAGTGCACAAACTTTAATATAATTAAAAAGCCATAGGTGCAACATTAAGCTTGGGACCTAAGTTTCAGAGTAACAGTAAGATTTCTTTAAAGATCAGTCACAGAGTTATGAATAGTTTGTAAAGGAGAACTGGATGCCTCTGCTTCTTATAGGAGTAGCACGGTATTTCCAGCACTCAACTTTAGCCCAAGGTTCTGAAATGCTGCCTGCTCTCAGCACAGCTCAAATGCTCAGAGTGCTCTAAGTCATTAAATTATCATTAATTACTCAATAACATGCATTGCTAGCTTGCTAGTCATTTCTCATGTTGAAAAACCTCACTGAGTGAAGTTCCCAGTTGCTCTTTACAAAACAAGCACTTCTATACCCCAAAGCATTACTTTCCAAATTTCTTGCAGATTAATTTTCTCCTTACAGTTATTAATTTTTGCCACTGGTACCGCATTGTAACTGACTTTCAACTTTTAAATGCTACCAGTGATTAAACACAACAGGGGAAGTTAGTTTTAAGAATCAAGAGTTTTAAAACTAAAAAAGAACCCCCCCCCAACTTAAAAGCAACACAAGCATCTGTGCTCTTCTGCTTCATCTCTGTGTTGCTGGGACTAGTAAAACTGAAATGGAACTTCTCAGGAAAAAGAAGGTGGCATTAATAGGTGTGGTCACTTCGGAGTGAAGATAGAGATAAGAAGAAAAAGGAATATAAAGATTTTCAAGATGAGAAAACAACAATCTAAGAAAACACAGAAGCTTTACATTTTCCTTTCCCATCTTCTGAACTTAACAGAAAAAATTAGACACTGAAAGGTGTTATAGCATGTGAAAAAGATCTGATCTGATTTTGTTTCAAAGACATTGTTAGGATAAGAGTTCATAATTAAGGTAACTTGGAATACGAAGCTTCTATTTATTTCAAAAAAACCAAGTTATGCTACACTTGGTAAAACACATGTTTTCACAATATTTTTTTTTCCACACTGTTTCCAATCAAGGCACAAAAAAAATAGTACAGCCTCGTTGGAAGGGAATTTGACATCAGCCTCTGGTGCAAAGGATTCTCCAACCATTGTCACTGATACTTGAACATACAAAGACTATTTGCATAATGCTTAACTGTGATAGCTCATTTACAAGTTGGGTGAACTTTTATCACGTCTTAAAGCTAAATATCAAGTAAAAGACATTTTGTTAAAACAGTTAATTAAAAAAAATCTGAGACTTTTTATAAACAGAGATTTGTTTAGACAAGAAGTGTATTAATTTTCAGCATTCCACTGCAAATGACCCAGCAACTTAGAAGAAATGTATATAGTGGAAACTTGAAGGCCCCTGAGTTTTGGATAGAGTTTTTGAGATCCACATTCATTTGTCTGAGGACTTGTGTTTTGGTTTTTTTTTTTTAACCTTTTAATTTTTCCCCTGTATTAGCATCATGAAGATTGAATTTCTACCCAGTAAGGAATTAGGCAATGGAAAAAAAAATAACCATCTGACATGTCAAAAGAGGACAACCCTTGTCATGCTCAGGAGACTTGTAATTGCAGAAAAATAACTGGCTCGTGTCCCACAAAGAATAGCTTTGTTTTAACGTCTCAATTCTTTTGGGTGCTGAGTGTCATCAAATCCCACTGAAATCAGCTCTGAACTAATTCTTCTAAAATAAACAGCAACCACATGCTTGCACTTAAGAAATTTTATGCCTCTTCCACACCGAATACATTCCACCTTATATCAATGCTAAGCAAAAGTGTCTGCACCGAGTACAAGGTTTTACTTCCACAAATGAAATTAGCTCCAGGCTCACATACACTGAACAGCTTCAGCCAGTTGCCATACCTGGGTAATGAACTGTACTGTCGTTGGGCTTGCTGGAAACTCTCTCTTTCTTCCTGCCGCTGCCGCTGCATTTGAACCTCTACTGATACGGAGTGTCTGCCACTCTGCGAGTACGTCTTGGTGCTTGGCTGCAAAATGAAAATGAGAGTCTCTTAAATGAAGCAGAGAAACACCCACAAAAGAGCTAGAATTTAAATTGCTGTTGTGCACATAGTTGCGTTTGTTTCAACGTACCGTTCAAGTAGCTCTTTCACAACAATTAGGTTAAATTCTGACCCGTAACAGTGGCCTGGGCTACAGATTCTGTTTGTGACCTGCCTTTTCTCAAGAAAATATTGGTCTGGAATGGGTTATGCTTTTATGGTAACACTGAGATTTAAATTAATTTGGTGGAACACATCTTCAGACACAGGGAGTGAGCCCAGCCATGGTAATGCCAAGTTTTACACCTCACTGACCATCCAAAGGAGAAGGAAGCACAGCAGCTCTTTCGAATTCCACCAGTACACTCCAGTTTTGCTATCACTTAATGGAGCCATCCTATTTTGCAGTTGGCCCAGACATGCACTGCCTGCTTTTCCCAGACACAGGGAAACATTTTGCTGGTTTGATATGATCAAGTAGATAAATTTAGCAAGTCTCTCCTGGATGATGGGGAATCCTGTATCTCTGAAAAGGATAACATCTTAATGAGGTGACAATTTGAAACTTTAAGGCCAATACTAAGAGTAAGCGAAAATGGATGGCCTTTCTCAGTAGAGAGCATTTCTGGAGAGTTTCTATTCAGAACATGTAAAAGTCTAATAATCACTGGGAGGCTGGGGAGCAGAACCGCTTTTCTGAACCTCGGTCTGAAACAGCTTGTCTCAGACTTGCTTTTGTTTAAGTACTTTTTGCCTTTTTATCTGTGCCTCCCCTCAAAACAGTCATCTCTTGGGTTTTGCCATTCTAATTGCCGCGGTAGAAAAACATCATCATAATTCACAAATATCTGCAAGATAAAAGGCTTTTCAAAAGCTCTGTATATTGAAGACAAGTTTCAGAAACTAGGAAGTTGTCATTTGAGATGTAAACTTCTTCATCTTACTATACAGTCAAGTACCTGCGGGTAGCCAGAAACACAAGAAATCTGAAACAGGTGTACAAGTTTTAGAAGCTTCATTTTCAATAACAGCACACTTCAGACAGAGCATCAGTCTCGGTTCACATCTTAACAGATACAATTTGGTGAACAACTGCCTCTCCCATTATGAGAAGATTATTGTGCAAAAGAACCAGAATGTGAAAGCATAGGCTATGAGCAACAGAGAACTTACTTAAGAGAATCCTTAACGCAACACTGATGTCTACTTCGGAAGAGATTTACTCTGTAAAAAAACCTCAGTAAAAATCTCTAATGAAAAATGCTCTAGGAATGAGAAGTAACAAGTTGAGAAAACAGAATCGTGTGTCAGCCTTGTGGGAAATTTTCTTAGAGATGAATAAGCTATACATATGTATGTCAAAACCAACAACCCCCGTGGAGATTTCCTACTATATTAAACAAGGGCAACACATACAGCGCCGTACTTCAGTTATTGCATATGTCAACATTTCTAACTTTCTTGACTTTATTGAGAGTCTTCTGACATTTGGTATTTTATTGAAGGGCTCAGCCATGGAAGCAAGTGATTACCTGAAAATCACAAGATTTATTTGTGAATTCTCTCCAGTGTGGTTATAAGCAGCTTACAGAGAACCAGAGGGAAACTCAGAAGCTCCCATCTCAACTTCCCCATCAGGAATAAAAACATTTAAACTAAGATTTTAGAGCCAATCTCCTCATTTAATGGGTTCCACTTAAACAATGTTGGAAAGCTTGCAGCTACATTATGTCATAGGTGAGAAAGTAGTTATTGCATGTGAGACATGAAATCAGAATTGCTTCTCTTTTATTTGAAAATACAGTTTCACTTTTTTTCAGTTCACTGTAAATAGAGCAGATTAAGGGATTTTACAGTACAGGGCAGTGGTTAATTACCAAACAGGTGGAGCTAGAACTGAACTGCTGTTCAATTTAGCTTTATACAGGACACTAAAATGTATCACCTAGAAAGCTCGAATGCAAGTACATGCTGAAGTTACCACAAAAGCCCCTACTGAAGTGACCAAGAAAGGTCTAATGGACTACAAGTGGACTAAGATTAAAATGTAGCTTCAGAGATATTCTTTTTAATGCACACAGGAACCAGAGGCAGGGACATTGGTACCTGTCTGCCTGCTGTAGTGCATGTCTTGAATGACTGGATCTGAGTAGTCATGTCTGGATTCTCCACAGTTCATAAAGAATTTCATCTAATGGTCAGCGTTTATAATTTGATGGGTATAAAGGCAAACATCTAGAATGCATTATCTGATTTTCTGAAGGTCTGAGTACCTGTATGCCTTGTTAAGCAGATTTGAAATACCTAAAAAGAATACTTATTTACAGTCCTGTCTGCATGTTGTTCACATCTGCAATAAGCTGTTCGTATAATCGATTCTGCTACGTGATTTCAAGCATCCAAAAATATGGCAATGAGACATAAAAGTGCTCCCTGTGTAGGTAACCACATATTCCACAACATAACATACACACACCCAGGCAGGTACATTCAACGGTCTTATTAACGAAATGCCTTTCTTTCACATTTTGTCATTAAAAACCTCAGTGATCCCATCATGGATGTCTTTGATGTATGGCTGTGATGATATAGTCTTAACATATTCCTTGTTTGAATCCTTACCTTGTCCAGGACAATGCAAATCTCCATCTCTAAACCATATTTTTCAATATGCTTTAGCTTGAAGTATCTAAACTAATAGCATTTATGTCATAAGTAACCTTTGCCTTCAAAAGCTGATTGATAATTTTGCCTTAAGCCACAAAGTTTACTTTTATGTATATGTACATTTATATAAAAACATAGACAAACACACATTTATACACACGAATGCCCCATTTGTGTCAGCACAAAATGAAGGTAATTAAAGGAAAAAAAAAAAAGTTGAACTATTTTCACATCTTTCAACAGCAACAAAAGAACCCCCAACATATAAGGAATATGAATAACACAGTAATTTTAGCACTGATATCAACACAAGGCTAAGTATAATTACAACAACCTGAAATCATCCAACGAACCTGGCAACAGCTCAGTCTTCCTAGTACAGATTGATAAGAACTCTGGCCTTGTTTGCAATGAGATGTATGACAAGCACTGACCTTTTAAATCAGGATGGGGTCAAGGCCACAATAACAATTAAGGCTGCATTATACAAATAAATGTATGTTCATGTCTTCCACAATAGATTTAAGTGGCAATGATGGCTATTGCATTCGGCGTCGTTAAACAATACTCGGCGGGTAAAACTCTGCGTTAAGATAGATGGAATTAACACGGGTCTCTTCTAAGATAGGCTTTATTTTATATATAAGATATTCCTCTCTTCTAAGAGGAATTAATGCCAAACCAGGGCTGTGAAGTTAGAAATTTCTATAAATTGCTCACTTTGTGCAAACAACATTTTCTCATTTCACAGAGGAGGTACCTGCAGGAGTCACCTCGCTCAGACCAAGATCAGCAGTAAAGGGCAGCATATCTTAGGGATAAAGGTCGCTCCTCTCCTTCCTACCCCTGCCTGCACAGATGCTTCCCTGCAGAGTGGCATCACTGCGCAGGGAGGGCAGCTCTGCATGGCAGCACCATGAATCTCCCAGGACTGGCACAGATCGAAGTTGCCACAGAATTACAGAGGTGGGATCATGGGGGTGATCCAGGGCGTTGTTTTTTTCAGGGAGATCCAATCAGTTCAGGTGACAGGAGATCCACCACCTGAGGTGACACACCTATCTACCAGGCTACAGCCAGAGAAGCTGGGAGATGCTTACTTAGACTCACAGAACTCCTTTGTGTTGAGAAAGAAACACTTTTACAGTAGGGATATTATTATTTCACAATAGGGATATTACTAAAGGAACAAGTCCCTTATTATTTTCCCTGTTATTAAAGAAGAACATTATTGAATATCGTATTAATTGTGATAACTTTTTTCCAGATTAAGCTCTCTGCTTAGCCAAGAAGTTTCAAGTTCACCTGGGAAGTTTGCAGACACAAGGCCCCCAAAAGTCCATGGCACTAATTAGAAATAGATAAGATTAAATGACCTTGCCTGCTTTACGTGTAAATGTACTTGGCACAGATGACAGACAATCCAGTAACTGTGTGTATCAAAATACAGAATGATAAAAAACATTCAACGGTTCTGGGAAATGTCCTTGAAAACTATTTTTACTCCCATCTTTTTGTTTATGTTGCTATGGTGAACAGAACGTATAGCAATATTTCTGTTTAAAATTGCCAACAGGTGTCTGTATTAATTAAAACACCATATAACAAGAAACTGCCATCCATTTGTGTTATCTTTCTGTATGTAGGAAGCTGAATGGCATGGCACGGGACAAAGATTTCTGTTCTGTCTATAGCAGCAGCAGAAAGAAAATCTTCAGCATGGTAGACACAAAGCAATTAGAAAGCCCTGAAATTCTGCCTGGGTTATTTACATGCGCGGCATGACTGTGAGCTATAAATGTTTGCTTACAAAGTGAAATTATTGAATTGATTTTTAAAACAGAGTATACTCAGACAACTCGGGTAGCATTTTCATTTTGACACAGTTACCTGTTATCTTTAGGAAAAATATCTTCATTTTCCATTTCACTTAAATTAGGTGATTGAAACTAGTGGGGGAAAAATTTTTAAATAGAATTTTAAAGTCTGAGCCTAAATCTTGGCAAGAAGTTACTGGTATTTCATTAAATCCTTCACAGGTTTGACACAGCATAGGTATTAAATACTCAGCTGCCCTGCATAAGTTTCATTTCCTCTCTGAAACAGATTGGTAGGAGAATCAGAAATTTATTTTCTATTATTCATTGTCTACTGCAATGCTTTGTTAGATATTGCCTAATATCTCGAATAAAATATCCTGAAAGAGACTCTTGCAATAGATTCATAACAGAAAGAATTAATACACTGCTTTTCTTTCCCATTAATATATTGAGCAATTTTACATAATTTAGAGCCTGATATAAATTTTACTATGTTTGTTTTGAATATAGTCTGCTATTCATTTTTTCCACGTAAAATTAAAGTTACAGTCAAAGTTACAGCAGTAAAAATCAGGCCTTTGTTTTTCTGAAAGAATTTTAGATTATTTAGAATTCATTATGGCTTTGAATAAGTCAAGGAGTAGAATACAGGGATAAGAAATGTGTACTATAAACAGATAAAAAAAGAATTATTTTTTCTCTTTCCATCTTAGAGACAAGACCTATATACAAACAAACATCAGGAAAAAAAACAAGCATAGTCCTTAATTTTCTCTTATGTATTCAGGCCATGCCTAAGTATGTTATTAGGACTTCTGGAGTCTTTCCTCTGTAAAAACCATGCAGTTATTTACCTTTCATAAATTTTTCACCAGAATTAAAGCTATACTCAGACAACTCGGGAAGAATTTTCATTTTGACACATTTACCTGTTATCTTTAGGAAACAAAAAAATCTTTTAATTCGACTCCTAAATATTTGAAGTTGAGTTTGCTCAGCAGCTCTCTCAATGCCAATTTTCTCTCAGTATCCAAATAGACCTGGGATGACTGGAGATGAATGTACTTGGGAATGGAATTTGCCACTTTCTGGTTTCAGCACTGCTTTTTTCTTTTTTCTTTTTTTTTTAAATTTTAATTAAAAATGAAGAAATAAACTACCAACCTTTGTCCCTTTGTGGGGTTTTTGATCATTGGTGTGCTTCTTCAAGCAGGACTGGCAAGCAGTTGTAGTGTTTTCAATGGATTTAATATGATCTTTTTTGTAATTGGATTGTTCACTCCCATGACATTTAGGGCTATAATGCCGTGGCTTTGTTATTGAAGGTGGGGATCTGTTAATTATGATGCAACTAGGCAAAAATACAATATATGGAACAAATTACAACCAAAATCCCCCAAATCCCAGGACTGGTGCAAGGAAGGATAAACCTCAGCAAACCCAGTACTGTCCAGAAAAGAACAAAACCCAGAGGCTCAACTTGGGTACTGACCAGAAAAATCAGCCTCACAAGGAGCCCTGCCTTGGTATAAAAATGTCATAGCACCAGCAGGGGCCTTAAATATGATTCCATGCAATTCTACATGCCCAGATACACATTTCTGCAAAGTGACTGGAATTAACACCAGCAGGATTAAAGTAGATTTATCATATTTTATATTCTTTTTCATTCCACCCCGCCCCGTGTAACATCAGGCATATGGTACTACCCTTGAAATCCTCTTGTACCTCGTGTTTTGAAACACGAAAAATAAGAAAAGGCATGGAAGAGAAAAATAAAAAACGATGAAGCCTGAGAAAGTTATCTTAAAATACACAAATGCAGAAACCTTTTCATAAAGCTTTGACTCAGCTGCAGAACTAGTGGATTTTAGAGCCGGCTCGCTGTGGCAACTGTTAGTCAGTTATTAAACCTTAACAGCGTGTCATTCAAATGGCCTTGAGCAGAAATGTTATGCTGCTTAACAGACAGTGTCATCTCATTCCAGCGCTATCACTTTTTGTGTCTGTTCAGCTGCCTGATGCTGTGTGAACACTTGTAGGCAGTCAAGTATTTTGTTTACTGGCAGGGCAACCAGAGTCAGGCAAAAACTCCAGCTCTGTTTCATTGCTCATCTACAGAGAAATAAACTTCACCTGACGGGCACAGCCAGAATGGGATGGGGTCAGGGACTGGTCTCTCTGCCATAGGTATCACTCAGAGCCAGCACCGTGTCGTGCCTCCGACCCATGGAGGAGACTGAAGGTATTTGTCACAGGTAACCTGTGTCACGGGCCATTAATAGCCTGGGATGGATTGGATTTGGTGATGTTCACAGGATCATTTTGATAATATATTAGTGGGTTTCTGAGCTATTGAGCTCTTCTGACTCTCCTCAGAGCTGCCAGATTTCTGTCAGTATCTATTACTAATATTAGTAATATTAGTACTTTGTGCTCATTTACACTGCCTTAAAGTAACCAATAGCCCCTCATCACATCAGCGCTTTGTTCCCTATCCTCAACCCTCCCATCAGCTTGTTAATGAGCAGTGCAAACTACTTATCACCTCACAGCACACACTTTAGCTGTGGATGAGTTTTTCCTCTCTTTCTACCCAAACCAGGGCAGAGTTGGCTGCTCTCATGTGGCTCAGAGGCTTCTCTGGATGTAAAGGCTTTTGCTTATGTAGGTTGTTTAACCCACTTCTCTCAGATAAAAACACACTTTTCAGCAGTGGTTCACATACAGGTGCACTTTTCACTGCTGTGGTTTGTAACCAACAGCCTACCAAGGGAGGAGAGGGAAAAGACATTGACAAATGTATCCAAGTATTTTCCAGCATACGTATTATAAACCACTCTTACTTTTTTTTTTTAACTGGTATTTAATAATACATCTGGATCTGTTTTGAGAGGGTGTGTTAACAAAGTCCATCATTTCAGATTAATATGTAAAAGTAATGCACACTCCTTAAGAGAGAGGGTTATGGCTCCTTAACACTGAAATGACTGTGAACTGCTGAAATGGATGAGATCATTGCTTCATCCTTTCCAAGCACTGTGATCTTGAAAGGCTGGAGTACACGATGGAAAAAAAATAAATTCAAAAGTACTTTGGGCTAATTTTTTTTAGAGTACTTATCTAAAATACAACATTTGGTCACCTATGTATTTAATAACAGAGCAGCTCCTACAAAAGAAACAATAAGCTGCAGAATTAATATTAATACATTAAGCAGAATTAGTCACTTTGAGCTCATTTGCATGATCTGTAGAAGGGGAGAAAACAGAGAGATCACAATTGTTTCAAATAAGAGAAAAAGGAAAGGTCAGTGTTCTGACCCACAATTTGGGAAATTATTCCATTCCTAAGGTAATCAGCCTGTCATCTAAATAATTCCCTCCTTGCTCATTACAAAAAACAATGATAAAAGCCAAGCTGTCTGTCTAAAGTTGCTATGGCATTCAGATATACAACAATTCAGCCCATGACCTTCAGTAGTTAAATTCCCAAGTCTCTGGGAGTGCAAGTTTTTCTCATACACAGTTTTCCAAAGAATGCTGCTCACATCTCTCATCTGGAGACTAAACTGCAGTTGTGTAATGAAAAGTACCTCCTACATCCAGCCCTCTTTCACCCACAAGCTGCTACACTACAACTACGATGAGCTATCACATTATCTTCACCGCATCAAATCAAAAACATCTGGTCATAAAAACAATGTTTACTTTATTTATTTGCTTGCAGAGAAGGTTAGAGGTTTTCTGACTTGGGAAAAGAGAAGCCTGTATCCTGATACAGTATGTGAAGCAGTGTTAGGTCATTTAGGGATACATTCATCTCCACGCTGCACAGCAAAAATACCACAAGGTCAGATTGGTGAGTTTAAGACAGACAAGTCCATGAAGACCCAACAAAGTAAAAAAAACCTTCTATGTTCACCACAATAGGCAAACAAAGATGACATAGGCATTATGATGCTACCTAGGTTTTTCTCAGTGACTTTACACACGCAGATGCTGATCTTTGGCTCTTTCCACCTTGGTCTTGTGTGCATCATAGTGCTGAGGAACAACAGCCCATCACCTACAGCCACTTTTGAGTAAGCTGTCAAGAGTCTCTACTGCTGTCATCACACAGCTCCCAATTTTTTTGGGAATGCAAGTAAATTGTTCACTGTCTTTATCGTGGAATTTTAAATGAAAATACAATAAAAATATTTATCTCATATTTAAAGGATCCTAATTTAGGATACATAATTGATTAAAATTCATTCAATTAGGTTAAACAAGATAAGCACATGAATTTACATAATTGTATCACAACACTAGATCAGACTGAACAGGATTTAAATGATCAATTAGGACATACATCTCGAGACAGAACTGTCTTGGCTAATAAAAGTGGCAAAGGGATACTATTTTGAAGCATGCTATTATGCATATCTCTCCTTTTTTACTGTGAAAATACACAACTCTTCCTCTTAATGAAAAGACCTCATCACGGTGATATTGCTCAGAGAACATACCATTTACAAGGTTACATGTTCTCTCTAAATTATTTATTGTTAGTATGTTTTATTCTGATTTTCCTAGAAAATTTCAGAATGATTGATATTTCTTCTGAGGCAAAAAAAAAACCCCAAACTAAGTAATAACTCACAGAGTTGAGGGTCTAAATAAATGAATAATAAATAATGAAATATAAAATGAAAATAAAATAATGAAATATACACACAAGACAGATGGACGAAGAAGTTTAAAGATGAAATATGGACGAAGAAGTTTAAAGATGAAATAAACACCAATGAACCAAAAAGGGGGATAACAGGAAGGGCAGAGGTGTGGAGGTGGAGGACCCTGCATCCCTACTGGGAGCAAGATTCGAGAGGCTCCTTCCACTTACCCATGGCTGCTCAAAACTGTAAGTACGTCTCCTGTCCTCCACGTCCTCATCTTGCTTTGCTTGCTGAAACTCTTGTCTCAGGCGCTGTATCCGGTCATGGTTGTTAGGGGTTGATCTGTTGCTGCAAGAGTGAGGATGGAAATGATCAAGACACTTGGGAACTGCCATCTATGACTGTAATTCCTTAGCACAGGACTGCTACTGCAGTAAAGGCTTAAAAATAATTTCCAAGCATTTAGTACAAAGATCTTTTAGGTGTTTTCTAAAGGTGATTAATGCCGTTTGACTTAGACAGAAACTTCAGATGGTGTAAAGATAAGAAGGAGGCTACTCTGAAAAATCATCAAAGGTTTAAAGGCATCTTTTCAGACTATGTTGCTTCTAGAAATGAAGAGGAACGCCTGTGTCAGTGTCAGATTTAACACAAAGGGAAATTAAGAGAAAAGTCTTAATGATCTGTGCTACTGAATAAACATGAAAGATACTTTTTCCCAGTCAATAAACCGTAGCACTGTCAGATCTTTATTCACATCAAATCATCACAATATCTGAAGGCTCTACCTATATAAAATCTGATTATTTTCCCCAGTCAATGAGGTCTTGTTATCCTCTAGTTCTGTTTTTAATGTCTTTTAAACTGATGAGTCTGAAAGCATGAAAAGGCTCGGGGGCCATTAAAAGCAATCCATGAAGCAGTGTCATATGCAGGAACACATCTAGGCAGCAGAGAGGTGCTGGCTGATGCCCCACGGATGTCAAAGGGGTGGGAAGGGCACAGCCCCACAGTCCACCCCAACCACTATGTACCAGCACATCCCAAACCTTGAATTCTTCAAACCCATCAATTTTTCTATCGCAGGTAACCCGCTCTGCATAGTACAGCTTTACGTGAAACCAAGATGAAATATGCACAGGAATGGCTTATTTCACGGGTCAGAGGGAAAATGGATATTTATTAATCCCATTGCCATTTTTCCAGCTGTGTGGCTCACACCCAACCACTACAACCCCCACCGTTTTTCAAGCATGTTAATGTGGGAATCACAGGAAGCTTGCCAAACACACGTTATATCAAGACTAACCAGAATCATTTTAATCTCTTGTTATGGCTTTCTTAAGCCCTATATTTCATTGTTTATTTCAAAAGAGCCGATGAGGAATGGACAGCTATTATTTTGTTTCAAAAGAGAAATCTATAGGAAGACAACAGAAAACAATTCCACAGAATCCTGGTCTTGGACACAGGCTACAATAAAACAGAGTGAAATTATATCCCATGTCTTCTTTCATATGAAAAAAGATGAATATGAAGTCAATTTGTGGCTTTTTCCTATGTCTTTCATTTGGTACTGGTAGGTGCAGTGGACTGGAGACTTGAGATGTTACCTCCCACTCTTTTCAGTGCTATTAAATGGAGCTTGGTACAAAAAAATGAGCATGGTTCTAGTGAAGACTAATTTTTATAGAGGGTTTGTTTTTTGGTTTTTTTTTTCCTTTTCTTTGAGACCAAAGGCAAAGAAAATGAAGAAATTTAGCAGAGTGCTTTTGCTTTGTTTGAAGAGTAGGTCAACTTCCACATGCAAATTGCCATTTTGAAAAGTACAGCTAAAGAAAGCTTTATTTAGAACAGGTTGGAATGAAACATTGTGGCATTTTCAAAATTTCCACTTCATTGTAGGTGTGTTGATAATTCTCCTTCCTTAATGCAACTTAATTTTGCGAAACAGCTTATCTCCATCTGCAGTTTTGTCTTATGTAAATTTATTCCTTATTGTCAAATTCTGCCCAGCTTTACTACACAACCACTTTTTGTTTTCCTATGCAACCCTACGCACTGCACATTTTAAATGCAATCATCACAATCCACTACAAGACATACAAAACACTTTAAAATAGTCTCTTCATTTTTAAAACTGGTACTGTTAATCTAACAAACAAGCAGTCCCATACTTTCTACACAGACAGTGCTTTCTGTAAAAGAAATTGCACTTAAGTGGAGCAAAATACGTATTAGTATTTTATGTACAAGAACATATGCTTGAAAGAGAAGTGCCAAGGTACTTTGGTGCAGAATTACTAGAAAAGCACCATACATAGACACCTTGGAGTACTCAAGATGATCAATAAATAATCAGACTTCCTTCATCAAGGTTGTTTCAAACTCCCAGTTTGACACTGGAGCAGTTATCCAATGGCAAAGAAAACCAAGAGGTAAATCCCAAAAGTACTGAACTAAACCCTGTGCTTTGTAAGGAACAGACACACTCACCAGCCCCAAAATGGGCTACTGGAAGGATTATTATACATCTGAGGACTTCTGCACATTTTATGACTGTTATTCATTAAAACAATTACATCAACAGAGGAACAGAGAGGAAATGCATAGTGTCCATGCCATGAAGCCAAAATATTTGTCTCATCCCAAACAGCAAATGCATAAATTTGACACCCTTTACACTGCAGAGATGGAAAAAGAAAGGGCAAGGAGGATCCTGGGATTTACGATTAACTTGTCTCCAGACCTAAGAAGAACTAATGACAAAAAAAGGAGAAAAGAAAAAGAAAAGAAAAAGGAAGTCAAGCTGATTTAAGAAAAGTTATTCAAAGTTATTAAAAGGTTTGGTAATGGCAGAGAAGATAAATCTTTTAACAATATTTCTATTTTACTTGAAAAGCAAGGGACATGACCCAAATTTAGAAAATTGCAAAAGAAGTGAATTATAAAACAGGACTATTTCACAGAAAAGAAAGCTAAATTAAAAGACAAAGCCACTTCTGTAGCTACTCATATTTCTTTGTGCTCAAAAAGTCTGTGAGACACAGAAAGTGAGCTCAAGTCAGCACTTATATAATGATCACCAAAGAAATTAAACATTTTTATTTAGAAGAGGAAAAGGCAGGCAGATAAGGAGGACCTGGGACACAATTAAAAAATACTATTCGAGCACTTAGACTATTATCTCAGGGTGGTTTCTTTTCATCTCCATTTTCCTCTGAATCTCATTCTGATTCTCTACTCATCAGCCCTAACTTTCACAGCAGCCAAGGCTTGTACATCTCCATCTTGGACTGCAGTGCTGTCTTCATTGCTTTCCATGCTGCTCTTCATCCAGTTAATTTTACCATCAGTGCTTTCTTGCAATGTTTTTTTCTCTCCCACTGCACTCAGGGAACACTTGATATACCCACTTGATAGCTCAGTCAACCCCCAGCCCACAATTACTACTTCTGGAAGGAGGCAAATGCAAAAATCATAATCACAATAAAAATCATAATCACAAATAAAATTTTGGGAGTCAAAAGTGCAAATGTAATTTCATTGCTGTTCAGGTCCTGAGATGTTCTGTTTTATCTACAACTCTTTATGCAAGTCACATCAGTTTCCCTTGGGACAGATCTAAACAAATTATATCCAGTGTGAAGAGTCCTTAGCCAGTCTAAAGCAAAATGAATTTTGACTTATTGGATTAATTCATCCAAGAGAGGTAGGGTCATAGCAACAGACTACCAGGATGCAGGGCTGCAGGTGTTCTTATTGCTTAAACTCTCTTTTGACTTTTGCTGATGTATGGCACATGTCCTCAAAAGTTTAAATGCACTGTGTTTTGTTTGAGTTTTTCATTCAAAGGAACTGAATATCTGAAGGCAAATTCACTTCAAAGAATTCGGGACTACTAAAAGGAAGAAAGGAGTTGAATTTGAAATCCATCCAAAGTTTATTGAAGATCTGACCTATGCTAGTTTTAAATTTTTTAGCAAAACTGGAATTACAACTCCATACAGTAACCACAGCTTGCCCAGCCAGCCCTTCCCTATGACTATTTAATAAAAGGCTGGCTGTGAACTCATGGAAGATAGCACCATCCTAGCATCAGATGCAAGTGATGGTCTTCTTTCAAAGTGCTGGCTCATAAAATAAAATAAATACAATAAAATTTAAAAAAAATCAAGGAAAGGCTTTTAGGGCCAAAGTTAACTTGGGTTGTGAAGTGGCTGGGCTTCCTCGTATCACATCTCCACTTGGCTCTCCATCGCCTTCCATCTGCAGATGGCACATGTCACAGTCAGCTATTTTGTGAGCGCTGCTTTAAAACACACACCTGCCAGCACGGGCTAAAAAATGCAAACTCTAGGCAAGGCTTAGATAGGCCAGAGCTGTCACGTATTTCTAGAAACAAGCAGCCACAGCAATGACCACAAGAGTCTCAGATCATTAAAGCAATGTCTCCGTGTGATGTCATGCACTGATGTACAGAGTGGTAATCCTTTCAAAACAGACAGATCTTCAGCGTGATAGATACAAACGTGCTCCTGACCAGGGATGACTAGAGCTTGGGGGGGGGGGAAAAAAAAAAAAAAAAAATTATTGGCCTGGAAAAGCATGGAAAAAGGTCTTAACAACATCACCAGGCAGTCATAACATGACTTGAATAACCAAAAGGTTAGTAAACAAACAGTGCTCTTTACACCTTGAAATCTTTAAACACAGATTGGAGCTGCCAGGGACTTGCTGGCCTGATCGGCTGCTTAGATCTCTGGATGGCAGCTATAAAACACAGATGGGTTCTTATTCACTTCAAGCTGGCAAGTAACTATCACCTATTTGTATAAAATCAATTCCTGTCCATTTGGACGGATTACTGGCGTCATATTTAAAATCATGTCAACAATTTTAATCTACAGGTAGGGAGGAGCAGAGAAAGAGTTTATTTCTATCCCATCGAGGATTAACAAAGTCCTCTCTCTGGTGGCTGTGCTTCACTGGCAGCACACATCCTTGCCAACGTTCAGAACTAGCTGAATGCCTACAAAAATTGGCCCCTTCCTTCATGGCGTGAGCAGGATGAAAACAGCCCAACAAAAAGCAGAGGGTTTATAATCTAATATAAAGCTTCTGCTACATTTAATGAAACTCAAGCACCCTCTTGCCACGGTGCTTACTCCAAGCAGATGGATTTGTCTGTTTTGGATGGCCCTTGAGGGTGGATAAGCAGAAACTGTCAAGTTGTTGCAAAAAAGCCATGGATGTAAAATGAAATGAAAGTATGCCCTTTCCCAGGCTTAAAGTTAGCACCATGCTCTGATGCACGGGCTGCTGGTCTGTTCACTTTAAACAGATCTGTTAATCATCAGCGACACAGATGAGTGTGCCCACACACTGCAGGGTTGATGAGGGCTGAGCAGCAGCAGAGTATGCCAGAGCAGGTTGGTCTTTTCCTCTTTTTTTTGTTCCATGGTTTGTTTTTTGACATCTAAATACCCGTCCTCGAGCATACATTAGTGTCACCATTTGGCTGGTCCTCTCCTTCCCGTGTGCCCTGCATGCAGTCCTTTTCTGAGATGCCAGGGAATAGATTTTCCATGGACACATGGATAGCAACACATATAGATATGGTACACAAACAGGAGCAACCATGGCCAGCATCATATAACAGAGCCGTTGTGTGATTACAGATTTCCTATAGTCAGTCTGAGGAAAAAAATCAGCTGAGTGTGATATCAAATTTGTTACACTACAAAAGTGATGTGATGCAATTATAACCTGGAAGGAGGTGTAGAAAGGTTTATCCTACACTATTTCTGTTTTTCTTAAGTGTCAAAGAATTTATTGGGAATAAAGCATTCAAAGGTGGGGGAGAGGTGTAAGAAAAACCCCCAAAATGCTAACAATTGCAAACCTGCAAATAAAAATAACTTCTCTGCATAAGCTTCGTTAAGTTTTATCAGCTAGTATCTTGGGGTTTTACAGTCAAACCACAGGTCATAAATTCACAGTAAACCCCCCATATGTTCACCAAACACCTGAATTCAATTTCTATTCTAGTTTTAAGAAGCTGAATGTGCAGCTCAAATTAGTTATGCATGTAAAGTTAGTTTCTAATAAGGACAGCTTCTAGCATGCTGAAGGGTATACATCCTATTCGAATTCCCTCCAAAATCTCTTTCAATCTTGGCTTTTTGCTACTGCTCACAAGGTTACAAAAATCCTTCCTTCTTGCTATTTCATATTTGCTAAATGAACACAGAGTATTAGATATCCTTTAAAGTCTGCAGTTTTCCAAGGCGGCTAAATTCAGGGATTGGCTTAATGTGACAAGCAAGATCCAGCATGTTACCTGTACACATACCTACACACTCCAGGATATTAATTCCATCATAACAAGGATTTAAAGCCTAGGATTTATGTCAATATGCATGCATGTGAAATCAGCTCATCGGGAAGCTTTCTGTCACTCCCAGTTTGCTTTCACAGTGGTAGTCATGAATTCCAATACCACCAAGAACTTATGCAAGTCCCCAAACACACTTGCTTTCTTCACTGAAAGAAATTAATTTCCAAATTTTGACACTGTGATTTGTTGATCATTTCACACCGATTTCAGTGGAGGAAATCATTAAAACCCAAAACCATACATCTCTATTCTCTGGGTTAAAAAGGTAGCCTCAAATGCTCTTAATTTGACACTTGCTCCTGAGATGATGGCTGTAAACAACACAGAGAGATGGAGATGATAGGGAGGTCACTTCACCACAACCGTCTTTTCAAACTCCCCAGTCTAGATTTCACTTCGAGTCCCAGTGTGGCCCTTCTGTAGCAGGGCCATCATTTTACAACCAGTGAAATCTGAAGAATGCACCCAAGACCCTTTTTATTGCCACCATCACTCTTCCTTATTATCCTGTCAGAGCCTGCACACCCGAGACAGAAATCCAGTTTTACTTTTCGGGGGAATTCTACTAAAAAGAAAAGCAGAGACTTCAGGAGCTTGCTGCAAGCATCTGAAAACAGATACTCAGCTACTGGGTTATCTCGCAGTCTAAGCCTTACTTTGGAGCTGTTAGATTTTGCTGATATGAGCCAAGCCAATTTTCAGCCACGCACAACTTGTTACAGCCGTTGTCACAGGGTATTGCATTTTATGAGTTAAAAAAGAAAAGAGAACACCACATGTAACCTAAAAGAAAATATGTGATATCTAACTGAATTTCTTATGAAGGTGGTAAGGAAATGGCAGAAATACACAAAGAAAGATTAAATAAATCATGGGGAAAATTAAAAAAAAAAAAGGAAAATAAAAATACCGGTGATTGAGCAAAGGAGAAATTTGCATTTCTGATTCTAAATGAAACACAAGGTTACTTCAAAGGCAGGCGGGAAGAAGCAGGCTCTGAATTTCTAAGTATCTTCCTATTCTAACTGGAACAAACAATGGATGGCTCCAGTGCTGTTAGGTCTGATGAACATCCACAATTAGGCATCACCGACTATTTTGTGTCAACGCGAGGAGGACTGCCTGGCACGGTAACACAAAGAGATTTAACAAAGACCACAGAGAAGAAATCCTCTCCTGGACCTAGCTGGCCATTCCTGTGCCAGGAGAAGGGATCATCGGAGACATCCCTAGTGGGCTTCAGGCCACGTCAGCCTTTGTCCCTGTTTAAACTAATCCAGCTGCTTTGTTGAAAGCTGTTCAGGGAGAGCTCCCTCTGATCTCATCTCTGGAGGGGCAGCTCAGCAGAGGGGCAGCAACAAGCAGCTTAGGGAGTAGCCAATTCCAAAAGCACAGCAGTTACTTGCAAAAAAGGAACATCTGGAACATCTGTCCACAGCCACCACCACCTGTGTAGTGTGAATGCTGCCGCACAGGCACAACCCAGCTTGCTCTAGCACACCTTACACAATTCAGCTACTGCTGTGTGGTGACACCTCATGTTACAGCATCACATCTGTTCCAGAGCCCAACTCTAGTCAACAGGAGAGTGGAGAAAAAGCCTGTGTCTTTTCATGGGAGGATTCTAGAGACATAAAAAGAGAGAAAATAGAAAAACCCTGACTGTACTATTTTATCTGAAGGATTTGTCAAAAGTGCTTCATTTTTATTTATTTATTTTAAAAATAACTCGACATTACACTGTTTGTGTAAATAGTGAAATGTCAAACCCCCCCAAAATATTTGATGTTGTTTTATTTCTCTTAAACAGCAGAAAATGCTTAGGAAATGGGTATCAGGACGTTGCAAGTAGTAAAACAAAACAGAACAGTTTTGAGTCTTGGGAACAATTGCTGTCACTAAAAAGGACATTTTAAAGTATGAATAAAACTGAAGTATCATGAAGTACATTGCTAGTGTACAACTGTGATGTATAGACAAATATATCTCTCTAAAATGACCAAATATTAAAAAAAATTAATGTATTATGCAAAGTTCACATGCCTCCTACAGTCCTTACCAACTGCTAACATAACTATAGAATAATTATTCCTGTTCTTTGACAGAGGGGCTATTCCATTAAAAATCTCCAAATAATATTCTGATTGATTTTATGTTATATCTTACTCTAATTTCTAAGTGCAAGATGAGAAGTAGTCCATTAGAAACAAACAAAAATGACAGCAATACCAGTAAAAGTGATTGTGCCTGTGCACTCTATACTTGTGAGGCCGCATCTCGAATACTGGGTTCAGTTTTGGGCTCCTCTACTACAAGAAGGACATTGAGGTGCTGAGGTGTGTCCAAAGGGCAACAAAGCTGGTGAAGGGTCTAGAGCACAAGTTTTAGAAATTTTATCGGGTTTTTTTTCCCAAAGTAATTGATTTCTGGGTAAATCCTTTTAGTATTTTATTGTAAAGATGAAGATTTTAACAAATAGATGTTTGAATCAAGCTTTACCACTACACTGTCTTGATTAACTTTAAATCTAGAAATTGCCATAAAATTACAGCTATATAAAAACCCCAAAATATCAGTTCCAGGCAAGGACAAACAAGAACAGCACTTATATTTTATCCAAATATTCAGTTGGTTATTTAGTGAGTCAGATGGAAGTCAACTTTTACTACTTAAGATTTCACAATATTCCTCGTGGAAGCATTGAAAATGTCTTTTCCTCAGGAACTCTTTTTCAGATGTACTGTGAAGGAAGTTAAGTAATTGCTGAAGGTCTTGTTATGTTTTGAAACATTTGTTTAGAAATCATGAATTCTAAAATTTTTTGGTATTGGGCTGCTTAGTCTTAATCCAAGTGCAGATTTCAGGTACCCAAAAAGTGTGCATTTCTCTTGCTGCAGAAGAAATACACCATTTACCACCACTTCAGTGGTTTTCCAAGACAATTAGCCTGATAAAGGCTATAGGAAATCTAATTTATTTACCAGGAGAAGGTAAAGCAGGGTTTTTCTCAACCAATTTTAATTATCTGAAAGGCAGGCGTGTAGTTAAAACTACTCATCTAGACCCTTTCTAAAGGAAATATAGAGAAATAAGGCACTCCAGAGGGCAATTCACACTACTTGTCTTGGGATGCAAGTACTTACCCTCCAGAGCTCATTACTTTTCTTCGCTGACAAAGAAAAGCAGAGGGACAAGCTCAGGCTTAGATGCGTAGCTTATATCAGGGCAGATGAATCCCAGTCTAGATGGCCAACTTGGGCTCAAGGTAGGTGAAAAAATGAATCATGGTAAGAAGATCAAGTACTAGCAATAGGTCGTAGGAGGTGATGGTCAACTGTGTGTATACTGACTGACAGTACAACGGCTAGTAGTATAACCCAACAGTTTAATCCTTAGGCAGAAGAATGAATTAGTCACTCAGTCTCCCTGTGTTTATTGTTCACATATCCATAAGTGGACAACAGCCTTCTTTAAGAAGTGTGTTTTGAGACCCTGTATAAAGTCTATATAATGACTGGTTCTCATTTACTTTATTCTAATTTTAATGCTGCTTTAGAAAGTACACTACACTGCTGTTTGCAATTCTTCTTTCTAGAAAAAAAACCCAAGGATTTTTAGTTTCTGAAGCACACAGATATGTATAGCCATGCTTGAGATAAGCCAAGGATTGCAACGTAACAGCTTCTGTGGTTATGATCTCCTCAGCATGGCTAATTAATGTCTCAACTTTCACAATACTTCAGCAAATGCCACGCAAATGCCGTAAGACTTTCTTGAGTAACATGAGTGCCATATGTTTTTTAGGAAACAGAAAGAAATGGAATACGTATAAGAAGTAATTCCACTTGGTACATCAAAATTATTTTGTGTGATATTGGCATTACATGACAAAGTTACAATGGTATTATTTCATGTTGTTATTCTTGTAGTCTGAGGTTGATAATGTTTCATTTTGACACCATAATGGTATCTCTGGGGATTTTGATGACAATGTGTTTTGACATGATGTTAAAATATATCCCAATTGATATGGCTTTATTTTGTAATCATTACCTAGTTTCAGTTGGATTTTTAAGATACTGCTTTATTCTGACATCTTCAATTAGCAAGATTTCAGTCCAAGTGGCAAGCACTAAAAAAAAAGTTTTGAAGTTATTAAGCTTGGCTGTGTAACATGCATAACTGACGTTCACATTTGTACAGGCCAGACATCCCAAAATATAACGGGTTAGTCACATAGTACAGATCCTCAGTCAGATCATAAAAACATGAAAATACTTTTTCTTCTAGAACATGATAATAAATTTAATAAAATGAACTGTAATTCTATTTCAGACACTTCAGGCAGGAGGCCCAGCAGCAAAAAACGCTGCTGCAAACCAGAACCGTCTGCTGCCATTGGAGCATCTGACGTGAGCTCACTTCATGAGTCCCTGTGCAGAAACCAGAAATTATTTCCTGAACGCTATTAAAAAAGTGAGATTTCTAATCCATAAGCTTCACTGAAATGGAAATTGCTACGTATGTGATTCTAACTGAAGAACAGCAACAGCAGTTCTCACACAGAACTCTAAAATGAAATGTGGGGCTTGAGACTTAACTAGTGCTAACCTGCCCAGACCCACTGAAACCAGTTTATGGGCATCTGAAGATCTGACAAAGAGTTTTGAAAAGGTTTTAGGGGAAGAAATAATAAATAACATTGAGCTCTAATCTTGTTCTTACTAGTATGGAATCCAGGGGTTGGTTCTGAAACACCCTGCTATAGAAATAATCTGGTAAGTTGTCTTTGGGAAAGATGCATGTCCTACTGATTTGAACATGTCTGCTTAACAGCAATATCACTCCGTTTCTTCTTTTTGTTAATTTACTAGTTCTCCATTCTTTCCCTACAACGAACTAAAGAGCAACTCCAGGGAAATCAACGTATTACATGTACTAAGAAGTATATTTATTCAGCACAGCAGCCCAAGTTCTACTGACTAAAATGATCGCTGATAAAATCTCTAATTTTAAACATTAATGCATAAGATTTCTCTGCCATTCAAATCTGATCAAAGAGATTAAAGAATTTCTTCTTTCCCCCCCCCACTCTCTTAAAGCATAATACTTAATAGAAATTGCTTGTATTATCTTATTTCAGAGAGCAGGCTAGAACTGAGACAATCCCTTGATCCCAGCTCATGAATAAAGCATTTAATGGACTGCACTTGTCAAAGGACACACTAAGCATTTGATCTATACAGTAAACAAGTGTCTGCAAAAAAACAATCCCCCAAACCAAAAACTTGCCACTTTTACTCATTATTTAAGATATTTCCCTTCCTTCCACTCTTATTTCAAGATTAAGAATCTGAAGCTATCGCTGGGATGACAGAATCACCCTGAGATGGAAACAGAAATTTTCAAACAACTGATGGCAACAATTTTATATTCCAGGGGAATAGCTAATAAGTCCATCTAAAGTTCATCCATAACTACTCTCCAGTAAAAGGAATTAATTGTAACAAAACCAGAAAATGTATAATTATTAAACAAATGACAGAAGGCTAAGTTGTACCCTGAAATTCTAATGCTCTCCACATCTTCTTTGAAGATTTCCAGCAAAGGGGAACTCCTGCCAGAAGAAGAAATTGAAGCTACAGAACTGTGAGCCTGCATAAGCATGAACCCAGCTGACCTGAAGAATTTGATATGTACCTACAAAATGCTTTCATGCTCCCAAAAGACAAGATGAAATATTACAAGCAAGTAACTGTAGCTATTAACATAAGCAATACTGTAGAGCCAGTTCCATTTAATGCAAATTATGGACTTGTTTCTACTGGCATTGACCATTCTTCACTAGCCAAAAAAACCAAGTAGGCTGAACTGTCTGAGAGGCCTGTATAAAAGACTATGTTATTTTTAAGACATGTATTTATTAAAAAAAAGTATTAAACCAATTTTTTTTCTACCTCTTGAGTTTAAAAGTTCAGTTCAGGGTATCTTCTTCAATTACTTTCAGAAAGTAAGAATTGCAATTAATATTTTTCAACACAATGAGCACTATTAATGCAATGAGCTGTTGAGCGACAGACTCCTAAAACATCAGCACAAAACTGCACTGGTATTTATGATTAAACTCTGAAATAAACTCATAGTGTAGCATTGCCTCTGTAATTCAAGGGTTATACTGTAAAGGTCACATTGTATTTTTTGTCACACGTGACTACCAAAATCCTGTAAATAAGGCAGCAGTAGAAGGCATCGCACATCACTTGTGTATGCAACAGAGGTAACAGACTCTCTGGGAGTATCTATGGGAATTTTCAAAATCAACTAAGGCAAGACCTGACTTCCAGAGAGCAGTTTATATTGCTATGCTGCTAACTCAGGTAAAGTTCAATTCCTGTGAATTTTCTCATTTGAGCTGCACGGTAATTTTCTTTTCAGAGAAACAAAAACCAGGAATTAGAGGCTATGTAAGAAAAGAACGACAAATATCCTTAAGAAGCAGGACCCACAAAGATCTGATTTTGCTGCCCTTTTGCTATTTACTTTTTATTATTTTCACCAGATTTCTGCATCATTAAGCACTATTCAAATAGCAGCAAACTGCCTACACCAACGATTTTGCAGTTTAAGAACAGATTTGCTCTTGCACAGAGGAGCACGGCCACATTTGTGGAACGGTCCTTTTCCCCGCAACAAATGCATGCAGGAGGTGGTCAGCTCAGTGTCCCAACCTCCACTGACCACAAAGGGAGCTGAGACATAGAGGACTATGCTGGGCACACCTAAAACCAGATGAATTAGATGCCAGAGCAGACCTCTAAAGTAAGAGCACCTGAATGAGGAGAATCACCTTAGAAATGACACCTGGAGAAAGTGGCCTTTGGAGATGGCCATGTCAAAGATGCTCACTGGATTAGGAGCTGACTAGCAGACGAGATGGTGATGGTACCTACCATGAATATGATAAGAGCTGGCAGAAATAAATGTGAGTAAAGTAACTACAAACTCATTTTTCCTATGTTGAGGTCAAGTAGATGCTAAAGAGCCGTCAGGATTGTAAAGAGGAGAATCTTGCAAGAGCCCCTTCAGCTCCTCGCTTTTTTCACTGGAGGCAATACTGACTCCAGCCACCCCTAACATACAATGGAAAGGGGAGTCAAGGAAGTCAGAGCATCTGGGGACAGCCTTCATTTGCATCGTTTTACTACCACTTTGTGGAAGAGGCAATGTAGAAGCATGAGCAAAAACATTTTGAGGTTTTTGCTTTTTTTTTTTTAACTAAACAATATTATTCTTAAACCACTGGCATAAAATAAAAAGTAATAGTCTCATGACTCACATAAGGCCTCCTTTCATTCTCCTGTTGGCTGAACCCAAGACAACCAAAGACAGAGACATGAGTTTGGTTATCTGCTTACGTGGAAGCAACTCTACTTGCCCTTGTTGTGTACAGGTAATTGCTTCTTTTGCAAGGGCTGTAAAAGCCTGTGCTGAGAGAACAATACAGCTCATTAGCTCATGGTACTTATTCAAAATAAACCAAATGACATGTCTTATATTACAGCTATGGCTCTATTACTTGTGCCCAATTCAGGTCACATTTTTCCCAGCTCTATCACTCTTAGTAAGTTACTTGCACTTGATGTAGAGCAGGCATAAAATGAGCAGCAAACAAAACATTGGCCATTTTAATTTAAATTCTCATAATGGCAGGTCAAATTTATGTGAACTCTTTGGTGAATTGGTTCCTTTATTAGTACCCTGTTTAATTCAAATCAGAGTCTTCTACAGAAGATTAATTAAATATTAATCAAAAGTCCAGGGCAGTCTAAGCTTCTGTTCCATTAACTTAAATGTGACTCCACACTGAACCACAATGCCTTCCCCCCCCCCCCCCACCCCCTTCCCCCCCCCCCATTTAAAAGAAGGCTTTTAGGTTTTTTTTCTGTTAGGGTGCAACTCCTTGTAAATGCAGAACATGCTATTTGCAGTGTATATTTAAAGGTCATGATTCTTTTTCCTTTTCCAATTAAAGCTGCTCTTAATCACAATTAAGCTTTCAAGAAACAATTAACAGAAGTCAAAACTTTTCTCCATCAATATGCTTAAGAGATGTACAGTGTGTACCCTCTATTACCACTGGTGTCACCGAACTAATTATGTGATGTTAAGGTTCACCTTCTCGGGTGTAAATTTTGGTTTGAGTTGACACTAAAAAGAAACATCAATTTATTAGGAGATAAAACTTGTTCCGCAGTAATGGAACAGCTGTGTATATAAATTTATTGCAGCTTAATGTTCTCACACATAAAGCAATTAGAGCTTTCTGACAGACAGACTTGCTAAGTATAGTGTGGAGCATATAGTAATATGCAGTTACAGGCACAACATATTTAAGAGTGATCATATATATTCTGTACAGCAATATCCATTTCTCAAGCCTCTCCAACCCTAGATGTGTTCTTAATTAACATAAATGTATGCTTATACTCATGTGAAATTTTCCTAGTCTGTGGAGGAACCTTTTCATGCCACATCCTTTTACTTCTAGACACCCCTTGTGCTAAATTTGGCTTCTCCTGCAGGAACAGACACTGCCTAGTTCCTTCAGTTTTTTTACACACAAAAGATACTCAAGGCAACACTGTTGTCATCAGATTGCTTCAAAAAAATCCAAAAGTAAAACCATATACATGGTGTTTGGGATAAGCACCTTTATTTCTAGAAGCATAAAGTATGAGCTCATGAAATAAACGGTGTTCTTCTACCATTGCTTCCTCTCATCAACTGCTTTCTGCTAACTTTAGTTGCCTTCAAATAGCTTCCAGGATATTTTTCCTTCCTTCCTATCTTTCCTATGGGATAATTTATATTTAACTTAAGCTAAGGGTGGTGGTTTTGAGGATATTGATCAGCAAGACTAGCAATGGAAACAGCATTATGGAGCAGTGGTGTTCCAGACTAATGGTGTATGTACCTTATCTAATCTTGGAAGCTTAGGAAACATTAGCTCTTGAAAGAAGGATACACAGGTAATTGAGATGATAATTTTCCAGTTGATGGACTAAACTGAGTTTTCCAAAAGACAGGTCTGAAAAAAAAAAAATCAGAATCTCAGAATATGTGGAGGTACAAACATGTTATTTGCTTTTACTTTGGAAACTCCTACGGGACTTCCTTTTTATTTAATAGCTCAAAGCTGTTCCATGCCTGATTTTGTCTTATATTTACTCATGAACAAACACATATGCATTATATAATACCCCAAACTGTTCCTGCATTTTTATATACTTGAACTATGTCTGCCTTTACGTGTACACCTCTCAGCTAACTAATGTGATGTTCACATGAATTAATGGGAATTTCACTATCTGTAACACCTGGAAAGAGTAATTTCTTAAACCTTTAGTTAGAGGATTAAATGAAATGACTGGGGGATTACTGTCGTAAAAGAACCAGATGACTTTTTTTAGGCTAGGATTGTCAAAAAGGTCTAAGACAACTGCAGTGTATTTCACACTTGGTTTGAACAGACTCAAGTGCTGGCTGCTGTGGAGAAGTTCTGCACTCTGCAGCTGAGTGTTCCTGTCCCAACTGCTGAGCCACAAAGCACTCATGAAGTCACATGGCTATCCAAATCAAGAATCTGGAAGAAAAAAATGAGGGTTTTTTTGCTTTCTTTTCTATTCTTTTCTACAGGATTAGAGCTCCCTGATCTCTCTGCACTGGCAGGGACACCTGACATGGGGCAGAGGAAAAGGCAAGAGTCTGGCTTTTTCAATGGAAACTGGTCCCTATGGTGTCCTGTGCCCACTGCATGTCAATAGAAGGGGGCTGCTTAACTCCTCTGGCAGCCTTAAGGGTGCCAAGATTAAGGTCGAAGAGGAACCTATGAAAATAACTGTCCAATGAAATTCTGGGAGCCCCCTTGGTCATATGAGGAAGACAAATCAATGATGAGATGTTAACAATAATTAAACCAGACATTTATGAACAAGGAAGATAGACAGCTATGTACTTTTAGCATATATTTTATATAGTTTGGGTGATGTGGTTTTCCTTCTCTGCCAAATCTGCAGCTTCACTGGTGCCATTATCATTAGGTGATCAGAAATGCGTGATGACTGGTGCCAAGACAATCCAGCCTTGTCTTTCACTGTCTGTTCTGGTTTTGTCTCTGAGATGTGTCAGTGAATCTGAGCACAGAGCAGAAGCCAAGAATTCTTAATGCTGACAACTCTGGAAAAGCTACATGTCTCTCCTGAAGCTTTAGGAACCACTATCTGAAAAATCCAACAATATTTAACGTCATTGGAGGGGTGATCTAAAGACTAAAGCTTCTGGAAGAACCCTGAAGATAAAAACTGTCAACAACCTAACTATTCTCTATTATGGCATTAGTAGCAGCAAACAAATGGAAAATAACTACCAAAAATTACAGTATTTTCAATACCGTTGTTAGAAACATATTTTGTTCTACTACGGAGATTTAAATCCCTTATAAAAAGACCCTTCCCACAAATTAAATAACTTCTGCAGTTCCAGGCTATTTAGTTCAGGGAATAATTTATTTCTAACAAACTTCTTAAAATGTATGCTCTATCTCCCGTCTCTTTATGATACACATAAAAAGCTAAATCATGGAGCAACGGTCGGGTTTTTTTTTGTTGTTTCTTAGGGTTTTTTTTTTAAAACCATCACCTATCCACCACACTAAATAGATTCCTTTCCACTGTGCTGACAGCTGTTTCCCAGGTAACCAACCTATCTAGAAGTTGACTTCAAGCCGTGCACGGGAACCAGCGCTCACGTCCCTGCATTAACATCTTCTGAGGAGCACTTTTTAACTGCTGCTGTGTCCCCAGTGCCCCCGGCAGGCAACAGGAGCTGGGATTATCCAGCAAGCAATGGAATAAAGCTCATCAGCAGTCAAAAATACCAGTTAAGGGTGATTTTATATACCGAATAGTAATGCCCTTGGCAGTTGGAAATTAGAATTATCCTCAGTGGTAAACCAGCAGGATTAGTCCTCACTCGAGCTGTCACCTTTTACGGGTTCTGCCTGCTTCTTCCCTTTTCCATAGGGGAACTGGGTCAAAAGCAGCAGGTATTTTGCTGCTTCTTTCCATAATCAGGAACCATTGTCCCCCTAATTTTGGAAAGCAGCTGTTTAATACACCTTACCTGGTAAATCAGATCTCATCTGCTGTCAGTCAGCATGCTTCTGGATTTCGTGGTCATCGCGCTATTGCTCTTTTTAGTCCATCTGACTTTTGCTGATATGTATTAATTGAAAACTGAATTATTCTACAAGGGACTGGCTACATTTGAAGGTACCTCTTACAGCTTTCTGTTGTTCTGGGTTTGGGAGCTTACTTTTTAGATCCATGGCATCTGATGCCACAGTGTAAAGAGCTCAAAGAGAAGATCATATATTGAATAGGGCACTAAAGGATTTATCCTATAAGCATTTTTTTTTTTTTTTTTTTTTTAAAGGTAATGAAAAAGCTGTATCTTTGGGAAATTCAATGCCAGATGGAAGTGAGTAGTACGGCTGATCAGTTAGTTCCTAAGAATGTCTATTATGGAAAAAACTACTGAGCTTAGGAAGGTTTATTTTTATGAGCAAAGGAATAAACTTCTTGAGACCTCCCTAAAGACTCAAGCATTACTACTCACCATTTATGACACTGTAGTGTGGGGTTACAGAGCCAACAAATGGGACCATCGTAACAGTTATGTAGGAAATGCACAATGCCATACACGTGTGAGCATATGCACACCCACTCTGCAACATGGGAAGACAGCTGAAAGCCTTGGACAAACATTGTACTCTGTTGCAAAACAAAATTGTGCTTTGGTGTGTAGAACACCAAGTTATTTGCTCACAATGCGCTCAACTGTTCAGATATTCCATCCTAGAATTTCCTATTCTTAAATTCATTTCAGACACTGCTTTTTTTTTTTTCCCAGTGTTAACACAATGGTCCTTTAGTTAGCTGCAATTTAATTTAATTTTCTTCTTCTCCTAGTATTCTGGAACCTACTGTGCTGTGTCTTTTCACTGTCCAAATATATCTATTCTTAAAATTGATCATCTTTTTTTCTTTAATATTCCATGAAAGACAAACTGACCACTTTCCATGGTAAAACAAATGTCACCACAACTATTACAGTTTCATCCAGAAAGATTCAATGGTGTCTCTTATCTAAATGACCATATCTACCAAACAATCTACCATGCTCTCAAATCCCTGCTTTACCACAAGCCCTGAGGTCAGACCTCCTCGCACAGGGTCCAAGGAGCAAACAGCAGTGAATGGAATTAGCCTGCCTCATGGTTCCTTAGTGTGTGTGGCTGAACATACCCCAGGACACCCTGAATCTGGCCCATTTCCCCATGAAACACAGTGATTCTTTGAAAGCCAGACACCACCACCCCACAGCAATGCAAACAGGAGTAGCGTGGGGAAGAGAACAACAGAAACCTCCTTCTTTACATCCTCGCACGAGGATGCAAGAGGGCAGAATCCCGTGTATTTCTTATACACTTATGATGGTTTTAATAATTTAAGGGAGTTTCTTTTGCATAATCCAATCAAGTTTCTTAAAATTACACTATATTAATAATACATTCTATCAAGGTTTACAAGGACAGATGTACGTACCATTTTCCTGCAGACAGTGCTTTCAATATAGCTCCTGCCTCTGAAATATGCACAGGAGGTTACTGATTTCTAAAACCAGTGAAAAATTGGAATTTCTATGGGGTATAAAATCCAGATTGGGGTGAAAAGTCAAAATACTACGTTATTCCATGAAAGAAGCAGCTATGGAAAAAATTGAGACGCAGAAACAGTGCAAAAAATATTGTTCCAAAAGTATATACCAAAATGAAATACTTCATTATTCCTCAAATGAAAACATTTCTTTCAATTCACCTGAACTGTACATGTTCCATTTGGGATCACTTCAAGAAACACCTGTGCTCTCCCAAATTGCTACAGGCTCCCATGGCCTGCAACGGAAGAGTATTTTCTGTGGCTATTCTCCAATACAGGTTGGATGTTTTTTCACTGCAATGAGGTATTTTGTGATGTAAATGCCATAAATAAACCAGAGGTAAGAATATATTCCCTCATGAGAGGCAATGTCCAGAAATAAGTTGCCACAGAAGATATCGATATAACTTGGTGATGTTGATATCAAAATAATTGTGTAACAAATTAAAACATTTTAAAGCGGATTGACTCGCCTGACCTGTTATAATATGTTGCAATTAAATCCATATAACGAAATATTTTTTATATGGAAAAATTAAAACTTACATTTTAGGCAATGCCAATGCCTTAGGAAACTTTGTTCATCAACAGATTTTACCATAATGTAATTAAACTTTAAATTCTGAAAAAGAACGTAAGAAATGGAAACAAAAGATCGTATTTCTCATTTGTACAACTATGTGGAAGCCATAGGAAAATCTGTTGGAAAAACACTCACTTTCAGCACTGCTGGACAAAAAAAAAAAAATCCTCTTCAGAAATAATGGGCAATTTATGCTTTCTGAAATTAGCTACAACAAAGTGAGTAATTGCTGGGCGAGGCATACAACATTTTACAGACTGTGTTCTTCCCCGTAACGAGATTCTGAGGCTGCTTTAAAAGGTGTAATCTTCTGTAATCATTTCTGGTGCTCAAAGCAATTACTTTTCAATGGGGAAAGCAAGTAGGAGAACAGCAGTATCCAAGAGCAGAGTTCACCAGTTTGTAAACCTTGACCTTTCATATCATTCAGTTATTGAGCAAGTTGGTAGGAGAGTGTTAGGATTAAATTACTACAACCCTCATCTTAGGTGGCATGGGAGCATGATGAGGCCACTGTCTGGTAAGCAGAATTTAAAGAAGCAACTCAAGATCTGATTCCTTCACAAGGACTATTCACTCCTCTGTTCCAACAAGGTGAGAGTTCCGGACAAGTAAAATGAGTGTAAGGGAGATGAGAAACAAGAAAGAAATGCTCCCCACTCGTTCTCCAGCAGCATGCTAAGGGCAGCTGAGATGGAAGGGGGGGTTGGGAGGGCTGGTGGTAAAGCAGAACCCATTAAAAGCACTGGTGGGAAGCCTGGGAGAGGCAGGTGCTGCTGCTGTGGCTGCTACAGTGGTGTTTAAATCAGGAAAAGAAGCTGCCGAGGAAGAACATATGGTAATAGAGCAAATTTGCTGGATGGAATGTATGTTTTCCCCCTGCTTACTCCCTCTCAAATTAAGACTTTGGTTTTATGTGTCAAAGACTTTAAACAATAATAGACCACTGCAGGAGGCAAATGTTAATGACAGTAGTATGAAATAGCTGTTTCTGAGTAAAGGGAAAGGATTTCTAGGGGTTTTAGGCTATTGCTGCAGGCCAATACACACATCTGCTCTTAGATGGGTTAGATTCGTGTTTTTGCCCTCCATGGCACCTGACCACCCGCCTTCTGCAGGAATAAAGTCAATGGAGCTGGGAAATTCCTAATAGTGCTGTAGGGTGCTAGGGAGAGGGAATGGGGAGGAGGAGAGCACAACAGTGAAAATAGGCTGAGCACTCCTTGATCGTGTTTTAGCTGGTGTAAAAGTAGAAAAGACATTATCCACAACATCTCTGCCTCCCTGCTCTTATTTTCTTCTGCAGATCAGCTAGGAAAGAAATGAAGGGGAGTGTGGAGAACTCGTGGGAGAAAGCAATTTTTGGAAGAGTAAATTTAAATTGGAGGAGAGCTAAGGGAACTTCCAGGCGGGAAGGAAGAGGAACAAACATATGTTTATGGAGATATCAGGAGATTTAAAGGCTGATGAGGTACTTATGCACAAATCTGAAGGGGAAAAGGAGAATAGGATAATAAAAATGTGACAGTATTACTGGAGAAGACACAGGGAAAAGACAGAAAGAAGAATGGGGTTTAGGGAATCTGTAATGAAACAAAGACCTTAAAAGAGGCTACGGAAACGCTAAAAAATTAACGGTGAGGATCATCTCACTCAAATTTTAGACATCTAATGTTAAAAGTCTGAGTGAAAGCTTGTCAGTTTTTGATCTAGGGAGAGAAATTGGTATATGGCAATAATGAATGATAGCTTTAAAACTTGCCTTAGACACCTAAGGATCCCAGAGGACATGCCCTCTGCAGAGCCATCTTTCTTTCTACTGGATATAAAAGGATGTTGACCGAAGTCAGACTTGCATATGCCAAAATAAAAAAAGGACTCCCACACTACAAGAGTGAGAATAGGAAGATGAAGACCAGTATTTGGGGAAGGACCAGACACAGGCAAGTGAGGGAAGGAAGAAGGAGGCAAAGCCTCCTTGAGAATTAGAGGAAAGCCTGGAGAAATCACACCAGCATGCAGAGAAGGAAAAGTCACTGTGGGAAATAAATCTTGCTGAGTCGAGTCCTAAAGGAAAGTTTGTTTCATTTAACTTTTGGGTACATTTTTGAGGAAAGTTTGTTTCATTTAACTTTTGGGTACATTTTTGAAGCTCTACAGAGGGATCTGGATTTGATGATACTGAAGGTCTCTTCTAACCAAAATGATACTGTGATCCTATACACAGTGAAATAATGAAAGTTTGACCTCTGAGATCATAGCCTTCATACTTGGAAATACAGCATCCCATTAGTTTTAGTCTGAAAACTTAGCAGGTATGTAAAGCTAGTTTTGCTTTTTCAGAAGGCAAATTTCTCACTATAGCACAGGACTGAAAGGACAGCAAAATCCACTCATCCCTGCTTCCTGTAGCTACTGCACTTCAGAAGATTCCTCTCCTTTTCCAACTTCTTGCCAGGAACAGCTCAAAAGCTACAAAGTACTCTAAGAAAAAATTAAAACTCTCAGTATGAAAGACAATAAAGGCCTAAGAAACTCATGTCATGAAAAGAGAGAGTACAACCAGCACCAAGACTTAGGCTACATGAAATGCCTAGACAGGTCCTTTGAGCACTACATGTCACATTACAAAGAAAACAAACCTTTCCCCATCATATGCAGGTCTCTACCAATGAGACCTTAGGAAAAAGTGTCCTAACTTCAAAAGTCGTGTCCAGCTCATCCCTGAATTTAAGCATGAAGTGCACGAACAGTGATTGTCAGTGTGACGAGGAGCATCACTTCCCAAGATGTGTCTAAGTCCTGAAACTCCAAACAAAGACTCTGCTCCCCAACCACCTGCCTTGCCAAGACAGAGTATTTCTGTCCCTTTCAGGTGACTAATGGATGACATGAAGAGTGAGATTAATTAAATACAATATAAATTCAGGACAAGAAGCACAATCAACAAACTGTGATCTGGTCTGCTTTCAAATTCCTGTTGGGGATACCAACAAATCAAATACCCCAAGGTTAACAGCATATGCTTTTTTATTTTTATTTTCCCATTACAACAGCATGGAAACTGGGAAGTCACAAGAAAAGTAAGGTAGATATGATTAAAGAAATGTTGCGAGCTTTGTGAGACTTTGAGGACTGCTGAGCAGCCTGTGAGTTAATGTGACAGAGGAGAGAGATTGGTGTTTGTTTAGAGCGTGTCCACAGGCAATAAAAGAAACTACAGAGGAAGAAAGTAACAAAGAACAACACCACCCAGATGAGCATTCCTTCCAGGGGTCTTCTCCCCTGTTTTCAAGAGAGGGGAAAGGCAATGCATCCACGCTCTGAGCCCCTCAGTCATGTATCTGTAATTTATGAAGAGGTCAAAAGTGGCATTTGTTGGGTCTCAAGGCCCAAAACTCCTTGACTCACTCTAAGAACTCAAAACTCTGTGCTTAAATTCAATAGGTTGAGCTTATTGAACGCATCCATTATGATGGGAGGTTCACCTGTGGCAAAAGTACCAATTCCTAGCGCAGTGTGTGCTGGGCCTTGTGGAAGCCCCAGGATCAGACCCCTTGCAAGAATCTTCAGCACTAGGTATTCCAGGTCAGCCATGCGAGGAGACACGAGCTCAGTAAATGCACTTAATGCGTTATCCAGGTTTTCTCCCTCTCTTTTTCCCTTTTTTCCATTATTATTATTATTATTTTTCTTTCTGATATTCATGTACAGTATTCTAAAGAGGCTTTGGCCAAAATATGAAGCACTTTGTGTATCTTTTGTGTTTGACTTGTCGTCTTAGATTAAAATAAAATCTTAATGAAAGTCAAACAAGAACAGCCTGTAACATTTTCAAAGATACGTTCAAACATTAACTGATTCATCCTTGCTGGCTCATTAAGAAGAGGAAATTGCGGCAGAGTTCTGTGTTAAAACCACTCAGAGAGGAGATGACAGATCCAGGATCAGTACTTATAAATTACTGTCTCTCACCCTCGGTTTCAGTCCCAGTCCTGCAATAAAAGTCTGTGGGAAAGTTCCCTGGGCAGGCTCAGAGCCATCACATCCTCAGAAAAGGCTAATGCAAGATGAGAAATTTGCTCCTCTTTTCTTCTTAGTATTTCACCAAAGTCTCAGGCCTTTCAAGCACCAGGCTTATGATTTCAATAATCCACCATGGTAAAAGTCCTTTGTGGAATTAGATCTATTGCTAGCTATTCAAATATTTTCTATTACCTATTAGTGCACTGTCCAGCACATCAATACAGAGCCCAGATATTACAGCAAGGGACACTTTGGAAATACCTAAGCAGACTGATCAATTTAATCTCTGTTGCAATACAGTGCATTAGCAGGATGACTTTTTTTTTTCTCCTTGGCACAGCTTAGGGAGCTTAGAATTAGGACAAATATTCTCTTTCCTCCTCAACAAATGCTTAACAAATGACAAAAGTGACAGCTTTGAAAGATTGATTTTTTAAAAGTGAGGTTCTGTGTGGTAGCTTATGAAAGCACTTTAATTTAGAATGATTATTAATCAACCATCCGTTCAGATAATTTTCTAATTTAGGGGGAAAAAAAATCTATATTCTGTCTCTTACATCCCCATCAGGCACTAAAATATGAATGTCTGCACTCATTAACAAATACAAATAGGGAGCATTATCTGATGCAGAGAGATAGTTAATACTGAGATGTAGTACTCCTACCTGACAGAAATGTTTTGAATTTTAGTACAGAAGAGATATAATCTGAACTTTAAATATTTTATTATACTGCAGCCATAAATATCATACATGTATGAAATGGTAAACCTATTCTGACATACTGGAACATAGCTGCTTGTTCTCAATGCTCTCTGGTTAATTCTACATAGAGCAGAAACTTAATTTCCTATTAAAAAAACATGGGATAATAAAACAGCAAGTGCAACTAAGGACAAAAAGATAGGAGTGCAATACAAACAGCAGAATTGGCAAATAAAATTTTAAACCTGAAGAATTAAAAGACATTTTTTGACTGACATGCTTATAAACCCACCCTTACACTGATTTTCTGTTGTGTGGTCTATCTACCGTGTTTCTGCAGCACGAATCCTGCGCAAATTGGAAATACAATGTGAAAATTTATCACCACATTCTTCTGAAACAACCCAAGGAGTTCAAGTAGTATGCAAAATACCATAAATTAGTTTTCTAAACAGAGTGCATTTAAAGCTCAACCCAGAGGAGTTAATGTGCCTTGACTGGGATGTGGATAGAAAAGCATCTACAAAGTAGGTCCTGTGTTTCCCGGCCAGATTCTCTAACTGACTGGCTAATGAGTTAAAGATGAAGGCTCATCTCACTGCAGCCATGCTTAACAGAATAAAACCAGACTTAAAAACAATAGTTGCTTTTCTGGGGGACTGTTCTTCCTTGAATCACCCTATGAGTAGGAAGCTTCAGAAGGAAAAACAAAATAAATGTACACCTCCATCGAACTATTGTTTTCTTGGAGGCATACACTATTGATCTGGAGGTCATCTTTTTTTAGGTGTGCCCCACAATCCTTTCTAAATGGACCCTGGAATCTGGTTTAAAAATCCAAGTTTACTGTGACATGTATATACATAGGCATAATTTATGAAGGAAGACATGCAAACACAATTGTAACACAAAATACGTGGCAAGGGAGTAATTTACTAGGCTTTCATACAAAATACAAATTTATTACTAAATGTCTATGCCTAAAACTCAGTATGTAGTACATCATATTTTAAATTATTAACATCTCTGCTGGAGAAGCTTCCTTCATAAAATATTTACATAGTACATCTCAGGACTCTGTATTTTGCCAGCAGTTACTCAAAATGTAAGATAAATATAGTTAGCAGGTCATTCTTTTCTTTGATAAGCTACTCTTTTCACTTAAAAAAAAAAAAAACGCCAAAATGTTTAAGCTGTACCACTATGTTTTTGTTACGAAATACTGCGCTCCAGTAGAATGATATATTTTGACCCCTGAGAGCTCTGCGGGTCAGAGGGCATAACTTTTGCTAATGACAATGCATGGCTGTAAAACACAAGAGGCAGGCATGTTTCAATTACTTTTCCAATTAGTAGCAACAATCAATGCGTGCTGCAAAAAGCCTTAAGGAAACGGGCAAAACGTTGTCAAGTATGGATATGATTCTCTTTTAAGTAACAAACCCAGGAAAGATAAAGTATTAGTATTCCCTTGACTGTATTTTTTTTAATACTGCAAGACCATACAACCCTTTATTTCGAACCAGGCAATCTGGAAGTGTTGCCTTTTCAAATTCCAGACAGCTCTTCAAAGCCAGCAAATATTAGCTAAATTACTCTTTTCAAACCCAGGCAGAAAGAAAACTTCATCTTGTCCATTTTCTTCAAGAAAGTAAATTGAATTTATGATGCAAATTTCAACTGTGTTGGACTGTTATTTAAAACTAAGCAATAATTATGCAGTGATTTTTCAAACAGTGTCCCTGCTCAATAGAAAAAAAACAAGAGCCTCCAGCATCTCAAACTCTTGGCATACAGTTGCCTGGGCTACTAAAAAGGTTCCCAACATAGTATGAGAATTCTGTTGGCATTTGTATATTCAGTCTGTTGGTGTCAAAATAAAATCTTAAAGAAAACGTAAAGAAACAGAAAGGCAGAACTATAGACTTGAATGGATTTTAAAAATAAAATAAACCCAACTGTTCCCGAGATACAAGGCACATACGTTTTGGAATACGCTAGATTCTACCGTTACCAAACATTCAGCTGCACAGTTTTAAAACTCATTTGAAACATTGCTTTGATGTTCATATAGTATTATTTAGGATACAAAGCAATAACCGTATGGATGAATTTTGCATTAATGGTTGATACTAAATACAGAAGAATTGTGATGAGGAAGCATGAATTTTAAACTTCACAATCAACAGACACCACTTCCTACTGTGGGCAAAACAGCCTACAGCAATACCCCCCCATCCCAAGCTCATGGAAGCAGAGGAAAGAGAATTCTGTGACCACTTAATTTCATTTTTGTTTTAAATAACGTAACTGATACAGCTTTCTGATGACAATGAATGGCTTTCAAATCTACAAAAGCAGAGTACTTGGGGTTTATAATTTCTAAGGAATGGTCTGAGGGTTTCCTCTGGAGAATAATCTTGAAGTATAGTATCTACTGTAACACAGAAGAAACTCTAAAAATCTAGAGAAAAAGACAATGTATCAACATTTCCAAGAAGCAAGTGGGATCATCTCAACATGACATCATTGTAAGGAAAAATTGTGAAAATAATGTGAAAAGAGGCAATCAGTTGGATTGAGTGGTAGCATGATTAATACCAATCAACACTGTTTAATAGAAAACAGGTCTTCTTAGGAAATTTAATATCATTTTGTGATGATATTAGAAATTCAATAGATGAAGATAGATTTTGAAAATACTTGCTTTAATTTCTGTATAAATATCTCGCCCTATTCTATCTCAGATGAAAAAGTAGCATGGCAAAAAATCAACGCAGCTTATATATCAAACACATTAAAGAATACAGAGAATCTGAAAAAGAAATTATAAATGAGGAACCAACACCTAATGGGAATATCTTTGGTGATACTGTAAAGATATGCATTATAAAGCGCCAATGGAGCTGAGCAGCAGACTCAAGATACATAGGAAAATCCTAAATACCTCAGAACAAAAGTGTGGACAGCAGGCATAACTAAAAATATCTTAGCACTGCTGAGAAATAACCAATAGTAAGTGTATTCTTACTGTAACACAGTGGCTCTGAGAACTGGTACAGTTTGTGAATTCTTGCACCTGGATGTGCAACGTCGGATCCGAAAAGTCACGTATATTTGCACGTGACAGTGATAATGTTAAAGTCATTTGCAGCTCTTGTCACCACACTTTCCAACAGATGTCTATTAAAAGAACAGTATATATTATCACAATAAGGGTGATTAACCTCTGGAATACTTTACAATACATATGGTTATTTTTTCTCTCCCCTGAAACATTAGACTGAAATTAGAAATACCAAACTGAACAAGCCAAAGTGGAATAGATGATGAAATTCCAAACAAAAAGTATGAAGTGAAGTATGTAGTAATTTCAACAGACCAGTAACCCTTTATCTTTTTCATAGGGAACATATTTGGGCACAGAGGTAAATATCACCCACATTAACCCTTTTGCATGGATAGTATTTCCTTAGTTAACAGAGGAGCTGTGGGGCTGAAATCAATTTTAATGCTTTTTGTAAAATTACTTTGTTGCAAAAAATAAGAGAATAAACACATGTTCTTCCATGTTTACTGATCCTATCTCCTGAATTTTGGCGTTATTTATTATATCTGTTGTGTTGCAAATGAGATGTGTGCAAACATATCTGACATCATCAGGGACCAACTCAACCTGTGGCCTCAATGAGATGCTGAAACCCAAATTGTAAACAAGATTATAGTGATAGGTGCAAGCCTAAATCAGCTCTATATAACAGTTAGTAAACTAATATGTACCCTCCGCTTTCACCTGCTGAAAATAAGCTGGTTTGAACTACTCCCAGAGCTCCCAGCTATGATGGATAAATGCACTATAGAATTTCTGGAGTCAAGAGGCACTTGGCTGTGGAAGACCCTATGTATTTACTGTAACTATGAATCTACCAAGAGTCGTAGCAAGGTAAGTAAGAGTTAAACTTTTCTGCTGATCAAAAGATTTGCTAATAGCTGTGGAATTTGCATGATAATAGACACTCATTACAAAAAAGAAATATATGGATTAGTTTAGAGGAACAAATGAACTAAAGAGCTGAAAGAAATACTTAAAAATATATATGTAAAAAACCGTTTTGTTCATTATGCACTATAATTGGTTTCCTTAAAATGTATGTGTTTGTCTGCACATATTTATACACACAATTAGGACTCTCCAGTTGAAGCAGCTCTTTAGAATCCCCTTTAGAATTAGAAGCACTTTCAGGCTGACATGGGGCATATCTCTATCTCTATTCCATTTTGTGCTGGACATGTGTAAATTGAAATTTTGTGTACTGTGGCAGACTCCTCGGCAAGGCAAACTGATTCAGCTGGCACTCCCCTTGACCCTCCCTCCTCAGAGGAGTACTCTGAAGAGAGGGAAAGGAGAGGACAGGAGATAGAGGACAGCACATCACGGTCTTGGCCAACTCAGGGATTACGGTTGGCCTCAAGCAACACTTATCCCTGTTTTTACTGACCTTAATCTTGGGAAAATAAAAAGATGACACACAGATAGAAGAAACAACTTCTTGAACCATGTAACCTCCTTGAAGACTTTTATCTAAAAACTATGTCTTGCTGGTGGAGGTGGCATCATAGATAGGACAAGAGGAAATGGCCTCAAGTTGTGCCAAGGGAGGTTTGGAGTGGCTATTAGGAAACATTTCTTCACAGAAGGGGTTGTAATGCACTGGAACAGGCTGCCCAGGGAAGTGGTGGAGTCACCATCCCTGGAGGCTGTTAAAAGATACATAGATATGATGCTGAGGGGCATGGTTCAGTGGTGACCTGCCAGTGCTGGGTTAATGGTTGGACTTGATGATCTTCCAACCAAAATGATTCTATTCTATAATTCAAGAATATGAAGAATTTGCACAGGTTTCAATCTAAGGTCCCTCAGATGATAAGCAAAAACCATTCTAGCACACACAGCAGTGTATCCTTTCTTAAAATGATACACTCTCTGTTACAATCTCTTGCTATATGAATGTAAGTAAATTATTAATTATATTATAACTAATTAATAATTAATTATTACAGTAAGTATATTATTTCTCCCTTTCCACTTCACACTTCCTGCTCTCATTTCTCATATACAGAATGCACTGGAACAAGCACAGAGGATGAAAGGTAAACTGAAATATGCTCCCATGTGGCAATACAACGACCTGAGACACCACTCCAGTTACACGCATGCAAAGAGGTCTAAAGAATTTCCCCTTTGAAGAGCAGGCATTCAAGAGCAGGAGTATTTCTCTCTACATGATAGAGGAATTGCCCAAATTTTAAAAGACGTTAGTAAGAATTATCAGTTTCACAACAGGAGAATAGGAAGTGCAATATTACAAAAAAAACCCCCACATTTAAAACAGTCACTTTATGCAGTGACTGAGAAGCTTAAGGATAAATTGTATTTCTCACACTGCACTAGGTCTGCATTGTGCTTGTGCTTTCCAAATCTCTTAACTTACTAAATAGAAAGTAAGTGTTTAAACTCTTATGGTATATCTGTCATACCCATGTTACATCATTTTCTTCCATTAAATTTTAAGCACTAATGTAAATGTGATCTCAGTGATGAAGTACACCCCTCATAAAAGTACTGGTACAGGTGCTTGAAATGGACTAAGTCAGTGTTTTTGGCTAACATGCAGTATCTCAGATATAATTTAGCACTGCACTTTTTACCAAAAATTAAATCTTTCATGATATAAACCAAATATTCTTATAAATAAGGAGACTTGCACCATGTCATTTCATTTACTTCAGCAACAGTGAGTAATGAATGATGCTGTCTGATAGCTCTTGGATTGAGTGGGACAAGGTTCAGTAGGGGCTATTTTAAAAGTTTTTCATGTTTTTATACACTGATCTAGCTTTTTTTTTTTTTTTTTTTTAAGGTCAAGGGTGCTCTTAAATCACTTGACAAATGGCATGATGTGTTCAGAGGGAAACAAGCAGAAAACCTAGGAAGATTTTGATACGTTGTACATTAATGCAGAAAATACACCACACAGTAGAAATACTATGAAATTACCACACAGTAGACGTGCACTATACCTAATAATTAGACCACTGTGGACATTATGATAAAGGAAAAAAAATAAAAATAAAAAGGATATATTACGTTCTTGTTAGAAGACACCCCCCTCCCCATGTTTATCCATTAGAACATACAATTAGCATTTAAAATTGCTGACTCTGGAAGTGGTACAGTTGTTTATTGCTGTCACTTCTGGGAAAGGTTCAGTTACGTAATTTCAGGCAAAATAACAGGCACTCTAAAAAATAAGAGGTGATATACTTTGTCTCGGGGGCAAGGCTGGACACCTGCACGACTTTTTTTATCACCCCAGTCAATTGTAGCACTGACAGTGAGCTTAGAGGAGACTTCCACTTTGGCCTCATCAAGAGGATAAAGGTGTTGTTGCACATGGCCAGGTGGGAAAGGATTCAATTTTCTTTAAACTGCCTGCAAAGGCTAACTTAGAGCAAAGATTTGTCTCCCGATTGACTGGTGTCCCTGAGCATGAATTTTACATGCTGTTAAAAGGAATAAGAAGGTAACTTCCAGCAATTAAATTCACAGAGCTTTCTGTGGTTATAAAATCACTAGTGACCAGCGATGCTGGTGAAGAATGGAGGCTGTCATTCTCCTAAAGAAAGCCCCCTGTTTGGGGTTTCCACCTCAGCTGCCATTTAGTGGCTCTAGTTTTATCATGCCTATGTAACAGGCAGCTTTGCTTCCTCCTGCCAAAAGTCTGCCATGGTAAACAGGAAAAATGTTCTCAAAACTGCACAGCCTGTGCTCACATTTTATATCTGAGAAATTAGATCAGTTTATGAGCAGTATATAACAGTTCTGTTATCCAAGTCTCACGATTTAATCCCTAGTCTTATGACATTTAAGCATTTTCCCGAACCACCAACTGATGGGAGTTACACATCCCTTACATTTTTAATCTGGTTTCCTAAGAAAAGGAAGCTTTTATGATTCATACTGGTCTGTATTTCAATCTATGAAGAGCTTTCTAATAACTTTTGAACCTTCAGGCTGATTTAAGTTAAAATCAGGGATAAAAGTCTCAAAAATAATTAAGTTCCTAAGAGTTTTATACAAATCACTGTCTGGGTCGAGGACAGAAGCTGAAATTGCTGGCCCCTGCATTGGAAATGTGGTCATAACTCAGCCCCGAGACTCTGCTGTGGAGCTGCCAGCTGGTTGACCAACATACCTGTCCTGCCTACTTGGCATGTCTGTAGCTTTAGACATCGTGAACTTTGTATAATTGCTGCTTCTTTTCTCATGGGAATGTAATAGGAAGGGAGCTCATGCTATCTTGCTGCGGAGAAAGAGCTTAGAAAATAGAGGACAAAAATCAGTAGGACAAACGACTTGCAGTTCTGCTTAAATAAATGTTTTTCTCCTTTAAAGTAAAACCTAATCACATGGCCGGCACAGAAAAACCTGCAAACAGAAGCCACTGAATCTCTAAAGGCCCCAAAATCAATAACTTGAGTCTAAAGAACAGAAAAAATTTAATCTTGAGACTTCTTTAAGCACCTTAGATCTTGGGTTGACAAGCATTGATAATACTGTAAGAAGTTACATCAAAAAGATGCCAGGGCCAAATCCTTGTTTAAAAGTGGAACACATCTGAGCTGCAATGCTCAGAGAAATACAGAAGGGGAATTTCCCCGTAGGGAATATGAACAAGGAGTTGAGGATGGAGTCTGAATTGCCCTCATTTTCTATGTCTTGATTCACTGCAAAACACATTGGGAATCAGAAAGATATCGGCCGTAGTGCTCATAACAGAAAGGACATGGACTTGAAATGCTTACGTGCAATCTTTTGATGGAAGCATTTGGCCATTTTCATGAATTTGTGTCTGAGAACCTCACAAAGCATCAGGGGAAAGGACAAACCTCTAGAAACTCACATTGAACTGTTCCTCAGAAAAAATATATCTGCACAGATGAGTTGAAGCTATTAAGGGTCAGTAGAGAGAAGAAACTAAAACATTATTTTAAAATGCTTCATTCCACCTCATTTTTAAGTTCCTACACTGATACAGTACTGCCATTAGCATATTAGATCTGAACCCTCCACAGCTACTGATAACATCACTATAAATAATTGAATACAAGCCTATGGGTCACTGCAGCAGAAAAAGAAATTCATGAAAGTAGAAACAGACTCTATTTTATGTAATGCATTTAAAAAAAAAAATAAAAACAACAGATGGATTTCACTTTAGGTAAAATTATTAGAAGATTCCATGGTATCTCCTTCTCCTCCCCTAATCCTGATTTTTCCTCTCCCATTCATCTACTCAGTGCAAGTTTTAGGCCAGTGGGTAACTAAACTGACCCCCAAGCACTGCAATCCAGATATTCCCACCTTAACAGCTCATCATGATCAACAGGATCCCTCTAAAATTGTGGGAATTCAGTCTTTTTGACCGAACATCAGAGGTGCTTTAATAGTCCCTCTCTGCCCTCGTGGTGACAGAGCCAGAGTATTTACTGTCTTGAGTTACACTGACACTATTTTTACTGCCTTAGGATAAGGAGACCATCAGGAGAGGGAACTTGGGTTAGGCAATTCAGGTCCCTTAGCAGTCTGCCCTCAATAAAGGGGAAAACAGCTTTACAGGAAGCAAATTTCAGACCTTCTCTCTCTACTGAGCAAACAGCTGGGGAAGACTAACTGGTGCTTCAGTGTTCACCCTGAAAGTTAAGGATGAAAAGATTGCCCCAAGTGTTACAGTGAAGCTCTGCTTACCTTTTTAATCTGCACAATAAGAGAGCACTTCTAATCACAGCTCGCATTTCTACTGCATTAAAAAAAAAAAAAGCTCCACTTTCAAAAAGAATAAAATTGTGCTGGTTTTTTAGCCTGGATCTGCCTTGTCAGAAAAATAAAATGTAAAGACGTAAATACGAGGGGCTGAAATCTCTGCAAGTTCTTCCATCTCCCATCTTTTAGGAGAGCATAATTTTAGGCTCAAATAAGGTAACAGGCAAAGCTCTAACGAAGGAGGAAAAAATAGCAGCAGTGCTCTTTTACAAAATATCATCACCGAAACAGTCACAGGAAAACAGCACTCAGTAATTTCAACTATGGGCCAGGAAGGTCTTTATACAGACAAATCAAGTGAAGGAAGAATAGGTATGTGAGAAGCAGAACAAAAAGAAATGATTTTAAAATGCAAGTACCGAAGGGTTTTAAGTAGCTGACGGATAAACTTTAAAAGAACAAAATGCTCTGGGTTTACTTGGAAATCCATCATTAACAGCTTACTATTAAGAACACAGTGAGGAAATGGTGGGGCTCTTTTCTGATACCGATAGATGTGATAAAACATTCTAAAATATCCTTTGCTCAACACAGTTCCTAAACAGAACTTCGGTCTTGGTGTTAGCATGGCTTGGACCTGGATATGCTCCAGAGTGTAAATCATTCCCATTTTCTTCCAAAAGAGTAAATGTAATTAATTTCCTTAATCAGCTGACAATTGTTAAGTGACAATGGAGCACTTGTCTACCTCATTGTCTACAGAACAGAAGCTGTTAAATGTAAATAAATGGGCAGTTAAAAACACCATGAACCTTTCACTACTCATAGAGCAAACACATGATTTTTGGTACAGTTTTCTATTCTGTTAGTCCAGTTTTACAACAGTGACCTCTATGGAGAAAGATCAGACCAATAAAGTCAACTCATATTTGCAAGAGCAGAGTTGGGCCCAAATTTATCAACAACAAAATCGTTAATAACTCTGCTTAATTACAACCTGTTCTACCCAACACAGAATATGCATGAGTTTTCAAGGAGATTTAATTATTTAGAAAGTTGAAAGATGTGATAAGCTATTTTTGAGATAGAAAGAGACAAAGAAAGAGACAAAAGTCAACATTTCAAACTGGTAATTTTTTAATGATCTGTACTCAAAAGCTGTCAGAAAATATTCTCTCTAATACAATGAAGCAAATTCATTCTTCTAGTCAAGGTAATAGTGGAAAAAATAGTCTTGGTAATAAAAGAAATTGTTTTGTTGACTGCAGAGGAGCTATCACTTCATAGAATCATGGCTTGAGCAATTAGAACAAACAAAAAATACTTTGGACACTGACCAGTACAGAGGATGTAAACAAGAAAAAAAAAGCTGACTTTAAAATCAAGCCCTACAAAAAATGGGCAGTTTGCACAGGACCACAAACACAGAGAAGAGTTATAAAATTTTTAAAAATAAATGATGAGTGCAAAGAAGTTTATGGTCTTCTTGAAAAAGGGACTTGAAATTCTGGCAGAATATCATATTTAGAAATGTATTCTTAGTTTCTTGTGTCTTTTTCACCCACAGATGAGTATTTATATGGATACATATGCATGCATTGTTCACAGGGGTGCAGATATGCCAGAGTGTCACATTTCTATAACTCCATCTTCACGCTCAGTCAAACATCTTGAGGGACCATCAAAACCTTCAGCTAAAATCTCATTTACTTTATCAGGAAGGAAAAGATTTTCTCAGCTTTTCCAAGGCTCGCTGGACTCCTCTCCTCACAAACAGGCTGTGTTTCATGTTCTCAATCCCAGAATACAGCAGAAAGATGCCAGCTGGCTTCCAAAATGCCAGCTTTACAGGGACTCTGCTCAGCTAAGCTGACTTGTGTCTGTGTGCTGTGCAACCCTGGGGGATATAAGCAAACTTGGTTTAACGTAGAATTTTGGTTAAGTGGTGTTCTGTAAAACATGGCTATAATGTGTATTGCATGTCTTGCTCAAACAGATGTTGTCTAAGCTGCTTGGATGCTGACATTTCAGCTGAATATTGTTTATTAGCATATGCTAATTGCATGTTATTTATGTTACATCCAGTTAATAAAGGACAAGGAGACCTCTGAAATAAGCCATGAGTCCTGCATTCCCAAAACACAACATGAAGGAGGCATCTATAACTGTCTTCATCCTAAATGACCACCAGACAACATCTTAGATCTAAACAAAGATCTGAGGCCTGGTCCCTGGAAATTTGCTCTTATTGAATATGGCAGAAGTAGTTCTCAGCAGAGATTATAGAACAAGGTTATACACAATAGAAATGTCTAAGCTTTAGCACAACACCACATTTTTTTTTTGCTGTCAATAAGCATAACGTGGAAAAAAAACCCCAAACCATTTTCAAATATTAAATGAGGTGCAAAATAAAAAAAAATGTTCTTGAGAATCTATGCAATGATCAAGGATTAATAACCATGTCTACATCTAAAGCTGTCACATAAAACTGCTCTTTTTCTCACAACAAAACTGGACTTTCTGTATAAATTATAACCAACATCATCAACACAGACAGATTTGTATTAAGGACAGATTTATATTCTGTCTAGTTATCCAACACCAACATGACAGAGCTCATAAATTAAGAACGTTTTTATGTGAGTTCAAACCTGAAAGCTTAAGCCTGTGGTGAGTACCAATAAAGACATTGTAATTACATTTGCCTTGTATAACCTGAAAACACAAACTTTATCAGTTATTCTCAGGACATGGTTTTAATGCACCCTTCTTCATGCGAGAATTGATCTCATGTGTATATGAGTTTTTAGTTCATGCTTATTTGTACCCCATGAGTGAAATCCATCAGATTCACTGCAATATGAAAATTCTAGTAGTTTATAGAAGAACATTATCAACTATTTAAAAATCAGTAAGATGAATCTATTTCCAACTTCACTGTAATGTAACACTATGAACTCTTTACAACAATACCAAGCCTGTTGTTGTTTTCATGTATCTCAAGATTAGAATTCAAGCAGTGATGAAAATGCTAAATTGGGCAATAGAAAACAATTTAGGTCCCTAATCTGAACTTTATTAGGTGGATCTGAATTCCATAATAATGTCTGAAAAATATTTTCTTTTAAAACATTATTAATAGCGTCATATCATAGGAAATATTGGCATACCTACTTAGCCTGTAGCTTCATGGACAATAAAAATCCCTAAAAACAAAGGCAGCCTACCATGTCAGCTAAAACTTTTAATGACTGCTAAATTTGAGCGCTATCCTGTAGTACACTGGAGCTGGAAAGACAGATGTTTTAAATCTGCAGAGCCTCAATACCACTGTGCTCTGAAGACAGCAGGCAACAGAATGGAAGGAAGAAAGTATCTTGATAGGAAAAAAAAAATCCCAGGAGTTAACCTGCTTGATCTGTCACACATACGAACTAGATTTTACAGTGCTTCAACAGTCCCTCCGCAGTCAGAGGTGCTCGCTATTGTACTTCTGCATGTGGCAGTCCTAGCAGCGTTATCATCCCGATCTCCTGTCCTTTGTTCTAGCGTTAGAACTCTTTAAAAATAGACTTTTCTAAATACACTACCCTGAATAGTTCACTTCTGTCGGAAGTTGAACTAAATAAGCTAAAAGACATCTCCTTTATTATACTCATTAGACAGACTATCTGGTGACGGAGATAATCACCTCCGAAAATAGATGTAGTTAAACCAGCCAAGTTAAAAATGTATTTATTAGCTGTATGAACACATCTTCTTCATCTATGTTTTTCTCATAAAGCAGAGGATATAGCACTGCTTCACTTCCCAGGTTTTTAAAAGCTGGTCTTCAAAAAGCGTGTTGAGTAAAAATAGAAAGGTCATTACCTGAATTGAATGGAAAAAATCCAGTTGATTTGAACCAGGTCAGGATTCTCGTTAATAAGTTTAGTTAGATACACTAAGGCAAAAGTTCAGATTACAAGCACAGTCACAGAGGAAAACAAAAGGGCTGTTATTTCTGCAGAATAAGGGGCAATAGCACACAGACTCTCAGATACCAAGAGTACCAAGTGATCTAAAGACTGACCCCTCTTGCTCCTATAGAACCCTTGATCCCAACTCAAGCCACTGACAAACCTTAATCACCCACTTGAAATGAACAAAGATTTACTCTAATATTCACATTGTTATTGCTTCTACCTGTCTCATCTAAAACACAATTTAAAGTACGGTCATCAGTCACAGCCTCTCAGCAGGAAAATACACACCACCATAACATTCCTTTCCAAGGCATCCTCCTGGAGGTCGTGCAGAGCCAGTCATTTAGTCAGCTGTAGGAATTAACATCGAGTAAAATATATTTTTACACCTTAAAGCAAAACTACTCCTTCCTTTCTAATTAATTGTCTGGAAAACAGAGATACCTGCTACAAGCTATCGAGCAGGCAGATCTCCCACTAGCTCAGACAGCAAATAAGGCACTTGGCGCCTAACAGGATAAGGTTCAAAAGGCCTGTTTCTGCAACACTTACATTTGAAGATCAAGCCTCAGAAACTAAGGACGTGACGTTTTCCATATGCACAGTACTTCAAGACTCAAAAATAAACATATGCACAAGTGTTTCTGTAATTGGGTCCTCAGACTGAAGTCTGTGTCTCTAATATTTGACTCTTTAAAAATCTTACATTACTAACATCCTCTAAGAAATGTTCTTAAGGAATGTTTCTAGCAAAATATAACCCTAAAACTTACACTTCCCTACCTTGAAAATACGCAGCTTTTTTGGCAGATAAAAATTAATAAATATTTCCTGTATTTGACCAGAAAAAACGATTCATCTCTTGCAGTATTGTGGAAACCCATGAGAACTCAGAAACAATGACTATAATCTCATTAAATAGAAAACAGGAAGTATGATTCCATTTTGATTTGATGGTCATTGTCTAATTTGGGAGAAATGCAAGAAATACAATGAAGAATGGATATTAAATTCAGGCCATTTCAAGAATGTGAGCTCCTTCTGTTATTATAGACAGACACTCTTACCCATGTACTTCCAGGGCATCCCACCCTACAGCTCAAAGTCTCAAAAGTCTGCAGGCTGTCCTATTTTGGTGTGAATCCACTGGCATTTGATCTGTTTGGGCACAGGACTCTTTTCAAGTTACCCTGTTAGGTCTATCAAGGGCATCCGAGAGAAGAGTTTGTACTGGTGTAGATGAAACAAAACATATCATGAACATGAGTGAAATTATCTCACACTTTTTATTCTAATGATTTTCCATGATGACAGATGGCTCCATAACCTTCTGCCTCAGTTCAAGTGCAAATGACTTTGAAAGGCTGTATTGACACGCTCACGGACACGGCACAAACGCTGCTTCAGACTCACAAAAAATATTTACAGGCATATCATAACACATAAATATAAACATAATGAGAGAGGGATGCATATTTCAGGAATTCAATACCCACTGCAAATGAATTAATGATTTCACCTTTTGTACTGTAACGTTTCAAACCTCTGTCTAAGTTCTGGCATCGTGCTATCCTTTAACTGCAACTTTCCACCGCTACGCTTGCTATGAATGAGAAAACATCCAAATGTGCTGACACACTCGTTAAAAAAAAAACCCCAAACCAAACCCAACTGTTTTCTCATGTGGGAAAAGCTCTATTTTTTCCTCCCTTTTGTATATTACTTAATTTCCAAGGTTGGGGGATGATCCTAGTATGTTTGCAGTATGGAACTGAAAAGTTCTAAGACAAAATAACCATAAACAGAGCATTACTGTATTTCTGAGGATAGCAAAGTCATGCCCAGCAGAAGGGGGTTACCTCTGTGGGACAGTGTATTAAAAAAAAAGCCTAAAAAAGAACATAGCTCTTCAGATAATTAAAGTGCTTTAGACCACTAGCCAATTGATTTTCTCCTTGTAAAGGTAGCTCAATTGAAATACGCAGAATAAATCATGTGTTAAAATTATCTTCTAAAGTAAGAGCTGAGTGCATATTGATTAATAATTATTTGCACTAACGGACTGAACTAAAGTAATACCATCAATTACTTCAAAAATCTGTAAGATCAATCATGATGGAATCAACCACTGAAAGATTCCCTACACTTTCCCTAATATTTCAGAAGTGCTCACTGAATGGCTTTCTAGAGATACCTTAGTTTCCTCTTTCTAGAGCTATAGCAATTTGTTTTAAAACCCAATTACCACTATGCATTTCAGCTCCATAATGCATCTTTCACCTTTCAATTACATGGGAGGTCTGCGAGAAGAGCAAATGTTTCCCACATCAAGTCTGAGGCATGAGGGGGCACTTTCGCCAAGGAAGTTTAGTTAATATTTCATACTTATGCTCACGCAGCAAAGAAAATGCAAAGAGCTTAAACTAATGACTAGAACAGATTTACATAGAGCCACCTATCCAAAGATGGGAGATACTCAGTATAAATTATCTCTGTTTTACACACTAATGAGTCCTACTTGCTGAATTTGTCCGGGCAGCACAATAAACCTCTGGTAATTCTACAAAAAAAAAATTACAATTTATTTTGCATGGATATAAATAGCACTGAAATCATTAATCCCTTACGGCACCACAGGCATTACTCAAGCCTGGTATCTTATTGAAAATCAAAGAGAATTTTCCTTTCTCATGATGTATAGCACCATTAGAGTTGGGTGGGGAGTCTACTGGCTGTAGTGACAGGTTTTAAGCAGCTCTTCACTAAAAAAGAATACTTCTGTGTTTCTAGTTTTCATGGTTTATTTTCCATTAGGTTTCAGGTTTCTTCAGTGCAGAAGTGTTGAGGAGACAGACAACACGTCATGAAATCTGGTGGAACTTAGTCCACATGTTGGTAGAAGATGTTAAAAATGGCAGCACTGATCTCTTAGTTATTTGCTAGATTTCTTCCACTTCTACTTTGTTAGGTTACCTGACACAGGACCAAGACCCATACACACTACCAGCTCTTCAGAAGATAACAAAATTTCTACCCACTTCCTCTGTAATGCACAAAAAAGATTTTATGACCTGAAACAGTAACACTGTTAGCTGAAATATCTAATTTAAATTTAAACATTCTTTACATAAATGAGATGCACAGCTCTGTCTGAGCATCTTAATTTTATGCATTTTTATACTTCTAAGCAACTTAGTAGTGAGGACTGCTCATTTGCATTCATTTACATACAATTTGCAGGAAAAGCTGAAAAAAGGTAGTAAGGAAATCCATCATCTTGACTTTAAATGAAAATATTATTTCTGTAAAAAATATTTTGAATGTTTATTTTTCTTATTTTACTTGTGAAATTGCTCTTAATACCTTTGTAAGTATCAAATGGCACTTCCAACAAATGGCAATATTTTTCACCTGGTAGGTTTAAAAAAAAAAAATAAAATCCAGCAATATTTTTGATGTGTACAGATGCAAAATACAACTTTTTATCTTTCTTTGTTTTTTTCCTCTCTAGAAGAATTTTATTTCCTATCAAGGTGTATCACCATCCTGATATCTTCTGTCTCTTCTCTGCATTTATATTTTACTAATTTCACAGGCCTCAATCCTCATCAAGTTAGGGGGTGAAGTATGGACCCGTTAATAGAAAAATGGTGTAACAGTCATGGACGAATTTCAGTGTTTCTCTTACTGTTTTTAGGTCCTGTGCTATCTGTGGATTATTTTTAGATTATGTTAAAACGTGTTCAAATAAATTCTTGGCAATTTCACACCTACATTCAGCATATTTACTTGGTCTTTTAAAGTTATGATTTTCATATGTAGCCACATTCCTGCTGGCTGCCAGCTGTATCTCTAATTAGCTGGTACTAAATCACACCTATTCGCAGAGCTAAGATGGCCAATGGTTTCTCATTCCTTGGAGACTGCACATAGCTTAACTCTCTTAGTTTATTTCTTCATCACATCCAATCTGTCTCCCATTACATTCCCCATGCCTCTGTAATGCACATGTAAAATCAAAAAGGCAAAGCAAGACAAAATACACGGAACAGATGAATTGCTACAGCTGAGCTTTCTAAGGAAGCGCATTAGGAAACTCTCTTTGGAATCACAGAATCATAGAACCATTGAAGTTGGAAATGACCTTCAAGATCATCAAGTCCAACCGTCTACTAAATATTCTCATAACCACTAAACCATGTCCTGAAGTGCCACAGCTAGACATTTTTGGAACATCTCCAAGGATGGTGACCCCACCCGCTCCCTGGGCAGCCTCTTCCAAGGCCTCACCACTCTCTCAGTAAAACACTTTTTCCTAATGTCCAACCTAAACCACCCCTAGTGCAACTTAAGCCCCTTTCCTTTTGTCCTATCACTGGTTACCTGGGAGAAGAGACCAACCCCCACCTCACTACAACCTCTCTTCAGGGAGCTGTAGAGAGCAATAAGGTCTCCTCTCAGCCTCCTCTTCTCCAGACTAAACAACCCCAGGTCCCTTCAGGTGCTCCTCCCAAAACATTTTCTCCAGACACTGTAGTGTGCACATTCTGTAGTGCAGAAGTGATCTCAGGAAATAATTGTGGGTGAGTTCTGCTAAAACATGCACCAATTCCTACCATCTGGCATGGTGATAATTTCATCTGGCTTTCATCATACCCTTGGTGTCAGCAGCTCGGCGTGGTATCAAGCAGAGCTTACACCTGAAGGACTTCTGCACAACTCAAGGAAAGCCAGCAGAATCAAGTGCTTGGTGCAGCCCTGGTGCCCCCATCCCTGAGGTGGCCAGGTAAGGGTGAGACTTCCGAACCAGAGCTCCTGCCTCTGCAGCGGGAGCGGGGGGCACTCCCTTCTCTGCGGGGCATATGGAACGGGGGTGAATGCCCAAGGCTGCTGTGGTTGCAGACCAGTGTCCTATAAGCAGGGATGCCCTGAGTTGATGCTAAAAGGGAAGACACACTTTATACATTCTGCTTCAACTAAGCTGAAACATCCAAGTGATAGGAAATTAAATGTGTGTTTTCAGGCTTTCACCATCACTTCACAAGTTGTTTTTTGTTCCCCCCCTCTTCTCATATGTGTGCTTTTCTATATATCCTCCAAGTTCCTGTGTGATTCAAGATAAGCATTTCCTAAATTTTACTTCCACGGTTTCAACTGCTAAATACTTTGAAAAATAATTTTGCGCTGATTTGCATCCGGTCAGTAACACATTGCTTTTTATTATACTGCCTTCATATTATAACGATATAATTGTTATATAATATAATATATATAAAATATAATAAATATAATATTGCATATATTATATGCTGCAAGATTTTAGATTTTCAAACTTGCAACTGTCCTCTACTATACACTTTTAATCTGGTTGGAATTTACAAATAGGAGATTTTACCCTTGCAAATTAAAAGATAGTACAAATCCATTCGTTTTCATCATCGGATTAAGGCATAATAAAACTTTCAGTGACTCAAGGGAAAGATTGCTTGAGACAGCAAAGTGTAATTAAGCAAAACTATTGTATCTGTATCATTAAAGGAAATGTTAAAAGTAATTTGAGCCTAGGGATCAGCACTTCAGACCTTCCCTAACTCTACTCTTAACCTGCAACCTAACTTTGTGGTGTAAGCACGTTTTGTCAACAGCAGCCTAGAGGCCTGATGAAATTAATTAAGTATGCTATCTTTTTACAAGGGGAACAAACCCCAGTCCACATGCTGTTCACATTTCTGGCATGATAGGCATTCGTTACTGAAGTCACCGGCATCAGCAGCTGGAAAGTACAAGGCTGAGCTCTCTTTCACTTCTTTTGTCTTCTCTTACCACTTTTCAGACTCACAAGTTAATTAATGCTTCCTCTCTAAGTATTGTTCTTAAAAAAGCAGGTATGTGCCCTACTGCAAAATGTATTATTCTTACGGTTCTTATCACGAGAAAGAAAAAGTGCCGAAAGAAATTCTTTGTCCTTAAAGTCCTTTTACTCTCCTTTCAAAAAACTGTGTGAGTCAGAAGTAGGAAGACTGCAAGGAGGCAAAGATACATTTGCCTTGCCATCATGTAGCAGCTGTCAACTCTTCCATGCCAATGACAGACATGTGAAACTGCATGAGAATTTGGAAATGCGATACGGCACAAAAAAAAAAAAAGAGATGCCAGGAAAAGGTTAGTCCGTGCTGCTGCAGCCTCCACAGAGCAACTGAGCGGGACCCATGTGCTCCGTCATTCCATCGAGGCTAATGGCAAGATGGAAAAGAAGCCCACGGCATTGCCAGAGCTGGGGCTCGCAGCTTGAGGGCCATGCCTTATGGGCAGATGCTCCGGGCAACCTCCCAGAGATTTGGGGGGGCTGCGCCAATTATCCCATGGATCCTCCAACTCTTCACATTTATCACACCACATCAGAAGCCCAGCGTAAAGCCAAGAAACCAACGTCCCCACCAGACATCTTATTATTCACCCAGCAGTCATATGAGCACTGGCCTTTTGATGGCCGCTCACTTAGATGATAGGGTCCTGAGCCCCCAGCTTGGTTCGTTTTATAAATAGGCAGATTAATCTTCCCCTGCTTGACCATGAAATACAGATTTTAGAAAACAAAAGGAGCAGAAGACCCTAAAACCCCATCCAGGAAACTCATTCAGCATAGCTCAAGCGGTTACTGTCACTTAGTTTTATTCACTCAGTAATTAAACTGCAATTGTTCTCAGAAGTGAACAGTCTCTAAGGGAATATGAAGTAGTTGTACAACTCAAAAAGTTGTAATAGTCTCTGGTTTGGTAAGGAAGATAATACTTTTGCAAAAAAAAGAAAAGTTAGCCACCAGTTTTAATGTGAGACTTAACAACGGGCTAAGCAATGGCATTTGGCGTAGAGGTAAATGATTTCTGACAGTCTCTTTACACTCATGCAGAACCACAGCAGATTCTAGATCTTCGTAATCACCAATATGTTATTTGTGTAGGATAATCGCATGATTGACAGGGCATACATCAGCGAGAATTGCTTCAGTACAAAAATACACACATGTAAGATTATTTCTTCGTAACAGACACGACCATTGCATTGGTAAAAACAAAACAAAAAAAAAAAGCTGGCCACAAGCCACCATCCTACACCTCTGGAATCCTGCTTCTGGATTTGAATACACTCTACCCAAAACAGCAGGAGTTTCTAATTAATATTTTATGTCCATTGGTCAAGAAAATGCTTCAAATGTCATGCCAGTAATTAAAGTGTGTCTAGTTTTTTTGGCTACTGCTGTAGTTGAACCTGGGACCTTCGCAGTGAGTCACCATGATCACACCATTACCGAGATATTATATTCTGCAAGTACAAAGATGGGAAATCTTCCAGACTGTCTGCCAAGATTGACTGCACCTAGGATACAGCAAGTGTCATAAATAGAATTTGCCACAGCAAGCCTCGCAATAACTGCCAGAGAAACGCAACAGATCTCCTGCAGTCTGATTTAACATAAACAAGCCAAGACATGGAAAAAGTAAAAACACTGCCCTGCAGTCACTGCTTAATAGCTTTTCCAATTGAGCATGGAGAAGTCTGATGTATTGAGAATGTCTGGCTATCCAGCATACAATGCTGCCTCCTGCGCTGAGGCTTCTGCCACATCACGGGCAACCTTCGGTTCCTACTTGCAAGGTGGTAAATTTATGTTCAGAAAGAGCTGAATATAGAGTCTGCTGCGCGTGTATCTGTGAATATTTGCTCTTACTGCTTCTCCACCTTGAAACAGCAAAACAAACCCCATGCATGCTAAAACATATGGCTTGGATGAGGAATCAGTAAATGCAAAGCTCTTTTATTTCCTCACCGAGTCTCACTTTATAACTGCTTGTGCAACCCAGATCACAAACCTTCCTGAGAACATTTTACAAAAATGTCTTCCTTATGAAAACACAAGAACCCCAAAATTTTCTTATAGCCTGTTTCAGTTTTGCTCATAGAACTTTGTTTATCTTTTTAGAATAAAAGGAATTACCTACATAGAAAAGATTTTTGTCTTTCTTTTTACTATATGGTTTGGAAAACTCCTTCTCCTGTAGGTCATCCTTTAAAGATGAAAATGTTAAAATACATTTAGGAGAACAAACTGATAAAGGATTACAGTAGTAACAATATTGTAATAAACATTACCAATGGTATTACTTGCAAGCACAGTGACATGATTACAGACTGAAGCATGTATTTTCTACACTAGAAGCTTTAGATTATTGTTATATTATATTCCAGAGTACTGTAGAATTCAGTAGAACAAAAGAATAAAGAAATGACATCTTTAATGACCGCATTCAAAAGGTAACACTGCCTTTAAAAGAAAAACATTGGTCAATTAGTTGGAAAGGGCAAACTTCTCTATTTTTCTTCCTCTTCACCTTGCTACAAAGAAACACCACCCTGGGAAAGGTCACAGTGCATTACAGAGAAATTAGGGGAATAGGTTGCAGTGAACTTAGTGCTATTCTTCCGTGGCAGAGTGCAAAACCCTGCAGTTACAAAAACAGTGCACAGATAATGGTTTATCAATGAAGAAGTGAAATTGTGACTGATTGAACCATGTGCAAAGGTGCAAAGCTAACACGAACTCGACTGTCATACATGCTATTCTTCCATGCACTTTGAACACAGCTAACTGCCCTTAAGAAATAATTCAGCTTCAAAGGGGAAAAAAGAAATAGCTAAAAATTATTTAGGTAACTAATGTATGATGTCCTGAGTACAGGCTTAAAACCAAACAGACTAAATAAAATAAAAAAAAATAATCAGACTGAGGAAAATGGCACTGGATTTGAAATCTTATACATAATGAAAGAGTAACCTATAAAATTCACATCGCAGAGATCCTACCTGAAGAGAAAGGCATAGGTTTTCTTTCAGTTTAAAGCTGTTGTCACGTGAAACCAACAAGAAGAAGAAAAGGTAAATAAGTTCTGGGGTGTTTCTTTTCTTTATTTAGGAAACTGTAAATTAATTTTAGAATGAATTTTGACAAAATCCAGTAATTTACTAAAGTAGTGTTTACCTTTTTACCATACATTCCTTCGAACGCTGAGAGCCCTGATACCATTTGGGAGTTCGTCATCTGGAAAACCTCAAAAAGATTGAATTATCTTCATACTTAGCTAGGAAAACAATGTTAAATAATGAAAAACGCTAATCTCATGGGAATTTTTTTTCCCCTTACTATTATATTGCAATGATATCAATGCAGATACTTTGGATATGAAAAGAGAAAGCGTGCACCAACCCCACGGGGTAGGTGAGCTATTTACAACACTATTAGAAGTACTTCACTTATAGCTGAGGACGTTGTGGCTTCTGATTCTTACACTGACAGAGGGGAACTTAGGGACTATGAAGTAAGTGTGGCATAAAAAACGTGTTCATTAGGCTGAACTGGTAATTTTCGGTTGATACACTACTGGGTAACAGCTCAGCTGACAGCATCTGCAGAACCATTTCTATTATTTTCTAATTTGTGTGGGTTTTACTAATTTGTGTGCTTTTTTTGCTGGATTTTAATAGTTTGATGTGTCTTATTTAATTTTTCACTTCGTACAAGTTCATTCTGCAATGTCAACGCCATCAGACAGACGCAACTGCAGAACTATAGAAACATCTGTATTCAGAGACTGTGAACTACTGTGGAGAGTCCAGTGGAGGGCAACAAAGATGACTGGGAGACTGGGGCATCTCTCTCATGAGGAAAGGTTGAGAGAGCTGGGAGTGTTTAGCCTGGAGAAGACTGAGAGGAGACCTTATCAGTACCTATAAATATCTAAAGTGTGGGGGCAAGGAGGATGGAGCTGGACTCTTTTCAGTAATGCCCAGTGACAGGACAAGGGGCAGTGGGCACAAGATGGGACTCAGGAGGTTCCATCTAAATATGAGGAAAAACTTCTTTACTGTGAGGGTGACAGAGCTCTGGAACAGGCTGTGGAGTCTCCTGCTCTGGACAGAGATTCCAAACCTGCCTGGATGTGATCCTGTGTAATGTTCTCCGGGCAAATCTGCTTTGGTGGGGGGGGTTGGATGAGATGATCTCTAGAGGTACTTTCCAACTCCAGCAATTCCATGATTCTGTGATCTACGCTTCTGCCAGTCAACAGACAAAAGATTTATTTTGTCCAAATCTCCTTAGTCTTAGCTTGCTTTTTAATCCAAGTAAAAAAGAATGCAATCATGCTGCGTGTAAAATGAGTTCACTTTCAGCAGAATTTAGCATTGAAACAGGGTAAACAATTTCCTGATTATTTCTGTGCAAAAATAGCCAAATTATGATCAATGGTACTCTGTGATAGAGTCATGCTGGTCCTTAAAAATATATGGGATTTTGATGCCTGTGGACACTGATTTGTGCAACTCCACATCACTTTCCTATGGTTCTTTCTTGCTATATGGCTATGCTGGAGGATATGCCAGAGAGTTCTCCTAGTTAAATATGTGTGCGTTGGAACCGATTCACCTCTAATACAATTTTTGCAGTCCAAACCAATACCTGTATTGGGTATTATTCATTTGCTCTTTTATCTTTCTTCCCAGGGTAAGAGTTTATCTACTTTAAAGCTATTACTTTCATGTCCTTGTAGGCTAAAAATGTTCGAACTGTACCTTAACAACTAGAAGCAACATTATTGTATGTTGTAGAGCAAGCTGAGGCTCTTGAGCAATCAGCAGCACCGGCCTTCTGCACCATGTGCTTATTTCTCCTATAACAATAGGCACAATTAAGGCAAAGCAAACCCGATTAACTCCACCCCAGGCTAACCCCTGCATGCTCACTGGTTCCCTTGATTAACTGTACAGGACTAACGGACAGGAAGGTGTCAGGAAAACCCTGAAGAATTAGCAAGCCTGCAAAGAGACTCTGCAGGAGGGAGAAGGTGCAAGAAAGAAAGAGCAGAAGGTGGCAGTTATTAAAGGAGTTAACAAAATAAAAGGATGTAATTTAAATCACTAAATGACAGAATCCTATTGTGATGAGGCAGTGCAGCGTCTGAAAGTGGATACTCCCTGTAAAGATCACACATGTACCTGCACAATAGCATTAGATGAGGATGGAATTCTAAATCTTCGTGACATCGGACTTGGTGGGTTCAGCCTCCTTGCAATAATTGGAATAGGTTTCGCATTGATAGTTATAATCTTAAACAATACAAAGTATTTATTAGTGCCCACCTGCTGGTAATACTTTAGTGCCCCTTATCCAAAAGCCAACAATAACATCAATCAGCAACTCATTAAAATAAAACTCCAAACTATGCCAGTGAAATGTTAAAGCATATTTGAAATATGTTCTGTTAGCTTTCCAATATTCCTATATTCAGTTATAGCACCAAGGTATGAGCCAATATACAGAAACTAAGATGTTGTTGTAATTTTAGCATAGGGCAATGTTAATTACAGCATGTCACGCTATTTAAAAATTAAATTAATAAAAAAAGACTTAATTTCATTATTATCACACACCAGTTAGAACTCCTAGTTCTGTTCATCACAGTTGACTGCTGTATCGTTTTGGACTTTTATAGCAATGTGCTCTGTGTGGAAGGGGAGCCCTCCCCCACTCTAATGGCAGTAGACTGCTGAGAGATTGTTCAAAGATAAAAATATGTACCACCAAGTCCCTAAAATGTCATGATAAATGAACTCAAATGTCACTGTTAAAATATTTCCTTTCATCAGCTTCACAGCACAGATCTCCCATTTCAATGCCAGAACTGACTCAACTTTGCTAATACCTCTATGAGAATACTGAATTTCTTTGTGAAGGTTGAATTTAAGACAATGGCAATGCGTGTGGCATAAAACCAACATAGCTACCTGTAAAGTGGCTTTAAAGGTAAGCCCTGGAGAAAAACTCTTCTGCGTGACCCTCTTCCAGAGTTTAAAAAAAAAAAAATATGAGGTTGAGTTCATCACAAGCAGACCCCTGAAACAATTCTCTCCAGGCTTCTTCAAATGTGAAAAGCATCATTTTGCTTTCAACTGATTCTATTAATGGTCTCTGAGAAAGATAAAAGGGTAACACGGCATGAGAACTGCTTATGAAGAAAACAGAAGACTCAATATGAAATTCAAGGGTACGAGATTTCTTTCCTTTTTGCCACTGTTATTCAATGCTGTTTTCCCAAAAAAAAAAAAAAAAAAAAAAAAAAAAAGGAAAGAATTCTTTTCATGCAGTACCAAAATTGGTACAACCGTGAACATTTTGTTAGTTTATTATGTGTGGTTTCTATAACATTTCGTGCCTTTCTCCCTCCTGACTAACTATTTTCTACTCAAATATCCAGGTGATGCTTAAGAACTTTTAACAAAAGGGCTGATAGGAAGGGAAGAGTAAGGAACAATGTGTGGTTATAATGAGAACCGAACTGCTACCTGCAGAGAATAATACCGGATGATCTCTCTTTGGAGAGGGGGAAAAAAAAAAAAATTAAAAAAAGAAAGAAAGAAAAAAAAAAAATCAACAACATAAATGGAATGCTGTCAAATTTATAAGCAGCAATTTAGACAGCAAATATGTTGCTTGGGTTTCAGCAGCCTTAAACACTGTGAGCGGCTTAACCTTATCTCCCAATGCCACTGCCTTCCTGGAGTAATTGATGCTCGGAGTCCCCCAATTTCACATAAACCAGGCCACTGTGTTATTGTACACAGCAATCTAACTGCTAGCAGAGACAGGAAACGGCGCTGAACCCAGATCAATAGACATGTCAACAGTAAGCTGCTTAATCTAATTCTGCCTATCTCATCTCGGAGCACAGAGTTTGCAATTTTACTGCGAGGTCCCTCTGGCAGGAAATGGTTTGGAAAGTTTAGTCTTAAGAAGTTTAAGCGATACGCTTATCCTTCAGGCTCTCCAATGTTTATTCAGCAGAATAGCTGCTTTAAATGTTTTATAAATGGTAGCAATGTAAACAAGTCACTCCTGAATTCCTTCCCATATGAAAGCTATAACGGTGATTTCCTCACAGTGGACGGGGAGCTTAACACGACAGCCAATTACGCTTAAAGGTAAATTGCCTTTGTGCAGAGGTACCGAACTAAAATCAACTTTGAACATCAGAATAATTTTCCCAACAGCTCCTCCTCCACTCTGATGATATTCCCACATGGAAACACTTCTTTTTTTGGCAATTATATCGCTCTCTCCCCCCCCCCCCTTTTTTTAATGCTCATGAAAATTACGTGTTTCTTTGCAAGTACCTTGAGTACCTAGGCTGCTGTAATACCATTTCTGACAATAAATTAGATAGGTAATGAGAAACCCTAACATAGGCTCGCCTTGAGAAAGCAAGGGAGAGGAAATTAAACTGATGACATTTTTCTCATCTTCCTACTGCACTGACAGCACACCTTATTCCCTTCCGAAGGAAAAAAACCCCTCAGAAATGCAGAGTTTTGCCCCACATGTCAGAGCCAGCCATGAGGAAGCCTCAGCAAAGCACGTCAGCAGAGAAGAATGTTCCTGTCACAGCTATACCATGAATCCTAGAATGGCAGGGGTTGGAAGGGACCTCTGGAGATCATCGAGTCCAACCCCCCTGCCAGAGCAGGAACACTCAGGGCAGGCCACATAGGTCTCCACATTGTCCTGTGAGACCCCTTCAGCGATGTGCCTGTCAGAGCATTATCAATGATTTCACAGAAAAAAAATATAGCCATACATATATATATTTGTGATTCACAGTTCAGTGGTGTCTGTTCCATGTCCAAAAAAGCTCAGAGATTTCAATTCCATCGGCACTACAATGAAGTCACGGAGCATCCCCAGGGGAGTTATGGGGCCACACAACTCATAGGGCAGTGGCCACGGACAGCAGGGAGGAAATTTAAGCTCCTGGTTAACATTAGAATCACAGTTGATGGCTTCCAACCATGACAGGCCTTTTAAACTACTTGGACAGTCTATTTGTCACTGGAAAACAAGTGCAAACTTGTTTAGAAAGGAAAGATGGCATTTTGCTCCAGGCACTGGAATGGGAATTACCCAACGCAGGTTCTTTCCTCAACTTGTACAAAGTGCTGGTGTGCTTGTGCTGACCTCCCCATCCATAAAATAAAACTTCCCTAACTGCACTGGAGTTGAGATGCTCAATGCCTGAGTGTCCATGAGGTGTTTAGCCACTACAAGCGTGCTACAGAAAAGTCAATAAATGAACCCCATAAATAAAATGTTACAAAAGCCCACTTCAAACCTTCAGCTTGAAATCACAGGACTGCTCCCATGAGCGAGCGCCTTGGAAATAAATTTAGCAAAGATTCCAGGAACAGTACAGCTGAGGAGAAGGTTAAGAAATAATAAGGACACGATTATAATTCAGACATTTTTGCATTACTTAACCGGTAAGTTGCTTACTACTGGGAGTCTCAGAACATATTGCATAGCTCAGATGAGGAAAATGTGCAGAGTAGTATCCACTGATGCACTTCAGAGTGAACTTAAAAAACATTCAACATGGTATCTATGGCCTTACTTGATCATCTGCTGTGAACAAAACTCCCCGGTACGATGACTTAAGTGGCAAGAGTTTGCATAGCTGGCTTAAAATCTATTCAAACTCCTGTATATAAAAATTCTACTCTTTTGCTCTAAAGTCTGAAACCACTGAACATTATTCCAAAGATCAACGGCATACCACAGATAATCAACAGCAGAGCTGAAGAGATTCTTTTGTCAACAATTCATGGACTCAGCTACAGCCATTTCTAACAAGGAGCAATTTAGAAAAAACAATAAAAATCTAAGAAGACAGGCTACCCATTAATACAAAAATCACTAATGCCAGTCTATTTTGGTTTCAGATTAGTGCCACTCCCAGTCGAGATTTTCAAGGACATCACATATTCCAATCAACTACCATTCCTTCTGAACTCGTCTAGCCCCACAAATCTGACAGTGTGGGGGTTTTCCATGGATTTAAGACTAAGAAACTACATTCCCATTAAAATGCGAACAAATTAGAAATACCTCATTTTAATCCATCATAAACCAATATTAGCACAAACACATTTCCTGTCTCAGTGAAATACTCATACTGAAAAGTAGCCAAGAACATGAACATGTGTCTAAGCCTAGTGACCCACTCATGTGTATCTTTGTTTGAGGAGGTCTCAGTGCTTGTAATTTCAACTTGGTTTTAATGTAACCTGCCCATTCTCTGGATTGAACCATAGATTTTCTGCCCACGCTTTTCATTCAACTTTTTCTCAGCGAAACAATTCTGATATGCTGGTAAACCATAATTAGTCAATCGACAATGCCACAAACTGGAAATAATCCATTTTACCAGCTCATACATTTAAAAAACCAAATCTGATTCTTTATAATCATCGGTTTGGGCAACAGTGAAAATGATATAATCATCATGCATGTGCTCCTTCCTATTTTCCACACTTGATGGATGATGATGCTTCTCAATATAAATGAAGAAGCAATCTCTTTGGAGAAGGGACTTCTTTGGAGGGCATCTTGCAGTTCTGAGTGGAGTAATTAATGCCCAAAGGTTTTAAAACTTGGCCATATAAAGAAGAGCTGCACAGAAGATACACAAATGGGCGTTTAAGGTTTGTTGTATAAAAACGATGGGGAATTTTAAGATTGACAAAATATTATTATCATGCCATATCTGGCACCTACCTACAAAAATACTCCACAATCCATGGTACAGCACTGGTATCCGAACATTTGTTAGACTATTTTTATGAAGCTAGATCGCAGCAGATTCCAAAGTTTGGGTTCCCTACCTTGAATCTCAGGCATTTAATTCCTTTAGTTAGGAACACTTTCAGTTTCAAGTGTTGTACAAACTGGCTAACACCATGAAGACAGAGAGTTACAAAGATGGTTTCAAAGTATTATGCCAAAAATTAAAATACATGTAGCTCATTTGTGGCAAAATTTAAAATGTACATGTTCAAAATATGGAAGCACAACTGTTCAGCTGAGGAGCTATGTACACAAACGCCACATGAATTTTTATGATGTCCTGATCCTTCCTAACAAAACACAAAACTAGACTCCTTTTTTAAAGCTCCCACGCCACCATCTTGAAGATGTCACTTTTTGTGCTACCCTGGCTTACAGGGGACCAGATACAGACTCAGACCCTGTAGGTCAGCAGGCAAGAAACCTGAAGATAGGTACTTGGGGATCTTAGGAATGTTTACAAATATCTGAAGGGTGGGGGTCAAGTAGAAGGGGCCAGGCTCTTTTCAGTGATGCACTGGAATAGGATGAGAGGTAATGGTCACAAACTGATACACAGGATGTTCCACCTCAACATGAGGAAAAACTTCATCCCTGTGAGAGTGCCAGAGCCTGGCCCAGGCTGCCCAGAGAGGCTGTGGAGTCTCCTGCTCTGGAGACTTTCCAGCCCCCCCTGGATCTGTTCCTGTGTGGGCTGCCCTGGGTGACCCTGCTCTGGCAGGGGGATTGGACTCTATGGTCTCCAGAGGTCCCTTCCAACCCTTAACATTCTGAGTCTATGATTCTAACTTACTGGATCTTTAAAGTGTGTAAGGCTTTGAGCTGGTGCCTAATTCCCACTGAGATCAGTAACACTTAGATGCCTGACCTACTTAAGCAGTTCTTAAAATTCTGTTGCACGCTTAAAATGTTGCTTTGTGTAGTCTTTAAATACTATTAACACTCCTACATTGTCACAGCTACAATTGCCATTATTTCATGGCTTTACTGATCCAGGAGAAACGGCAGACAGTCCTTCCAGAAGGACTAAGTCAAATTGATGGGTAGTTTTCTTTTTGACCCTTTTGTTTAACAAATGCATCGGTTGCTTTCTATCTGGATTTAGATAAATGGGTAACAAATTAAAAGAAACATTTTTATGATTCACTGCAGTAGCTTGCTTTTTGTGCTTTTCTCGTTTCTGATACAAGGTTAAAAGTGACTGGTAAACCTTTTAAGGGTATTGAAACTAAATTATTAACGCTGTGTTTCACCTTCCTTTTGTCCTCTTCATGGCATTCTCCCTGATTGCTTACTGCTCTCCACTCCTACAAGTTGTAAATCAAATGAAAAATCTTTAAAGTACAAAACCATCTGATTAAAATTTTCATCCACAAGGGAACCACAGATATGACAAGAAGCCACATTATGCAGTTTTTTTACATTTAAAACATCTGACAGTCTTTTTATTTTTTTTTTCTTCATGTGTGCGAAGACTGAGCACTTTCATCTTTGATAGCAACAGAAAAGATGATTCTCGCTCATAAAACTAATTTGCAAACTCCAAAACATCTTTGATATTCTCCTCCATTGCATAACTGCATTTGGTGCATTATATGCAGCCATAAAATGTCTGGACAAATTTGAACTTCTCCCAGCTCAGACCTGTACAGGCTACAGGTTTGCTGAGATTATCCATCAAACTCAGCACCTGATCACTCACCAGAGAGACCATAATACCTGGGCAGTTAGAAACATAAAGGGAAGATGTGGTAAATCATGATCAAGGGGTCTAATAAAAGCTTGTAGTGAAAACTTCTGAGGGAAAAGGTATACCTTTAAGGAATGAACTCCATCCAGGAGGAATTCAAATACTAATCTACATTTTTGTGAGGTTTTAAATGCAATGCTTATCTTATCTAAGATACAGGTTTATCTGGCAGCATATTTCTGAAAAGTTGGCAAACAACAACTTTCTTAATGCTGCTTTTCAGCAGCAGAGTATAGGATGATCCATCACCAAGCCTTCAAGATCTGAGTTCCTGATACTCCAAATCAGAATAAACCAAGCGAACTCCTGCATTTCAGTTTCCATTTGATTCTGTAGCTGCTGCACATTTACGGTCTGCTAGGCTGGCACAAAGTCACTGCACATACGCCACGGCAGTAAGAGGTTTGTTTCTCCAGTAGAGGAATTCCTGGATTGGAATTAGAACATCAGCCTGAGTCAAGAGTGGGCTCTGAAGAAAGCCTATGGTGCTAATACAACACTGTTTAACATCTCATAACATCAGTGTCTGTTAACACGTTCATTATGGAGATACAAAGTTACAAAGAAGCCCTGAGCTCTCATAAATAGCAGCACTGTCTGCTGGGCCAGCTCCTCATTTATCCCATTGACATATGATTTGAATACAACAGCGTCAACACGGTGTCCTGTGAGCTGATCGTTACAGTTCTAAACTGAGTATCTGGGATACTATATTAAGTGCCAAAAGCACAGAAACAGCTCCTTCCTAAGCCTGTGGCATGAGATGTGCATGATGCTTCTCTCAGGAAGGTGAAGGACAGAAAATAGGGAGCTCTGGCTGGCTGGCTAAGATTTTGAGCATCTAAACCTTAGTGTACGGCAAGCTTCAGGAAAGCATCCCAAGAACTCACGAAGAATGACTGAAGTGAGTACCTGAAATACCATATTTTGTTTAATAGTGATAATCAATAGAGACTCTTCACGAGAAGTTCTCACAGATGTTTGTTTTCCTTTATTAAGGATTTGAGGTACTAGTTGCATTTTATGTTTCATACAGAAGAGAAGCATCATCTCAGCAGGAGCAGAAAGCACTGATGGCTAACCTTGCATGGGAAGACACAAGCTTCTCCGGTGGACAGAGGGGAATAACCCAGGAGCAGCGGTCAAAGACAGTGACTGGGATGATGAAAACTGTGACAGAAGACAGCAACCTGTTGGCATTTGTGCCATACTCAATCTAGCACTCTCACTTTTCCCTCCAGCATTAAAACCTGTATTGCCATTTCCAACTGGAAAGCAAGATTTTCTCATGGAACCCTGAGTAAGCCACATACGGAATGAAGGAGCTCTTGTAGATTGAATTTATTGCACAATTTGTTTTCTCAGACCTCAGTTTGTCTTCCTTTTCCCCCACCTTTTTCTTCCTGCCTTTGTTTTGGTGTTCAGACACCTAGACTCTCACAATCAATCACAGCAAAGTAGCTCCTATAAACCTGCTTAGAGGAAAATATTTTCCTCCTTGGCCCTCCAAACTATTTCCTAGAAAGCAGCTGTTTCTCTAAATATACAAGGCAGCAGCATCTGAGTATGACATTACATGACAGGAGAAATAATTTCAATTCTGCCACTCCATTGCTTTGTAGAATTGGGACTTATGTAATAAAAAGATATAGCTTAAATGTTTTGGAGATCCATTTATACAACACGCATTAGAAGACTCACTGGACAAAATAAAGGAAGCCATGAACAGCCAGGAATCTTCAACAGGATACCATAACCTCCAGGGAAAGATTAATAGTCTCTTCTTCTGGCCCAGGGAATTTTATCTCTACAGTGGCACAGTTGTGACAAAGGCAGAAATGTGGCACAAATAGAGAAGCAAATTCCTGTCTTTTGTTCGCTAAAATCTGCCATACCCATTCTGGTCTTAAACGATGAGTTTGGCTCCTCTTTGTTTCAACAGCCACTGTGACACATTCTGCAAGGCCTCCAGCTGAGTCAGTACATGCTCGCTGTGCTCTGTGCACACAGATGGGAGTAGGCAGGGAAATGTCAAGCTACTTGGATTAGCTTGGTGTTGGTCACGCACAGAAGCAGAGCTCAGGGCACCCGAGGAATCCTAAATTAAAACACGAAGCATCCTTCTCAGTTTAGGCACGGTGTTTTTTAGGCATTAGTCATTAAGGAGCTTCCAAGCTAGTAGGTCTTGCTGTGGGTTTAGCTGCTTTCATAGCTCTGCATCCCAGCAGTGAAGGTACATTTCCCTGGCAAGGAGATAAAGCCACCACCTAAAAAATGTGCTGTGACGTCTTAAGTTTTCAAGTCTTGGAACACATGCATGCAGTTAACTTTATACTGTTAGTGTTGCCAATCCCCTCGAGGGAAAAGCAATCTTCCTCATCCACTCGTTATACGTATGGAATCTTTTTTGTCTGACATATCTCAGTAATTGGGCATGCTTATTCCTCAGCTAGTTCTAACACAACCAGTAGAGGCTGCATTTTGCATCTATGAGAGCAAGCTGGTAAGTGGCGTGAAAAAAATTAACATTTCCAACAGTACGCAACACATGGATGAATGTTACTCAGCCTGATGGGATGCACAATTTTTAAACCTCATACAAATGTCTGTGTGTTATTCCTCCACTTCTCTCTGAACACTCTATGCTTTTCGTTGACGGCTATTTCCAATATAAACTATCTTCCTTCAGCATTTTCTCTACCTACTGTAACATCCATTACTGGCTCTCTCTTCAGTGACTTGTCTCACTACTTTCCTTTCCATTTTTTTCCCACTAATTCTGTCCTCTCCTGGTCTTCTGACTGAAGGCAAAAATCAGGTCCTGTTCTTCCTCTATAACACAATTTAAAGGAATATTTTGAAGTAAGAACAGGTGAGAACTTACCACCTTCTCTTTCTGAACAGAGATAAAGCAATAGCCTTTTTGTATTGTACTTTTGCATATCAATGCCAAACCACAGACAGACTACAAAAAGTTCTCAACCAGGTATTAAAAAAAACCCTCTACCCCCAATTCTCCTCTTGTAAATTCTGAGAGTCGCTTTATAGATTAAATGTGCCATCATGTTTAGTGTACTCAAACATAAAATATGGCAGAAAGGATGGTACTACCATGGCATCAGCATATTTTTTTTCTTTTTACCACTCCTAGCCCAGACCTTCAGGATCCTTCTTGTCCCACACCCAACTTTCAGAGGGATAGGATACATAGGAAACACTTAAACATGGAACAAAATAACTTCTCAGAAGAGCTGCTACCATATTGCTAAACAGCAGCTCATTGTTCCCTTGTCTTAGATAGTTTGAGCTTTAGGTCTTTATTTTACTCAAAGATCTCTTACTTACCAATGCCCTGACCTTGGCATCTGCACTACCCCTCTTAAAGCTACTGTGATCTGCGCACACAAAGCAGACTATTGCCACGGAGTATAAGCAGCCCTAGTGATGTCACTGAACTCATTAAAGATATAGTTGACTTCTTGGCCCTAGAAAACCTAATTATTAAATGTAACCTTAGCTGAAAACAGTAGTGCTTGTTGATAAGCGTAGCAAAACAATAGGTGTTTTGTTCAAACAAAAATAGTACTGGACCAATAAATAGGAGCTCCAACTTTATAGCTGTGGCAAACTGTAGCCAACCATGGAATTCCTGAGATAACCAATATAAAAAAAGAACAGAGTATTTTGAAATGTGATCACACGCAGACGTTGAAAATCTAATTCCTAATGCAATCCATAGCATTAACACCAGGTCTAGAAAACTTAGTGGAAACAGCTTACGCTGCACATTTGCACTCTGAGAGCCTATTAGGAAGCTAACCCTAATAAAAACTGCTGTAATCTATCTTCTGAGGATTACTTTTAAATACACCTTTTATAGCAAATGCAAAACACAATAACTGTGTTGTAAATGTGACTGCTATATTTATTTGTTGCTATAGCTATGGACTGTAAAGTTAGAAAGGGAAAAAACACTTCAAGTACTACCACTGACAATAAGAGCCTTATGTTTCTACATGCTATTAAACATGTCGCCTCCACTAGTGATATATAAACCACAGCATGGTTGAATCAGTTTCTTTCTTTTAACACATTTCCTTCTCGAAATTTCTTAGATTTGCCAAAAGATTTAGTGCTTTTATTTTATCTATGATTGTATATAAAGAAACCAACAACTAGTTGATGATTTCTGGGTCACTGCAGTCCATCAATAGGATTTACACAAGCTCCTAAATCAGAGAAACCAAGTATTCTTGAAATAGAAGTGGCTAAAGGAACAGTTAAAACGTAAAGATTCTCCAGGGTCAAGACACTCTCTTCAGACTGCCTGGAATATGCCTAGAGTATTTATGGACATCCTTCCCTCTCCCTCTGTCTCCATAAACTAAGTTGAAAACAATGCACCCCAAATAGTAAAATGCTAAACTGAACAGAACGTGTCTAATTACTGAACTCCCAAATAACTGTACTGTGCTTGGGGCAGCTTTGCAGGTTATTTGTGCTGACTTACAAAATAAGCCAGATAGTGGCACCTTCAGAAGAAAAATCAGGTGGTTCACATAGATTTTAGTACTGAAAAATCTTCCTAGGATGAGAATGGATATTCCATTATTTGAGGCATTTAATGTTGTGTTGGATAAAGTCACCCTGGTGATGATGCTATAGAGAATAATACTTCAGAGACATTCAGCTGTCTCAGAAGCTAATGCAAGCTTTCATATTTTTTTATATAGGTGTTGTGTAACAATTCCTCTTCTCCTAGTTTCATGCTTTATGATTTTATGAGAAATTTTTGCATGAGATCTGTTCAACCTCCATCTAGAAGCTATTGGTGAAAGCATCACTCTAGGTTTGAAGCCTACCTGCTGAAGGCATTGAAGAATGAGTGCAAAAATCCTACTTCTCAGACCAAAATGATTCAGAAAGGGGAAAAAAAAAAAATCCCCAAACGCCTATACAGTATATGCAACAGTTTTATCACATAGGAAAATAACACTAAAATAAATGTGAATGGTTTGAAAAATCATCAGTTAAAATACACGAGGGGAAGGTTGTTTTAAGGGAAGTGAAATCATATACACATATTTAATTTTTTTTGGTTTTTTGTGAGAGGATTGGGTATATCTTACAGATGTCAAGGTCAAATCATCCACCCGTTAGACCTCATACAAACTATCACAGCACTCCACACATACGTGTCACAAAAAAATGCTTCTGATTTTAAACTCTTTAACCACGGATTATAGACCGGCTTCCTATGACTTTTTTAAACAGATGGTCAGAAATGAGGATGAAAGAAAGCATTTTTTTGTGATCTGTTGTTCATATGAGAATGTTATCTTTGTTTTGCTAAGTGCCACAGCTTGCTACAGTAATGAACTGAACAGAATCTTTTGAAGGGTTAAGCTTTTAAAATGAGGGGATTCAGGAAGGGGCACAATAACATCTTAACACCTAACAAGTCAGTAAACACTGTGCATACCTGAAGGCCTTACTGTTTAAGGTCTTTTTTAAAAAAAAAAAGGTATAATTCTCAAAGCACTAATTTTAATGTAAGGTTTTTATCATTTCTGTATAATTATCTAGAGCCTCGTATGTCCTTGTAAGGAACAAAATGCAACACATAATCACACAATACATATAATTCCTATTTATATATGCACATACTTCAGTACAAAATATGCTATTATAATCTTCTGTTAAGTGAACTTGACTAAAAATTTTAGCTCTCTGGTATTTTTCCATCTCTCTTACTCAGGCTCAGCTCTTGCTTCTGTCTTGTCTCATCCAGTGGCAGCATCTGCGCTGTAACTATAGGCAGCAAGAGGTGAAGGTTGGTTATTTGCCATGCAGTTACACCCAGCTTGATCTACGTTGTGCTTCTCCAACATGCATGTTCAATCAAAGATCAAACAGTAGGAATGTCTAGGCAAAGGCATTCAAAAAAAGACTAATTCAGCTCTCACTGAGTAGCAGGATGTGGGGACACAATGTGGTACCCATACCGCTCCCTTTCTCAGCTGCTTTTCCTCTCCAAAATCTCTTGGTATTTGTTGACAAACTTATTATCTGGAGTGGGGGACCCCTTGAATCACAGTTTTAGCTGACAGACTATGTCTCACCTTCAAAATAGCTTACCTTGGCATTGTACTCATGGCTGTTTTGCAGCGTCCCATATACATTTCTGTTCACTGCCACACAAGAAATAGAAACTATGTTTGCTCTTGCCAATGACATTGCAACGTACAACACAAATTAATTGGAATTGAAATACAATTTTATAAGAAATTACTAGGATTTTTGAATAAATTGTTTCTTTACGAAGTGGAGCATAACCTCCCAACTACAAAACTACAGGATACCACGGAAAGAGCCTTAGAGTTACTTAAACACTATTTATAGCCAGTGTTTTTTCTGTTAATGCAAGGAATGTGCTTAATTGTTTCAACCACTGGAGATGAAAAAGAAATCTGTCTAGTCCTGTAAAATAAACTGCTGTAAGTGTTGACTCTGACCACTGAATTCTTGCCAGGTAACTTAATCCCACTGCTTTCAAATTAAAAATGGAATTTGAGCTACTGCTGTTCTGCTCTAAATAACGTCACTTCAAACAGACATTGAGCGATTACAATAAAAGAAGAAATAAATGTCAACTACACACACTTAGTCTTGGTTTTGAGCATCGTCACCATTGACACGGCCAATCCTGAGCAGAAGCTACTCTGTCATATCTGATCCTCATGTTTTCACTTTACTGCTGTGACACTGTTATCAGGTACTTGCAATATGGGAAGAAGATTTGTGATTATAGTTACTATAGCATTTTTTCTCACGCCACCTTCCTTTTCTCTTTTCAGGACAACCACTTTCACAAATGTTAAAACCACCTGATGTTGCTTCCTAGGATAAACACATGTCCATGTCTATTAACCTTGGTCAAGAAGTATCTGCATAACATACAGTCAAACATTCTCCAATGCTGAGACCTCCTCTTAGGCACAAAAATCAAAATGGGTTAATTCTGTGCAGAAAACCACAAATATATGTTTCAAAATCACGGATATTATGTCAGTGAAAATAAGTCTTACTGGAATACAGAAAAAGGATGGCAGACTAAATTTAAGTATCTAAATTGGAAAATGTTGCCCTTAGTATGGACTTCTTAATTGATATGCTGAAGAAAGCCTTACAGAATGGCTATTTTGTCAATTATAGTAATAACAGAGAATGAAAATCCTATCAAAAACCTATAAACCCCTTAATATAAAGAGAAATTTCCAGGATTTGAAACAGTAATACCCTGTATTTTACTTAATGGACAGCTATTAACAATAGCACAATATATACAAATATGAAAACATGTCAGAAGAAAACCAGGTGTGACTCCCAACTTTGAAGCTCTACATACCATTCTAGGTTAAGGTGGAAAGGCACAACTTGAGATGAATTCACACTAGGCTGCTGGTTCATGCCCCTTACATGTCCATTTATTCCCTCTCCCACCTCCATGCTCATAACCTAACACCACTTTCACCCATCTCCAGCTCTGGTAATCACCAGGCTTTTCATGAGACTAGTCATGCCACTAGCTCAGCAGATCATTATGTGGCTCAGCAAACATCCCTGTGATCCCTGAACTAGCAATGGGAGAAGGTCACACCATCATAAACAGAGGAAACTGTCAGGGCAAAAAAACCCCATTCTTCTGTTTTGGTGGTTGGGAAACACCACATCAGCCCAGTTGTTTACAGAAGCAGAGTCTTAGAGCTCTAGGAATGGAAACTAGTTCTGTACAGAGATATTAACATCAGTGGTGACATCCTCAGGTTTCTCAACAACACCAATGTATCTGTTTACAAAACCCTTCACTGAGTTGGAAAAGCTGGAAAACCAAGAAAACCTCCACAATCGCTGCAGTCGAGATGCTTCACAGGATAATAAGCTTTTCCAGCAGAGTTTCTCAGATTCTGGATCGACAATTCATGGTTGAAAGGTTGTACTGAGAAGGAGAAGCCCTCAGATAAATGGAATGATGAGGACAAAACCACTCTGAAGTGTAGCATCACATTATGCACTTCTAGAATAGTACAGAATTTCCTCTTCCTTCTGTTAGAAGACTTTATGCTAGCAAACTGGCAATCACTCAGCTGAAGCCAAAGGCATTCATGGGCACATTTTACCAAACTTGATATACTAAAAGCCTACACATATGGACGCCACACAAATAATTAAATATTATTTTAAAGAAAAAAATCACCATCAGGTCATAAAGAACTCTCCGGAGAGTCAGTAACACTGTAAGAACAGTAACAACCACCACTGCAAGCTACAATATCTACATCCATAGCCACCTGCTTATTAAAAGAAATGCATATTCACATTCCCTTGGCAATACCCCTCTGCTCTTCCGAGGTCAACAGAACTCTTCTCTAACTGGATACAATCATAGAATGGTAGGGGTTGGAAGGGATCTCTGGAGATCGTCAAGTCCCACCCCTTTCTCACAATGTTTTTCAGCAACTGTCTTTGCTGATTCCTAATCAAAGTTCATGATAACGGGCTTTGGACTGCTGTTTCCCAGATGAGTAAGCAAACAAAGATTCTTCTTTTTCCTTTTTCCCCTCTTTCACAGAACTTGAGATGCATTTTGTGTCTTAAGAGGGAATTGATGACTTCTATAATTCGGTCAACACCTCAAATACATTTAATGAAGGAACATCAGAGGTCTATGGCATTTGTATACTTCAAAATGTGGACAGCTACATGACAAAGATAAATGCCAGCCTGGGAAACACAAAACTGGACCGTGGCAATTTGTAAGAGTAGAAAATGAGAAACCTTTAGGCAACAGTTGATTTAGATTTGACCGAGAAACAGGCATATAAAGAACAAGTAAATTGACACATCATAAAAAATCTTCACTTGGGTTTATTCTAAAGTATTCTATAAATGGGGGGAGGGGGGTGTGGGGGAGCTCATCACAACAACAACATTCACTGCAAGATATTGATTTAGTAGGCAGAGCCTGAGGGATGTCAAACCAGAAAATCACTATAATCAACTACAAAGGAAATTCATCATGGCAAAAAGGAAGTGGGTGGATGTGCAAAGCTCATGAAAGAAGGAGAAAAATAAAATTGCCTGCTGTTAGATATGTTGTTTAAAAAGCAAAGTGAATGCTGAAATTATTCCCAAACAGTAAACACATATATGAGAAACCAAATAGATAGATATCAAAAGAAAGTAATTAGGGTATAGGCTGGATTTTATTGAAGAGACATTATGGGGTTTCATAAGCAAACGTATCTTGCCACTGTGTTCTAAAGACAAATTTTTAGGTTGAAGATTAAAAATCTGAATGCTCGAAAACATAACACATTTCTCAGAATGACTGCATAAAAAGAGAGAAAATATATGCTAAACCCACAATTTTAATTTACTTTTCTATAATGAAACAGAAAAGTGCTGAATAAAGTCCAGCAGAAGCCAGCGTGTTGATAATTGACAAAGCAGACAGCTTCAAACATCCTAGGACAAGACAGATTAAGTTTAGTATGTCTCAAATGGGTGGGTTTAAAATAATTTCATTCAACATTTGTTCCCAGTCTTGAATTGGAGAGGAGGAAGAGGGGAGATTAAATGGCAGATGAATTGAATGTTTCTTTTGGTGATAATAAAATCTAGAGCACTGATGGAATGTAATTTAATCTAAAACAGCACAAACCACTTATGCTCTTCTACAAAATATGTGCGTGACATAAGGCCTGATTTTTCAGTGCAATCTGGAAGCAGGAACAGCAACGCACCCAGCTCCAAGCTACGTTGTGCTTGTGGGGCTGTGTACAGCACTGGGTTCCCAATGCAGCCTCCACTCAACATTCTGACAGCCAATATAGGGGAAGAAAAAGAAAAAAAAAAAGAGATTAAAACGTGGTTTATATTTTTGAATGCCCTGCTTTTTACATGTTCGACTGGGGAACGTTTCTCTGATGCAGAATAGTGCAAGCAGTTTGAAAATGAATCTAGAGAAGCTTAATACAGAGCAGTCAGAAAACTCTGGCAGCCAAACAGTATTTGTCCAGAAAAATTCAGTATACAAATTGCATAACTCCCATTCCCTACCACAGCCCCAAAACTGTGGCACTCTAAGCAGTAGGTGAGGTGCTAAAAAATAGTAGCCAGCTTGCGAGTGATGGTAACTTTTACTATGGCTGCTGGAAGTGGTGGTCCTCAGAGCCAACCCCATGTCATCTTCTACCACCTGTCTTCATTGGTGGTGGAATGGTAAAATGAAAATGCCAATCCACCCCCCCTCCCCTTTCCAAAATAATCCCAATCTGGGTACTTGCATGATAACTACATGAAGCTTTAGGGCACTGTTCTTCATTACCGTCAGTAAAGGGCAGATTGCAACAGATTTAAATGGCAACTTCAAAAGTGTCTGGAGGCAAAGAGTGGGATTCACCTAACCAAGATGTCTCTAGTTGTGTTAGTCATCTTAGTAATTAACTTAAAGAAGACTTAGGACATGTTTAGTTGACCTTAGACATTTGCTTTAGGATGAGGTTAAAATATACTGTAGAACCCTTTCAATGTCTTAGTTAGATTTTGATTTTCTATAAGCAAAGCTCAGGTGACTTGCTCAGTCTATGTTTACATCTAATTGGATGATTCCTATCTGCTTTGCAAAGTGCCTGCAAATGGATTCAGGAAGCCAGTAAACTCTGTATGCAATGAAGGTCACAAAACCATATACTTCTTTATTTTGGGAGTTTGGGGGTTTTTGGCTTTGTTTATGATTGTGGTTTTGTGGTGGTGTTGCTATTTTTTTTTCCTCTTTTTTTTTTTCTTCCTTTTTTGTTGGTATTTATTTCTTTATTCTTATTTCATTTTTCCACCTTAAAAGAAGCAAAATCAGTTGGACTGGATCACAGAAAAACTCCATCTCCTCTGTATCTTCTAACTGTGACCAACAGCAAATATCCAGGGCAGGAAGAGTATTAAGCATACAGAGAAACCTCTGACAGGCACCTCCCATCGATGCAATTTGCATCGCCGACTTCTTTAGCTGGGTTGATATTTTGTCTCTGAGCAGAGATAACAACTCAGCCCTCACAGGGTTTCAGTAACAATTGTCTATGCAATGCTCCAGAGCACTTTAGCACTGCACAAGTGCTAAGTATCACTATTCAATGTGTTTCACTTGTATTACAGATTTGATTATGAAATGCTCACATTTAATATGCCTATTACTTGTATGAGCACAAAATAATTCATCCAAAGCTTGAAGTCTATTAGCTGCCAACCAGTCTACCTATTTACATAATTTTCTGATTAAAAGCACCCTGAAGACCACTGCAGCAATAATGATGTGTTTCTTAAGGAAACTAAAGCAATATACTTATTTAAAAATATTTATTTTAACAGCAGTTTAAACATAGCGGTTACAGCTTTTATTTTTCAGACATATGAAAACTAAACATTTGCCTCTCTGGCAAAGTTACTTCTTTCCAAATTTTAAGAGCATTAGCTCTGAAGTTGCAACTTCCTATAACATACTGAGTTTAGGTTAAGGGCGAGATAATTTACTCCATTTTGAACCATTTAGCACAAAGGATCCTTACAATAAATGCTGTAATCTTTTAATTGCTCTCCTTTTACTTTCCTCTTAGCCCTAGCAAAACATCATCTAAAAATTAGTATCTAAATGTGTTACCATGACACACAAAAAAAGAGATTTTGCTGGGACAAATATGCCTATAAATAAATAATAATTAAAAAATCACTTAATTCTAGTAGCAGAAAAATAATAGTGTACTTAAAACAACAACAAAAAACTATTCAATGAATTCTGAAGAGTAGAGCTGGAAGGGACCTCAGGGACCAGCCTCACCTGAACATAAAGACTTCTGATGTTGGAGAAATCCAGAAAGTCTACAGGCAATCTACTTCCAGTGCTTCATCCTCCTCATCACTAGACAAAAACGTCCTTTAAACTTCCACTGTAATACTAATATTTTTACCCCATGCACTAGTAATAGGGAGAACAGACTGTTTCCTTCTTTTGAGAAACCTATTATGTCGTATCAGGGTGGCTCTCAGAGTCTGACAGCAGCAAAGATGAGCTCTTGAAAAGATGTGCATCCTTTTGAAAATCATCTATGAACCAATTTTCCATTAATCACTATTGCATGTGACGTAAAACAAAGTCTATTGGCATTTCTCTCATGTTAAGTCCTTTGTTATTCTGGCATTGCCAGCAAAAAAAATACTTAAAATGTGTTACTTATAGAGCCAATTATAATAATCAAGTGAGAAAAATTCCATTACAAACCTTTACATAATATCTTCTTGCATTTTAAGGGATTGACTACATTATGCCATGACTTTACAGTTGCTGAGATATCAGAATTCTTATTCTCTGAACAATGTCTCCCCCAGTCTATCATGCAATATATTGTCCACATAAAGCAAAAAATTCTTGCGGTCTTATGGATTTTCAAAGTACTTCATAAAAGTTCCCATAATGCTGGAGTAAATGGTATTCATGGAACATGTAGAAGTAGATTACTGCCTGCAACTGCTATTTGGCCCTTGAAAGGCAAATTTTTCTCTAGCAGACATTCAGAGGTTCAGCTACAAATTAGGGCTACCATATGCAACTGAGATTACTGCGGATATGTCTGTAAACAGTATTTTGTTTCATCAGACTTGAGTATGAGTAGGTAGAGACTGCACAGCAGAGTTTAATCAAAAGCTACAAATAGGCATTATTCAACAATTAAGGCATTATTTTCACTGAACCATATCAAAATTTATAGTAGAGTCATGGAATCATTTAGGGTTGGAAAGGACTTCTAAGGTCAACAATTAACCTAGCACTGCCAAGTCCACCAATAAACTATTTCACCAAGCACCACATCTTCACATAGTACAATACGGAAACAGTATCTTTCTTCAAAGACAAAATAAAACCCAGTTAATTACCAATTTGCTATCAGATCTATATCAGTGATATTTAAATAACCATGAAAAAGAAGTAACTGATACAATATAACAGACATTTATGGATTTAATCACCTTAGAAGAAAAAAAAAAGCTTTGAATTTAGTGAAACAGGTAGTGTTTACTTAATGATTTTTGAGTCTCCAGAACACAAGCCCAGAAACATTCTAAAACTGGCTGTATGCAACTACTGAATCTCCACTACTTTTCTTTTTTCCATATATTCACACCCCAGTTTATTCCTGCCAGCTTATGAGGGCAGTTATGAATCTAAGTTCCCTTCCCAAATAATGAAGAGAGGCAAATGAAAGGTCCAAACACCTGATGATTAAAATCCTCCAGATGAAATCTTTTAGGTGGTATTTGTCAGACATATAAAAGTTTACCATTTACACTTATTTAAATGCAAGTATTTGAGAGTAGGCAGTAGTCATCCAGACACTGTCACATTCAGATATAATACTTTCCCTTCTGATGCAGAGGAATGAGGACAGAGAATGATTTAACCAACAGGAAAGGACAGGCAGGCTCAGTATTTTTAATCCTGATCTTGCATGTAGAAAAATCAGGCTTAACTTTCCACTGAAGACTACAGTAATTGTAGCTAAAAGTCACATCAGCAACACAGATGCCTAAGCATGGAAATCTCTCATTTTAGTTACAGAAGGACTTATGTCTATGAATGGCAGCTACAAAAAGGACCTACAGCAGCCCCACATCCTTCTTCTATCTAGCTTTTTATAGGCTGGGTTTGTGTCGGTTTAGGACATCCAAAATTGCTCTGAACATTCACAGTTAGGCATTGCATTTGCCTCTCACTGAATAATCATGTGTCTAATTTTCATTGTGTACATTATGAAAACGTTATGAGAACCAGCTTTCCTGCACAGGCATTACAGCAAGGCATGTTCCTAGACTGCTTTGATTTATCCTGTGGAGATCTCTCTATCTATGCACTACATACCAATTTCTCTCTCCTAATAGCTTTACTAACTGTGTGTGAACATCCTCTTTAGAGCCTCCATGTCATGAGGATCTCGGCAATTCTACAGCTCCCCTCTTTCTGATATTGCAAAGCTAGACACAAAAGTGATGCTCACTCACTATGACATCAGGGGTATGCAACACGGTAAGAGCAAAACAGAGAATCCCTGGAGAGCTACGGACGGCCAAGCCTTCATGAATGGACTTCCACTTGCACTATGCACAGAAAAGAAACTTGGTTGACTTCAGACTTAATGAGTTCGTATCAACTCAGTAGCTAAATGACCTCAGGGCAGGATTAATATGTATGGATAGGAAGCATTTACAACTCTGCCTAAAGCTATCTCACTTGGATGCTCTGAATTGCCCCCCTGAGGATATGAGTTCTCTCCTCTGACTATATAGATAGCTTGGCTTTCTAATTTAGGCATGAATAAGCTTCTTTTTATGGCTTTGAATTATTTTTTGTGGAACCTCTGTGGCTTTGGCTAGGACACATCTCGACAGATTTAGGTCTGGTGGAACCACCTTAAATTACGAGCATTTCAGAGATAACAATTTGGGATATAAACACATCAGTGGTGTTTCTTTAAATTCCCTGCATTTCACCATATTTTCCCTCTAACTCAGTGAAAATTTCCAAATTGCCAGCTAGATCCATAAGTAATAATGACAATCTTAATGCTATCAACAGTCTAAGTGCACTATCAAAGTTTACTTCATCGAATCGTCAAATAATTTTCTCTTTGTGGTATTTTCTCCCCTTGATGAGCACACATAAGACCTAGTTATGTTAATTATCATATATATATATTGGGAAGCAAATGGAATCCATTGTACAGTCTGTCAAAATGTATCAATTATTCAGTCAGAATGGTATGACTGTATGAATCATTGCAGTGTTCACCATAGAGCAGGCTTGAGAAAAGGTTTTGATGAAATACGTGAGTAGGAATTTTTAAAACTATTATTCTTAACTAAAAGTTGAAGTCTAGTTAAGCAGGGAAGGCATAAGTATTTGTAAGTCAGGTTTAGGACTGCTTAGAAAGCATTTTCCTTTTCTGTCATCCCTGGTAAGCTCTTTCCAGTTCAGATAATGTTTCCATTCTGCTCTGTGTTTCTTTCAGGAAATTAATTTTTTAGCTGAATGTCACCTGAGGACATCCAAATGAACCACGCAACATTTCTGTAGCCTCTTTTCCTTCTAATGCTGTCTTACATCTTAACATTTCACATAACAACTACAAGATTTTTATGGGAGACGACCTGCTCTTCTTATAAGCTCTATAAAGTGCTGCACCACATCTATGGCATTGTATAAATAAAAGTAAGATAGCATCACTGCTTGAGGATTTGTTTTTGTTCTGAAAGTCCTCTTTCACAGGGCAGCGTACTGAGCTAAACTGAAGGTTTCATGGAATCACAGAATTGTCAGGGTTGGAAGGGACCTTAAAGATCATCCAGTTCCAACCCCTCTGCCATGGGCAGGGACACCTCCCACTAGAGCAGGTTGCTCACAGCCCCAGCCAGCCTGGGCTTAAACACTTCCAAGGATGGGGCTTCCACCTCCTCTCTGGGCAACCTGTGCCAGTGTCTCACCACCCTCATGGGGAAGAAATTCTTCCTACTGTCCAACCTGAATCTACCCATCTCTAGTCTTGATCCATCCCCTCCAGTCCTGTCACTGCCCCACAGCCTAAAAAGTCCCTCCCCAGCTTTCTTGTAGCCCCCTTCAGATACTGGAAGGCCACAATAAGGTCTCCCCAGAGCCTTCTCTTCTCCAGGCTGAACAACCCCAACTCTCTCAGTCTGTCCCCATAGCAGAGGTGCTCCAGCCCTCTGAGCATCCTGGTGGCCCTTCTCTGGACATGTTCCAGAATCTCCATATCCCTCCTGTAATAGGGGCTCCAGAACTGGACGCAATTTTGTTCAACAGGAAACAAGACTGGAGGAAGGACTGATTTCCTCTCTTTCCACTCTTTTAGAGGAGACATTTTTTTTCCTTCCCTTCCTAATATTTCCCCCCTGAATGTTGGGGTGGAGAGGGGGTTGATGTAGTCTAGGGTGGGCTAATTGCAGGGTATTTTACATTGCAGGATGAGACACCAGACTATTACACACTAGACTTCCTTATCTGGGGTGTATGCAGAGGAATATATGAAACAGAAATCCTTTAAGATACATTAAGCCTGACAGTCATCTTTCCTCCGTTGTGAGTTTGGCAGACGTGGCTGCTGTGAGACAGTGCCGTGGGCTGCAGCTTGCTCTCCTTTTAACGCCAGCTCAGTCCTGACATTCTCCAGCATCTAGTGATTTTGCAGGGAGATACTTTACAAAAGTTTTACTTTTCCCTCTTTTTTTTTTTTTTTTTTTCCTTTTTTTTCAAATGAACTTAATATAGTGTAAAGTGAGAGTTTATGATCCCGGAGAGAGATAGACCATGCAGACTAGCACAGCGTAAAAAGCATCAGGATAGGTTTTCCAGCACGCCCCAGTGCCTCAACTCTGAGCCAAAGGGACTATTTTCTAATCAAAAGCCCTCATATTTTTCATTCTTTGCTACTCGTTTGATAACAGAAGGCCCAGACAAACAAAAGCAAATAGAAACTCTATTCTGCTGTTCATGCAAGCCTGTTCACAAAATGTCTCCCATAGGCTGCTTTCCACCAGCCCTGCTATTTCATTCAGTCCTGAAGGATCGACTTAGGCAATTAGACAAGGGATTTGGGCTCTGAGGGATAATTGGATGGCTTGCATGCAATAAACTTCTTCCACGCTCTCTTCACTTTTTTTTTTTTTCTTTCCCTTTTGTTCTCTTTGTTCATCCCTTTGTTTCTCACCATTAATTTTTTTAATCAAGTTTGCAACACCCTTGCAGATAGAGCGAGATAGTAATGTGACCGAGCGGCAAGAACCTGAACACCTACATTGTGGCTCCTGCTGTTTCATGCTGCTTTAAATTGTTCTGCTGTGAGACCAAAGGGAAGAGCAGCTGAATCCAGACGACGGGACGCAGCAGCCAAGGCTTTGTTTTTGTATCTGCAGCACTGCTGAAGTTGCAGGAAGGGAATGAATGAGCTCAGGTGTTTTTGCCTAATCTCAGGTGAATCCTGGAGGAGAGCTCATACAGGAGGGGGAAAAAGTATTACAGCAGAATTTAATTGGTTGTATTCTGTTGAATTGTGCGTGACTTATATCATAGCCAAGGAGTTTACTGACATCAATTAAAGCCTGCTGAAATGTAATTACATTTCTCTTCCCCCTATAGCTACCTTCATGCCCACTCCTTGTCATCTACAAGTCCCAGTCTAGAAGCTCTTTTTACCTCAGCCACACAAACTCATTCTCACTCTTCAGTCCTCAGTCTGATGCTTCTAACTTCCATTTCCTCCTATTTTGACATTTTCTTCTCACATCAACCACTTCTCTCATGCCATCCTTCCTAATATCTTGTTTATTTACTGTATAAAATTCCCTTTCTCTGCTTACATGATTTTAAACTTCTCTTAGCTCCTGTTATTTCCCATAAGGCAGCACAATTTGTCAGTCTGGATACATAGTGATTTGAAATCACATGCAAGTTTCAACATCTCCCTCTAAAATTACAATATAATTCTCTTTTATAACAAATGTCAGTGAAATACTGACGATTGCTATGCTATCAATCATAGAAAGTAATAGCAACAAGAAAATAGGTTGCTTAAGATCTGATTTCAAACAAAGAGATGGTGTAACCAGCTGCTGAATGTGCAGCAGTCCTTTTCACTGCCCATCTCTAAGGGATACAAATATTACAGCCACAAGCTACTTAGACTTAGCTCAAGTTGTAGGAAACAAACTTTTCCTTCTAGATATCCACATTCAGCCTCCCATGAGCAAACAGACACAATGTCCTTCATACCTCCACTGAAGAGCTGCTCAGGTACCACTGACAAGCATAATATGAAATCAGGCCAGACTATGCACAGCCCTGTGAAATGCTGTGGGTTTCTTACAAATGAAAAACACCCATCAAAAACAAGGTCAAGAGCAACCCGAAATTTATTTCTCCTCCTCCTAATGAGATAGGTATTTGAGAGCTAGTCATCTGCAGATGAAACTTGTGGGGAATTTTAAGATGAGAGAAATATCTTACTGAGAAATAAATTGAAAAATACTTTTCAGTGTTCTTTGTGTGACTGGAGGGAGCATGCAGCTCTGCTCTCCGTATCTCCTCAGTGAAGAGCAGGTTGGAGTAGCTCAGGCAGAATGCAAGAGGATGAGACTGTTGAGTTGCATCAAATTGTACTCCTGTGCTCTGCACAGAAAATATAAATTGACTGAGGATGGAATAATGAATTAGGAGGGTGAAATATGAAAAATACAATTAAACTAAGCTCAAAAAACAGAGAAGGAAAGGAAGATGGCAAGGGTTTGTCTCATCTATGGTGTGACGTGCTGATACCTGAGCTAGCCTCTGTCTTTGCAGCAGTCTACCACAACAGAGGTCTCAGCATCAGGTCATTTACCCTTTGTGGGTTTTGTGACTGAAGTACACACATCAAAATATTTTTTTCCTCGTTCCTTAGGATCTCAAGAGTCATCCACAGAAAGGTACTGGAAATTTCAGACACTGTCTTTCTGCTACAGACTCTAGCATATTCAAGAGAACACGAAAGTGATAAAATAAAATGAAGTTTAAAAACCAGGCAATTGTCTTCTTAAACAAGAGCTATAAAAGAAGAAGAGTAGGCTGTCTCTCCACATAAAGGTGGTGGACAAATCCCATTTCAAATGGGGACCGAATGTGCACTACCCAATTGATGATTCCACGTCAGAAATAATTTTGAGCACGGAGGGAGTCAGGCCAAGTGACTAATAAGGTCTTTTCTATAACTCAGTAGAAAATGGTTTCTCAAAGAATATCACCAGGCACTTCTCACAAGCGTACAGGTGTTAACTTTGGTGCCCTGGCCATGTTCCAGCTCAGATAATTACCTTTTTCACTTAAATTCTTCTTCCAGACTCTTCTGGCTTGTCTCTACTCCTCGGCCCTGATTTATATGCAATTAAAGAGCAGCAGTGTTTCACTGTGCAGGTGGTTGCTTGTCAGTGCAGGGAGTGGTGAGGGGATCAGCCATGAAGTGTAACGGTCATTATATTGACTATAAGTCCCCATTAAAGGTTATAAAGCTCTTCAGGGTCCTTGCAAATACACTACCTACATGAAAGACAACCCTGTGTAGCCCATCCTATGCCTCATCTATGCTTACAAGGGATGCCAGTTGATTTGTTTTCCTTTTTTTTCTTTTTCAGGGTGAGAGGATAGCTGGCTCCCCTTTGTCACGGCACGCTCAGCAGGCAGCTTCCTCTCCCCATCACCATCCTGCAGCATTGCTGATCTCCACGGGAGAGTTGCTTTATTTCCCCCTCCCTTTCCTCCGGTGCAGCCCTTCAGCTCTGCAGGAGGCACCCACATCTCCCGAGGCTCCGTTCCTGCAATGCCACAGCACTTACCATCTGCAGAGTTTAGCTCATGAACAAACGTAGATGAGCAGAGCTTTGAGAAATGCTTGGAAGCCTTTGTTTTACAATTCCCTGCCAACATAATACGATTTCTTTGGGAGTTATAATCTCTTTTGTCCAGGAAATGGTGAGGATGAGCTGCAGAACCTCAGCGTTAAAAGAGAAATACTGAAAATCCTGTTAACAGAAGAGATGCTGTCAGAGCAAAGGGTCCCACATGGCAGCATCTCTGCCTGTGCAGGAGAGCAACACAGCTCTCCACCAGCAGAACGAGACTTGACTGAAAAGCAAGAACTAAGGAGGTATAAGGAGCATATGCCACCCAACAGCACACTCAACTCGAGTCATTTTTTAAAGGTGCTTTCAGAGGCATCTGTTTTGGGGAGGCTGAACGTTGTACAGACAATACAAAACCTGTGACATAAAGGAGAAAAAGCAGCATCCTCTATTTCAAGAGGAATGAAGAATTAAGACTTTGTCCTCGGTCTTTTCCTTGAAGTTTTGAATAGTGTAGTGGAGAAAAAAAGACAATATATGTATTCAAAATAATCTGTGAGAAGCAAGCCAAGTACCTTAAGTGTAGCTCTGAAATATAAAAACCAATAGGTGATTTTAGAAAAAAGCCAACTTTGGCAATGATTCTAGGAAAAGTTTAATGTAACAATGAACTATGACTTTGTATGGTGTTCCTTTTTATTTTCAAATTTTCTTTTGATGGCTGAATTATTGATATCTTTTTTCTTTTTGTATTCCAATTCTTACATAAATTGATTCATTAACTGAATTTTTATTACTGGGGGTTTTTTGGGTTTTTTTTTACATACACACCTGACTCTTCTCAGAGTTGCACAGTGATAAGATGAGAGAAAATGGACAGAAATGGGAGTACAGGAAATTCTGATGAGAGAAGCTTTCTCGTTTTGGTTTGTTTGGTTTTTTTTTCCTCAGATAACATGAGGCTGTTCAAATACGGAAACAGGCACACATGGAACTGGATGAAATCTCTATCCTCTGAGATATTCAGGATACAACTGCAGCCCTGAGCAACCTGACCTGATCAAAACTGCTCTGAGCAGGGAGCTGGACTAGATGAGCTCTGGAGGTCGCTTCCCATGGAGCAGAGAAGACTTTTTAGAGAAGACTTTTTTTATACAAATGTATATAGACAGACATAAACATAAATACATAAACATTCTGACACAGCTAACACATACATGCATCTGCATCTCATTCTGCACATGTGTATGTGCTCTACTGAATGGGGACCCACACAGGACATGCTGCAGAGATGATAGAGGCATCTGACTTTGAGAAGGCACAGTAAAAAACATAAGCATAAGCTCAAATAAAGTAAGATTATTCCTGACACTGAATGCTATCTCATATTTACCTATTTTCCTGTTAAATTCTGACATTTTAAGCTGCAGCAATTTTAACTACATCAGAACAGTGCAACTAATGAAAGCCAAATAATCTTAGCAATGCTTTTAAATATCTAAAGGGCAAGGGCAAAGAGGATGGAGCCAGACTCTTTTCAGTGGTGCCCTGTGATGGGACAAGGGCCAATGGGCATGAACTGGAACACAGGCAGTTCCAACTCAACATAAGGAGAAACTTCTTTTCTGTGAGGGTGATGGAGCCTGGAACAGGCTGCCCAGAGATGCCATGGAGCCTCCTGCTCTGGAGACCTTCAAACCCCACCTGGACATGTCCCTGTGCAACCTGCTTTAGAAGAACCTGCTTTAGCAAGGGGGGTGTATTAGAAGATCTCTAGAGGTTCCTTCCAACCCCTATTATTCTGTGATTCTGTAATGAAATTCAGTCTGCATGAACTGCTCAGCGTGGCATAAGAGGACAAACAATGCCTTAGCTCTGACCATCTAAGTAGGATGTAGAGGACAGTTAGACTGGATTGAAGAAAATGGCTCCCAGTTAGAAAAGAAAAAGATGGACCTGCCCTAAGTCACAGTGCATGCAGAGAACAGACATTAACTGCATCCATTGAGTGTGACACACTTTTCACAAGTGAGAAATGAGCAGAGGAAAATGAGGATTGTGACAGTTTTCCAGTCACTCACTGGAAAAGATCAGGGCACAGTCCACAGCACTTGGACTGCTTCAACCCACTGCATTCTGCTGATGCCAAGTAACCCAACATTGGTTGTTCTAACACCACACTTGAATGCAAAGTTTCCTGGCTACTACTCTATGAGTAGTATAGTTTCTTCCGAGAAGAAACAGGTTATGAATCTCAACTTAAAATAGTAACGTAAATGCATTTTTGGGACTCAAAATGACCAAAATATGATAATGTAGACAAAACTTAGAGGAACAGCCCTGCTAAAGTGAAAGGAGCAATTTCTTTTAATCGAACACCCTTTCAACAAAATGCTTTTGCATAAAGTCCCATAATTGCTTTTCTTCATGATTCCCCAAAGATTTAGATAAAAAACATTACTTACAGCACTCTTTTAATTCCAAGTTAGTTTTAGATGAACTAAACTTAGTGACTGTGCAATCTTACTGACTGTATCCACTCACTCAATTTCCCTCTATCATCTCTCTGAGATTTTTGCCACACTTGGCGTATATAAAACCATACATGTCCTCAATTTTTAACATGTCTATTTGAGAATTTATACTTCATCAGATACAGAGATTGGAAAAAACCTCCCACATTAGTGAAAGCAAACGCATGAAAAATTCCTTCCACAGAAAAGAAGCCTCTGTCTTAAGTACAGTTTAAAAAAAGTTGGATCAATTAGCAATCTGTGAATGTTAGAAATATCTTAACAATGTCTCAAAGATGAAAGAGCATATCACAGAACGAAGAAAGGGGGAAAAATTAAATTACGTCTGCAGTCATAATGAATCAAAGCCCAGAAGGTGGTCTCCGAATCAGCAGGTTTTGATGAAATATTAAGGAAAATGATTATTGATGAAAAATGAATAAGCTCTTTTTGATTTTAGCAACCTTTAAATCACACTTTGCTAATTAAAATAGCTTCAATGCATACCTCCATTCCTTGATGGGCATTTAGCAATCCTTAGAAATGGGTAGATTAATTTGACAACATTTTAGCAAATATGCATAGAGTTTATCTTAAGCAAGCAGACCCAGTACAGATGATGTACAAAATAACACATGGCTAAATCTTCTCTTTCTTTTTCCTTTTCCTCTCTCTCTCTTTTTTTTACACTATATCTACCAACACAATTACAAAGTAATGACAGGCAGCCTGCTTGTTTCCTTTGCAGCATACAATACCCAGTAAATAGATAGTACAAGTATCAGTGAGCCATGAACTATGTCTCAGGAAATAAAGAACGATGCTACTATTTTCTGTCTCCTTTGTTTGCCAGGTCAGAGCACATTTAGGAGAATTACTCCTATTACCTAGGAGGTCCGTTACTACAGGTATGGTAAAATAAATTTCCCTCACAAAAGGAAGTGGAAATGAGAAGTTGGTGGGACATTAGTTCTCAAATCCCTTGATGTCATATGGATTCTAACTGCCATAAAAAACTGATGGGAGCAGAACTTCTGCGTTCCCTTTTCATCCCAGTTTGTACCGTGCTTCCTTTGAAAGGGAAACCCAAGAGTAAGGGAAAGCAATAATCCAGACTGAACTGCTGCACACAGAAGACATTTCATTACAGAATACGATGCCAACTCAGGCGTGCCATGCATTATTACTACAGAACTATACACAAAAATGAAGCAAAATCTGATCCTTTGGTTTTTTCTTTCATAAATTAAGTCTTACACGTTATGTCATCTAAACTCCGAGCAGATGAAATTACCTATCCATTACAAATATGCGATCTATTTATTGTAATAACATTTCATATATCCATCATGTAAGCAAGACTTCTGTGAACGCATCAGATCAAAAAGCTATTTAAATGTCACTAGCATTTTAAGGAATGGTGAAAAAAAAAAAATCACAGTAAGTAAATAAGACTGATGTTAGTACAACTTTTTTCAGAAATACATAATCATATAAAATAGGTCATGCAAGGAACCTTTTAATGTCTCACATCATAGTGTTTGAGCCTTAAGGAAAAAGATCTCAAACATCTTAAAAAACAATTCTTTAACAACATGCTATGAAGTACAAAGCTGCAGTAATATATACTGTTTTCTGAGTGATGAGTGGAAAAGCCTTGGTTTTCAGCTTTCTAACCAAGAACAAACTGAAATGAGATCTTTCAGCAATTTCTCCATTTCCAGGGTTGCCAACATGGTCTGTTTCGTAAACGCTCATTCAACGAGTTTACAAGATGTTAAAATGAATAAAAGACCATCCCCCAATGTATATGTAGTGATGTTATCTTCCTTCCTAAAATTTACTGCAGAGGATTCCACCCCACAATTAGATCCCACCACTTCCACCAGTGATAAACTCCTTCACCCGTAACCAGGATGCTTTTTAAGTCATATAAACAAACAGCACTGGCTGTAAGGATGAACAATGTAGTTAAATATAGTTTGGCTCCTCTGTGAAGGAGACACAATTAACCAAAAAGAAAAAAAAAAAAAAAAAGAGACTAAAAAACCCTCCAAAACTCTCCAACATTAGAACAACATAAAAAATAATTTAAAAAAGATTTTACTTTTAATCCATTGACCTACATTATATAAAGATCTAACTTCAAATGGTATATTTAGTTCTATGAAGTGGAGAGACAAGATCCAGTGAATACACAGCACTCCCTTCAGCTTTGCCTGTGCACCCCTCTCTTATCATCAGACAAGTCTGAAATGCAAAACCCACAGCTCTTTAAATGCTTAGAGAGGAGAAGCCTGAATCCTTCACCAAAGAGGAACATATGGGTTGACTGAAGGGATATAAAAGATAGAAGAATCATAAATGCGTTCTATTTAGAAAGGACCACATTCAACAGCAACAACAAATTAAACTTATTAAATTGTGGCATTCGAGTGCTGCATAACATCAGTTCACAAGCCATATTTTGGTTAGCAGGACTAGCAAAGAACAGATTTTAACAGTTTACACTGGTAGGATCAAAGCACTCAATGTAATGAATGGGAGAGCCTTTGCTTTTTCAGCTTTGTGTACTCAAATATTCCCCCTAATTTTCTCAGGATGAAGAACTTCAAATTGTACTGCTGGCATTAGTGGGAAATAAAGATGTGCATGTTCCACACACAGCTGGCTTTTTGGACTGCAATTTCAAGCCATACAACAATCATTCCATGCCTGAGACATTGCCTTTTCTAATTTTTACATCACGTTTTGTTTCATACTCGGATATATAATTTAAGTTGTTTTTTGTGGTGTCTGTCTTTGTTGTTTGGTTTTAATTACATGCTGCCTTCTACCATCTGAAAAAGACGTAAAGGTTGTTCTCTTTCTTTCTCCAAACGAAAAAATGCCCAAGTGATCTGCATCTGTCTGCAAACTGCACTGATAAACCCATGAAAAATATTATACCGAATTTGGTTACAAGGTATTTAAAATCATAAAATATATATATTCGACCTTAAAACACATCAAAACCGACAGGTTTTATACCCTTTACAAATAAAGTCTCTCATCGTGAGCAGTGGCTGCGCTTGAAGAACTGAAAAATCACAAACTTAAATACTCCTGATTTCCAGCAAAAGGAGCTCAGTAGCAGTTGCCCAGAACAGGGGCAGGTTTGAGTGATCCCCAGGTCACCCCCTCGTTTTGTAACCCCGAGCGGGAAGTTCATCTCTCTCTTATCTTGCTGTGCATTTTCCCACTGCAACCATTTGCAGAGGTACTAACTGGGGCTGCTTTTGTAAAAACAAACAAATAGCTGTCACACTTCAGATTACGTGGCAGGCTGACTGGAGGAGAGAGGAAGCAAAACCACCGGGGTTGGAGTGTGGCCGTGGCTGTGGTAAATGGAGAGAGATGTGGTTCTCACAACAGTATCAGTGCTTGGTATCTATTCAGAGAGAAACCAGGACTTTCGAGTAATTAAAAAGGGAGACCTGAATAGAGTTCACTGTAAGCCTGCCATTTATTCCACCAAAGAGGTAACCCAAACAGGGGAGTGCAATTGCATACTTTCACAATAGGGAGCCGACGTAAATCCTCATGAATTTATATTAAAACTTGTCTTATATTCTATCAAGATGGAAGAACAAAAGAAAACAACGAACCTAAGATAATAAAATGCCAATGCTAATAGTGTCTATTGGGTTCTAAACATATGGGTCTATGAGGGACCAAGCTAATTTTTAGGCAGTCCTGGGGGCAAGGATTACTGGCTTATAGGATGAAGGGTAGAAGAACAAAAAACCCCAATGTGTTACTGCTAAAGTGAAATTAAACCCCATGAAGAGTCTCACAGAGGCTCTAACTAATCCTTCTCCGGGTTATCACAGACAAGAGGAGGAAAAATACCACAATGACTTCCAAGTATTATTTTCAGTTCTACACATTAGAGAAGTGCAAATACTTCATTAACCCATTGCTCTCCACTGGGTTCTCTTGGAAATTCTGTTTGATTATCCCATAATGGCATGTGTGCCATGTTCTAGGCCAGGAAAAGGCTGACAGTCACTGGAAGATAAGGATTTAAAAACTATTACTATTAATTTCTGAAACATTACTGATTACTTAGGGAGCGTGTCCCTGCTCTGAAATCTTGCAACCTAATTGAGTATTTACATGGTATTTACCCACACGAGCGGTACCTTCCTCTGGTGAGTACCTACATCATCTGCAGGGCACTGATGGCCGAGGGTGATACACAATGAAGAAGGAGGGATCGAGGCATAGGAAAACACTTCCAGATCAGCAAAGAGAAATAAACAGAGGTACGAGGGAAGAGCTTACTCATAATCTTATTCAATCTAGGTTGTTAGCCTTCTGCACAGCTCTGCAGGTTTTAAATGTCATCGATGAGAGGATTTATAGTGCCGTGGCCTTTCTCTTCATGAACACACTCTTCAAGTCAACTTCCAGAACCGTCCAAAAATATCTTCATTTGAGAAACAAGAAATATCCTAGCATTTGCAGGATGCATCACCCTGGGTAATAACTTCTATCTCCATCTCTGGTGGGCCTGGCAGCAAAGCTCAGATTCCTCTGCCTAAATGCTCCCACAGACCTAAGAACACTCCTATGACTGACACCACTAATAAAGAAGTTTAATATAGCTGCACAACTGCCTTGCTTTTTTAACAAATATTTACCCAGGCATAGCAATATAGTATTTCATAGCTTTCACGACCTGTTCTGCTATTGCTAAGAGTTATTTTACACACACTAGAAAGATGGGGGCTGCTTATTTCACTTTTTACATATTCCTATATTATTGTAGAGTGCTTCTTTCCAATATTCAGGATTCATTACTCTCATGCCAATTTAAGCACAAAGATACTACTGAGTGAATCTAAGTTAGCATCTTAATAAAATGTTCTCCCTTTCTTTTTGGAAAAGCAGCGAAGTATGTGACCTGACCTTAAAAACAGCATCTTGCCTCTTCACACTAAAGAGATGACAGTTAAAGCAAGTGGGGTTATTTTCAGTTCCCAAATATTCCTTTGACATAACTTGATTCCTTTTCTGATGGAAAAGAAACCAGTTCATAAAGGTCTCCCTTCTGAAATGACCATTTTTTCTTTTTAATGGCAAAATGCATGCAAAAAGCATATGATTATGGTATTTATGTTTCCATTAAAATGTCCTCAGTAAGCTGGAGGAGTCTAGCCTACTATTTTCAAGCTATTTAGATTTACAACAGCACAGTGCCTATTTTATTTCAATTATATTTCAGGACAATGCACTCTTGGAGGGAAATGATTATGGAGTGACAGCCAGTAAATGTCCATTAGGAGTTGTCTTTCTACTTATTGCTCAGCTATGGATGTCAGGTGATCCCTATAAAACCCCACTGTATAGCATCGTTGCCATCTACATGAAAAATACTATTGATCAGTCATGCAGCTTCTCTTCTATATGATGCAAAACATACCAGAGAGACATTTTGCAGCTAAGTTAAAAGCTTTATACACAAGAACAGTGCTCTTGAAACACTTCTTTCCTGAACTGTAAAATAAACATAGATTATCCATTCCACCTCAATTTTGCTCCATTAATGCCTAACACAAGAACTGAAAAACTTCTTAGCAGCCTGTCTCTGTAAGCTATCAATACACAGGATGGAGCAAACATTGCGAGGGCAGCTCGTATATTTGCAGCTACACTGATCACCAAGCAGATTTAATTTATTTAGTTATTGCTAGAGGTTCAATTCTTCTGAGCAATAAACTCTTCCTCTATTAAGAAAGAGAATCTGCTTTAAAATCCAGGATCAAGAACAGAGAACAAACTTTTCTAGTGCTACTGGAGAGATTCAGTATGACTGTTGCAACTGGAAATTGAAGTGTTTCAAGATTCCCAGGAGCTACTAATACCCATGGATTATCTAAGAAGCCCAAATTAATGAACCTCCCATATTTCAACTACATATTTAACAGATTATCACTGAAAAACCAAACCAAATCAACAAACAAGCCCCACGCCCCCCGCCACACCAATACCCATCAATGATTTAACACTCACACAACATAAATCTACATTGCAGCAATTCCAAAACAGCTTCAAGTCCCATACAGGTATTTTTGAGCCAAATTTACTGCTTATAGGGTTGGTCTTTTTAATAGGCATTGTCTGTAAGACAGGTAAAGCAATGTCACTTACACAGATACAGATGTGTGGATCTCCAATGACTAAATAACCACCTCTTTCACCTCTGCTGTATTTTGGCATTATACAATCCACTTGCTAACTTTGAGAAATGGACAGACGATTTCAGGAATGACCACGTTCTTCTCACTGTTTTGTACTAGCTGTCTGAAACCGCAGTGCTTGGGATACATGAAAATACAAAATGGATCCATGGAGGAGAATGAAGAAGCAGGCCTGGTTTTACCATTCAAGTTAGACTATAAAATAACTGGGGGGACCTCTGCCTGACAACAGTACTACCATTTGTTGAAGCACTCTATTAGATGTCCTCATAATATCCTTAAACTTGCAAAAAGATAAAATAAAAGCGTCCCTTATTCCAATGAGCAGTTTACATACTTGTTGTCTGCTTTGTTATCATTCATATGCCATGAGACAGTTAAACTTAAATCAGTTAGTGGCATGCGTTGATAAAAATAAGAGAGAAGTTGAAGGAATATTAAAGAAAAACAAACCCTGACAAGGCCTCACACACAGGCTCAGTAATTTGATTGCAAGTCAAGGAACAATTTGTCATAAGCGTTCAGCAATGGTATGCAAACTATTACGGGCCATTTTGTTATAGGCTTTTTTTTTGTAGGAGACTGTTAAATAACCTTTTGGACATACTGAAATGTCAAATTTTGTTTGGCACTAGGCACCAAATTGTCACAGAAATAACATTTCCCATATAAACAACGCTGCTTTTAATATGAACGTGCTAAAGACTTGAGACAGCCTGGCTGCTACCAGCTCCTGGCAGTTCAGCGCAAGGGTAACGTGCTGGGAGTGATTTCCCTTCCACAAAGGAGGGAAGCGACTGTTTCTATTTGGGTAACCTCTGAAACATCCCGAGGAACGGAAAGGATGACAGGGCAAAGGGGCACAACACTGACAACAACGTTCACCGCAAGCGAACGCTAATGGAGACAAAACGCTAAGGACGAAGAACTGCAACCAACCATTTCTCCCCCAAATTTCTTCTAACATTATCAGGAGAAACCAGATTAAAGAGAAGAGAGAGTTCCATGAAGAGGCACTTGGATGCTTAGTGTGGAAAAGAGCAGAAGTCTCACTGCTGGAAAGGGACAGCAAGAAACATGTCACACTGCGCATGGGGTGAGGATCCAACAGTTAACAAGCACCTGAGACCTACATGGCCACAACTGTTTCTTAAAATGATGCTCAGGTGATACCTTCTTAATACACTTCAGATGAAGCCTGTAAAAAACAGAGCAGCCTTGGGAAGATGGCTCAGCCACGATCTAGGCTCTCCCGCTGAACGCTGCCCAGGGTCAAGCTCCTAGGTGTTCTCCACACACCTTGAGGAAAGCTGAGACCTGCTCCTTCAGAGCTGTTACATTTTCTCCGTCCCCAAAGTAGGAAACTCTCTCAGAGGTGGTTCCCAAGGTATGGACCCAGCTTCTGGGAGAGTTAAATTTGAGCCTGAGAGTGCTCAAGTCACTGCAACGTTCCCCAGAAGGTCTCCCAGAGCCAGGTGGGATTCACTAAGTGTGCCATTTGGCTGCGTGGGCTGAGGAAATGGGAAAGAAAACCCCATACACTAGACACTGTCATGCTTCAGACCCTGGACAAGAACTTCAAAGCATATTTATAGCAAACAATAATATTTTTCCATCTGAATTGCTTTCCAGGTGTTTCTTGCTGAATGCATCCCCTCCTTTATCGTGGGACCGGGGATGGCTTTTCTTGCCCCAGTTCTGGTTCCCGACTTGCATTTTCTCCCTCTGTTCAAGCTCATTGTGTGCACTGGGTCTCTCCTTTTTGATCCAGCTGGGAGGGACGGGACCCTCTGTGTTCCAGAAGCTGCCTGAATCCGCAAAACTACCACACTGCTCTTCAGTCCTACCTACATGATTAACATCAGATTCCCCTGGTACTCCCTTATCTTCGGTTTTCCTCACTCTCTCCCAGCTCTTTTATCAGCAATCACACAGTTAGCTAGGTCACGCAGGTCTCATATTCTGCCGTGCCAGGTTTGCATCAAAGAACTTTTTTTTTTGTTGTTGATGTGACATTGATGCCATTCAACTCCGGCATGAAACGCTGCCTTTGGTCTAACAAAAACAGCCGTGAGAGTCACCACATGGCAGCCATACCCAGCCAAGCTATCTTGATTTCCAAAGGCACAAAAGCGCAGCGCTGAAATGTCAGGCACCTGGGCAAACCAGTGCAAGCCAATCTAAGGCTAAGAAATATAATATTTCAAGGGCACAGATGATGCTGTCATCTTTTGAAGTTATTTTGCTTCCTTCACTGAAATACCGTACATATCCACACCACAAAAAAATTATGTTTATTTTCTGTGAAAACTAGATCAATACAAGAGAACAGTGCACTTGAGAAAATAAAAAGGCAGTCGCACCACCAAATTTTAGTAAAGATTTATGCATTTGACAACGCATCTGAGATTTTATTTGTCATGTTAATGGATATATTTTCACCAATATTATGTAAAAATACTTTTCAAAACAGATCTAGTGGAGAGTTACATACATCAATCTCCATCCTCAATTAAAAAGAGGTTTAGACCTCTTCTGCACAGCAGCTGCTTTCCTTGAAAGCAAATACAAACAACTCCACTACCACCTTGAACAGTACGTGCAAGGTGACCACCAGCCCTCACACAGAGCTACGCAGATCTCAAACTCTGCAACCAAAGACACTGCCTTACTGATTTAACTGGAAGTCCAGTATTTTTCTTCTGGAAAGAATAGGGTAGAAAACAAAACAATGAGGGGTTTTTACTACGCGCTAAATTAATAACCTCTGAATGAGTTAACGATACCTCCTGCACTAGGATTTTAGTATTGGGTTTTGTAAAGCTGAGAAAATGCAGAACTACAAGATCAGAGATGTAAGCCAAGAAAACAGATGTATTTTCATTGTTAAAGTACAAAAAAATGCTGTGAATTTTGCCTTTGGTTATTTCTACTTCATGCTAGTTTACATGCCTGTTTTAGCTTCAGGTTTTCAAATGAACTCAAAACTCCATCAACAGAAACCGGAATTTTGCCCAATTTCAGCATAAAAGCAAGCACGACACAGTTCAGATAATTGAACCACAGGAAGAGTATAAATCATAAGCTACAGCCTGAGAAGAGAAATTAACTTGTGAGTCAAGCTTGGAATTGACTCACTTGGTCTATATACAACCAAAGAGTTCAATCTGTTAGACCGAAGTTCAGGACTACGGTAGGACCAGAATCCAGGTGAGCTTTAACCTACTTTTGCTTTAACAGGAGCTGTCCAGGGATTTTGTAACTGCTCAGACTAGTTTGGAAATGTTGCATTCCACAAGCATAACAGAGCTCCGATAAATAAACCAGATGATGTTACAAGTCTTAATTTCATTTGAATGACACCAAACGGTGACTCCAAAGTTCCAAACCATCTGATGAAGGAGAAGAGAAGCAGTTGCTCTGCATAGAGTAACTTTCACATCCCCTTCTGTTACAGTTTGATTTGTGAGCTCAATACTTTTCTACATAAAGGCTTTTAAAAAGCCATTAATAAAAATGCAGTTCTGACTTTCCGATTGATGCACAGTCGTCTCCCACGACAAAAGCATTACAAGGATGGATTTTGAAGGAGCGTATTGATTGATGTCTGGTGCCTACCTGTCTACAGGTGAAGACTTTGAGTTCCGTGGTTTCTTCACTTGGGCGTACAAGGCTTCCACGGTCTGCCCTTCCTTCGGGCTCTGTGGGCGGGTGTTTAGCGTTATCGTGCCGCTACTGGAAGTAGAATCATAGGAAGCAATCCCAGCGTACATTGGGTCCACATCACAGCCAAACGTCCGGTTAAAATCCTGTATCTCTGCATAGTCACGTTCACGAGCTTGTCTCTCCCGAAATTCTCGAGTTTTCGCTTGAATTCTGAAAAATTAGAAGAAGGTTGAAGCTCGTTTTTTTCTCCCCAACCATCTCAAAGCAGTAGTTAGCAGACACTTTAGGCAGCCCATCTTAATGAAAACCAGTGAAGCGTTTCCAGTTTCAGTTTGTCGTGGAGTCTTAGGTTTACCTTGGATATACTGAAGCCCAGATCAAAGCAATGCTACAGTCAACACTGGTCTTAAGGAAGAAGTCTAATTATCCACTGTCTTTTGTTTCCTTGGTAAGTTAAATAATGACTAGCAAGAACTGTTAGTTAATGGAGTTTACCTGTTATTTTATGCATCTTAAGATGCCTGTGCTATTACCTGACCTAAGAATGGACTGACACCATTCATATTGTATTGAACTCCATCAAAACATAATGGATTTAATGGTTCTCATGCCTGCACTTAGAGAGGAATTTTAATGTACTTTCTTGGCCCAATACTATAAAAATCATACTTCTTTCAGAATTTAAAGACTTCGTAAGGATAGGACACACATATACATATTTATGTCTGCATATGCATGTAGTAAACAGCAGATTCTTGTATAAATTATTTAAAAAGTGCATGTTTTGTTTAAAATGTAAATAAAACGAATCTGGCATATCTCTCAAAAGTAGGCAGGCTCTTCTCAGAAAATAACATGTGCCTTATGCTGAAGTTACAAATGAAAGGTGATGCTGTGCTAGGGTTTTTTACCTAGGTGCATGGGTTTAGCTGTATGACAGATACAGCGACAGATAAAAACAGATGACGTTTAGGAACCTGACAAACACGAATTGAGAACAGGTCGTATTTGCAAAAGCACACAAAGCTATTAGTAGAATTTGAGCTGGGCTTCAAAGTTTCTTTGGCATTTTAGAAAACGTGATGTATCACACACACATGCACAGCAAACTGAACCCCTGCCCCAACGCTGTCTCCCCAGACCAATTTAATGCTCTGTCATCACTGCAAAATGAAGCATTCATCTGTCTCCTCCCTTCCATTAGTCAAATGTGCTCCTTCTTCATCTAATATAGCCACAGCTCCACAGTGTGACAGCATCCATCCATTCAGACTACAGCTCTGAGCATCTCCGTTTTGTGCCATGTCCAAAGACAGCCTGTTAACCAACTTTTAACAAGTGTAGCCTACTCAAAGCCTCAGACTCTTTTGAAAGCAAGTTTCATCTCTTTTGAAAATAGAAAAGCCTTAAAGTTAGGTAACTTCAATGTTTTTGGAAAATTAATGGAAATTTTAAACTTAGCCCCATTCGAGATTAGTTTTGCAAACCGAAAAGGGAATACACAACGGGTGGAATTGGGGCTGCAGGTAAAGACAGAAGAATTTAGGTGCCTGCAATAGGTGAGGTCACACCAGGTACATGTGCAGGTTCCCTTTACAGTCCAGGGAGCTGTAAGCCAGAAGCTGCCATGCTAGATGGTATATCTGAGCACGAGAGGAGTTGCTCTAAATACACTTCTAATGCTGTTATTTAAGCCTTCCTTGGGAGCCTGGATACCCAGCCTTGATTCAGCTGCTCAAACATAAGCAGCTAATGACTACCTGACATCCCCAGGTAGTCCTGCTGGACCTCCAGCTGTTAGACAAGAAGGATGCCTGTAGGTCCTTATCACAGTTGCCAGTCCTGTGCTGACATCTCGGACACTGGGATGACTCAAATGACACAAGACGTCTGTGTTCAGGAATACGAATCCAGCCCTGAGCTGGCACATGAACATCTACATTTGTCTTCATCAGATTGAATCCCCAACAAATTGTCCTTTCTATGCTAATGTAGATCACCATAAAAAAGAGAAGGGGATGCACAGAGACCTATTTTCCCCCCAAATCCTACAAGGATTGATCAAAGATACTGATTTGGGATACAACTGATGGCTGAACTCTCTTCAATAGCCACTCTCACTTATCTTGATGGTTCAGTGATTCATTGACATGCCCCAAGTGATACTTCAGCATAATTCCTCTTTATATGTCTACCACCAGTGACTTGTGCACCACAATTCTCACTCACATGCAGTCACATGAAAGAAATACAATGATAGGGAAAAAAAAAAAAAGAGGCAAAAAGGAGAAATCTGAGAAAGTTTAACTTAAACCAACATCAATTTTTAATTTTGCAAATAAAAAATAATTTTCTTTACTGGTCGCTTTTTATTTTCATATGGAAAAATGGAAATCAAAACTGTAACACTGTTCAGATGACAGCATGTTCCTCCACAAGTTCAGCAACATCACACTGGAATTATTTTTTATTTTTTGGTTAATTTACAGTGAAGGAGGACTCAGGCTTAAATCCAAAACCCATTTCAAATTTAAACTGTGTTTCTGTATGCCTAATTTTAAAAATAAAAATGTATATTTTAGATTGTCCTATACTGAAGAAGCTGTGATTCAGATTCAACTGTAATCATCTGGAAGGTATCTCTGCAGAAAAACAGGCTTGAAAATGACCTGTGGCTGTTGATTCCGCATTCTACAGGCTTCACTTCTAATTAGAGGTCCTGTATCAATCACCCTATGGAGAACTGCATTTGTCTATTGATATTTGTCCTCTGGAGAAGCAAAGGAAATCAGAAATTTCCTAGACATTGCTAGATTTAATTTTAGTTTCAATGGACAATGCATCACATAGTGGAAAACTGGCTGGCACCAATTTGAGAAAAAAAAAAAAGATAAAAATCCTATCTTTTAGATAATCAAGTCTGACAGTACAGCTATAACGTGGCATAGGGGAAGAAAACAGTTTTATCTGAAGTACTCGGGGGTAACTGGTGACATCGGCCTCAGTGTTACACCGATTGCTGAGAGAGATGCCAGTGAACTCATCTAACTTTTGACCATGAATAGCACATTGCTCTCCACAGATGCAGACATCAGCGTCCCCTGTTTCACATTAACCAACTTTTCTCATGTATCTGCTTACTGGTTATTTAATATGTTTGGGCACAGAACCATTTGCAGCAAGGGTGTTAGGATTTTTCCCATGCCTGGTTCAATTACTCCTGTTCAAGTGGGACACAACTGAATGCTGAAGTGTTATGGGAGCAATTGGGTGCATATCCACCAGGAAAGTTTTCAGAATATTTTCTACAACTGTCAATACAATGTGTTAATACACATACATAGTATTAAAAATCTGAGTGTAAAAGTATAACAAATCTTTCTGTTAAATATAACCAAAGTACCCAGTAACCACTTGCCGTGAGTAACACTCGACGATGGATAACCCTAAAGTGCAACTTTTGTCTGACTCTGCTGACACCCAAAATGTTCTGATTTTTTTCCTCTTAATTAATTTTCTATGCTTTAAGTTTAAACTACTGTGCAAGTCCTATCACTTTCACATGACAAAAATATAGATATTACACTTAGCATATTTTTGAACCTTGGTATTATTGGCACATTTGTGAATATAGGTGAATATTTTTTAATATTGCTTAAAATACAGCTTTTGTTTTGCCTTCTCCAGGACATAGTGGATTTAAACAGCGATCAGCACTATCCCTCTTGCAGTTATAATAGTTTTTAACTCTGAATATATTTTGATATAAGAACCCAAACTTAATGCAACATTATTTTTTGCGCTGACCTCCCCTCCTCGTGCGTGTACAGGACTGATACGGCCTAAAGAATCAGCATATATTGCATTATGCATACATATGGGGCAAATTATTGTGGGAAAGATTAAAAGGGTTATGTAAGCACAGTGTGCAGCATAGCTGAGGACCTGGAATTTGCTCTGTACTTCAGCCCTCATCAGCAATCCTCTTGCTATTGAAACTGGGTATCTGGAGAAGTGTTTGACCGCAGTGCTTTGCTTTCACAACGTGGATATGTGTATTAAGCTGTCTTCACCGAATTGTATTCCCTTCCTGACATGGCACAATAAAAGTGCCTATGTCTGAAATTTTCACATCAGCTAATTTTGAGGATTTATGGCCTTCCTACGGTTTTTGTGTGGGTTTAATAATAATAATAATAACGCTTAGCATTCACATAACTCTTTCCATCTTCAAAGAATTTTGCAAAATCTGCTCAGTTTTGCCCTGTTTAAACGCAACTGAACTTTTCAAAATACAAAAGCTATCCCAAGAAGTTCCTAAACCCTTCATGTTGAAGTGTTAATACCGAAAACGTCAACAACGTATTGTCATGCTTTTGATACTCAAATTACAATGTTCAGTAAAGTATAAACTATCCTCGTGCATTTGTGTGCCATTCAATTCAAAAGCTAATGATAACTGCTTCAAATGACAATATTGTTAGCTGCAGAACTTCCTATAATTGTTAGAAGAGCTTTTCATTGCCAGCTAATCCAGTAATGATAGACATACCCATTGTATAGCAATTCCTATGCACGTGAAAGGGTGGTCACAAAAGGGAAAGGCTGATGCCCTGCTGTCCCCAGCAAACAGCAGCCAGCTCGTTCCCTTCTTCAAAACTCTGTGAGTGAGATTCAGCTTTCAGATGAGGGCAATAATCATTTTAGACACCTAATTTTAGGTGTCAACATATGTTCTGGACTCCCAGAAGAGCTGGTCAAGATTCAGTCACAGCAGGCGGCTGCCCACAGGGTCTAGAGGGCAGTTCAGTTGAACATCTGTAACGTGGCCATTTTAAAGGGAAGCCAAACCCTTCTTCAAGCTCCACTGTGTTGAGTACTCCTCCCTTGGCCACTGAAGGGCATTTAGCAATGTAGCTCATCTGTGGATACTAAACAATCGTATTAGGCTGAGAGCCCAACCCCAGCCTGAGGCAAACGCTTACAGCAGCTATCTCTGAACCAGAGTTTTTCCAGCAATGGAAAACTGAAGTCTGTGGTGCTGGCAGAGCTGTTGTGAATAAAAGTGAATAAGCAAAGCTGGGAAAAGAAGAGAAATCAACCTTAATTTCATGTAATGCCAGGAGTGAAACGATAAATATATTCCCAATCCCTCGGGAGCTTCAGTTCTTTTGTGGGATTTTTTTCACGTGAATGATTTAGATCCTTGAAAAAAAAAATCACTTACTTATCTTAATTGATGAACACAGCATGGGAAGGATATTCATGGCTAGTACATTGTATTTGCCCTGACAATGGCAGCAGTGCCCTCCCCTCAGAGCAGAAACAAAGTTGGCTGCTCCTTCTGGTGTGCAATTGCTTGGTCAATCCAATTAATCTTCCTGCTGCTGCCAGGGTTCAGCTATTGCCCAAGTGATAACCCACAACCTCATCTGCCCCACTGAGGCTCACTCATTTACAAAATCAGTATCGAACGCTCGTGGTTCCGCGTATGTGGGATGGCTGACAATGTTTATTAAGGATAGAAACAGCACCGTGGAAGGACAGAAGCTAAATGACAAGCCATTCACTGCTGCCAGTTCTCAGTTCTTCTGCCACCAGACTGGCGTGCGGCGGGATGATGGATTGAAAACAGAGGAAAACAATGACACGGTTACACAGCCAGTCCACTTCTTTAATTTAGTCAGAAGGGATGCACACATTCGGTCCAATTTTTGCCAGATATCATTTCTAATAAAGAGGTCAGGAGGTGCACTGGCCAATAGCCAAATCTGGCCAAATTTGTCGCCTCCTCCTTGACAAGTGAAAAATACCTTGCAGGCACAGCATGCCAGCAACTAAGCCAGGTCTTGCTGTTCCTCCTCCCCCTCTCCTCAACTGCCTTCAGGGCTTTAATGGCCCTTTTTCTAATTTTTGGCAATCAAGTCAATACGGGAGTTTGTCCTCTTCTGTATTTTTCTTTGACCTTTGTCTCGATTCAAGCAGAATCTTTCTGACAGCTACTCTTCTAACGAGGGTACCTTGATTATAGGCATTATTGTGATTTCCCTCTGAACTGGCATATGACACTTAGCTTTTCTTCTCGTGATTAGAGCTAGTCAGTTTTCACAGTTACAACCACCTCTCAGCAAAGCCATCTGCTTTCCTGGGAAAAATCACTGTAAAGGATCACTGTGGGCAAAGGATAATCATGGGCAGAAAGAGCAGCAAGTTGTAAACAAGAAAGACACCTCCTCTTCCACATTTGCCCTCCCATTTCATTCAAAAACTTAGCATATTTAAATAAAGAAAGAAGAAGTCATAAAATACCGCTATATAAATGCAATTTTTAATTTGAAAGGCTGGAGACAAACCTCTTTCAAGTCATTAAAAGAGAAAAATTAAACAGTTTGCCTTATCTCCTGTGTACATACATGTGTGGCCAACTGGCTGAAATATGACTTTCTCTGATCTCAAGAAACGTACAAAATGTGGTGAGTTTGCCATGGGTAAGCAGAAGCATACAGAGACCAAATCAGAAAGGCCAAGGAACAATGTGAAATAAAAGTAGCAGGGAGCTTTAAAGATAACAATAAATCATTGTTGTAATTGCATTTGCAGTAAAAGGAAGAGCAAAGAAAAGGTTGCTCCCCTGCACAGTAGTGAGGGAATAATATTGACAGATGATGATGAGGAGATCTAAGGCTTAATGTTTTGGGGTTTTTTTTCTTTGCATCTGTCTTCACTGAAATGGTTGATTGCAAGCAGGTGGCCAGTACAATTGACACTGCCACCAATAACAAAAATACCTCCAATCCAACACCAAAAGTAGCTAGAGACTGGTTAAGCTAGTTAACCAATTAAGCTAGTTCATCCAACACACACAACAACTGTCTGAGGCAGCCTCAGACCTTTTCCAGTAACCAGGAGAACTTGTTGAAAACAGCTAAAGTATTGAAAAACTAGAAGAAATCAACCATCCCTCAGAGGGGGAGGAGAAATACCAGTTTGACTTCAATCCCCTTTGAAACAAATGATTGGTAAGCACAGAGAAGATAATGGGATGAGCAGTAGCCACAATAGATTTATCAAGAACAGATGTGGCCAAGTCAGTCAGATTTCCTTCTACAACACAGTAAGCAGCCTTGTGAACAGAGCAGAACCAGTACGTTCCTAGGCTACGAAAAACAGGTACAGGATGGATGCAGTAAATTGAACCAGAGAGTTCCTACAGAGTACCTAGAGAGCAGCTCTCAGCAATATAAGCTCATGCTAGACAGAAGGATCGAGACATTTTCTACATGGATCTCCCTCTGAATTTACTCAGGGTTTTCATTATTAATTAGGATGCCACTGAACCCGCAGAAAACCCAAAGGAAGGAACTTTGGAGGAAAGGATGAACATTTCAAAGGTTCTTGAAAAACAGAGTAGACTTCAAAAATAGAATTAAATTCAGTAATAGCAACTGGAAAGCAATTTGCATAGTTGGAATAATGAAGAATACAATTAAAAGTAGAGGAGAAAGCTGTGAGTTGCTTTTTCAGGAACGGATCTGGAAGTTCAACTGGATAACAGTTACTCACGAGTCAGCAATGTCAAGCTGTCGGGGAGAAGAAAAAGATAGAGTGAGGACATAACAGCAGTCTCAAGATACATACGGAAGAAAAGAATACTTCCTTTCAATTCTGCTTCAAGTACTAGGTATTCCAACTGCAGAAAGAGTAAGTGAGACTAGATACTGTGGGCAGGGGAACTTAATAATGAAAAGGTAGTGGAAAAGACTGGCATGGGAAGTTGTAGAGTCTGTGTAAACTGAAAAAAAAACAAAACCCAAACCCAAATAAAATGAAACAAACATCTTGCAGGAATGGCAGAGCCAGGAGATCCTGCTTTGGAAAAGTGACATGATCTCTCTTCTAGGTCTGTAATTTTGCACCTGCATAAAAATAGTACGCAAGTATGTATTTTCTATATATTGGTTATACAACAAAAGCGAAATATAACAGGCACTACATAGTGAAAGAATAAAAAAAAAAAAAAAAGCAGCTGTCCATCACCTCATAATTAAAGAAATGCATCTACACAATCAGACAGTCTTAATTTTCTTTCTCATCCAACAGTCACAGCCTATCTGTCAATTAGAATATGTGATACTACCCACTGTCTCTCTGCAGTTCCCTCCCTCCACAAATCCCACAGGCAGGAGAGATGCATGAGAATTTCAAAAAACCTTTAATAAGCTACAACCCAGGAGGCCTGTAGGCTTTTTGTTTTGTTTTTTTTTCTTAAAAAAGGGGGGCATGGGGAGATAAAGGTGATAAGGTGATTACTGTAGGTGCACTAATACATAAAGAAGAGAACAACATGCTGATTTTTATAAGCAGACATATTAAAGATGGCTATTAAAGAAGGCAGCAAAATACAAAACGAAGACAAGGAAATGAAAAAATGCAGGAGAGAAAGTAAATATTACACAAGTAAGCAGGTGAAGGGCAAACCAATTTGAAACCAAGTGACATTGATGAGAATAAAGAAGACATTAGAATAATTTCCTCTAACCTAGTGGAATCTCTCATACATTTCAACCCTACCTTATTTCCTTATCCCCTGACCTTCTTGATTCATCCTTTGTCTTTCCAAAGTGAAGATAGATTCCTCTCCCCAGCAGAGTATCTCAAACCTGCTTTCTTGGATCTTGGGAGTAAACAAGAGAAAATCCTTGCTTGTTTTGATTTAAAAAGCCCCATATGCAAATTACCACCTTACTTACATTTCAGTGGAGCTTTTAGACTACTTTGCTATTAGCAGTCTGCAGCATTTTGGGGTGGAGGGTATTTCTGCTGTGTTTTTTTAAAGGCTGTGTTTCAACCAAAGGTGAATGTATCAGGTACACAGGTGGTATAAGTCCTTCTGTTGCCAAAACAAACACTATCATGGCTGAAATTTTCTTTCCTTATTTTCATGCCTGATGCAAGGGTCAATGACCCCAGCAGTGGAAGATCACACAGATGGGCAATGGAGATAGTTACCCTGCTGGGACCCATGTTGCACCAAGGAATAGGATTGCTGTCTGTAAGCAAAAGAAAACTAGGTTTGTTCAGCTTTGAGAAGAGAAGGCTCAGGGGAGACCCTATTACCATGTCACAATACATAAAAGGTGGGTATCAAGGAGATAAAGACTCCCTTTTTACAAGGAGTCACAAGGAAAAGATAAGGGGTAATGGGTACAAGTTACTTCTGGGAAAATCTCGATTGGACTCCAGAAGAAAATTTTTCACCATGAGAACATTTAGACATTGGAATTTTCTCCCAAAGCAAGTGGGGGATTCCCCTACACTGGACAGTTTTAAGACTCAGCTTGGCAGGGTGCTGAGGCCAGCTCATTTAAACTATATATATATGTGTGTGTATGTATATAGTTTACCCTAAACGGTTGGACTAGATGATCCTTGTGGTCCCTTCCAATCTGGTATTCTATAATTCAATGATTCAATATGGAATTTAGTTTTTCTTTTGCATTGCAAAACTGGCCAGAAGAGCTTATATTTACACCTATGACACGAGATCCCAAATCATTACATTAACTTAGCTCTAATCTCCTCTTTAGCTCTTTGGCTGGACTGAAGTAGAAAGGAAGAAGATCAGGAGTTTCAGCTGTTGCTGAAACACTTGGGAGAGTTCCTGCTTCCATCCTTCCTCACTTTAAGAGCACTGGTTTCCTCCCTCATGCAGGACCATTTCTTCCCCTATTTCATCCCCACACTGGAGAACAATGCCAGAAAGCAGCACTGGTGGATAACATCTGAATTCTGCAGTTAGATATGTAAGGAGCAGCTGTTCCCATATATGCAAGAAACAAATGACATAGGCATATATATATATCAAATAGAACCATATATCATACCACATATCAAATCAGTCATTGCCAGATGCTGCAGGCAGTGACTGGTGGACCAGCTACAATACTGTCATCAGTTGGTTGAGCTGAGCCTATGCAGCATCTATGCTCATTTAGCTGTAGGTAAAGTGGGTTTGAAATTCTGCCACTGGGTTTATTTCAGGTCCATGATTCTGTGTTTCTAGAGCACCATGTATGAAGCAGCCTAATCCTGAAGTTGGAAAATGAAACAGATGCAAGTCGCAAAAAAACCCCCTCAAAACCACAATGAAAAAACCCACAGCAAAGCAGAGGTTATGTGAATCTCAAAAAATGAGGTTGAAAGAATAGGAAAACTTAAAAACCCCACCACCAACAGGCAGCATACAATTCATAAAGCAATGTCTTCATTCGGGAACCACAAATCAGCACTCACAACACCTCTCAGGATCCACTTCTAAAACCTTGCTGGGTCACAGTACTGAGAGCATAAACCTCAGCTTGGTCAGAAACAGAGCCAAGTTTCTTATAACCCATAAAAAGGATTGTCCTAAGAAGTGGTTAAAAAATAAGAGTTCCAGCTGTCGTGCGGAGGCAGGACCTATCTGCCTGTCATGGATGTATCATTAGGTGTCTTTCTGTTAGGCAAACACTTGCTGCTGTGTCTAAGAATTTGGAAAAAGTGTGGTTTTAGTGCTTTATCTTCCTCTTAGACTCCTGTAATGCAGTCTGGAAAAATCTGAACAGTTTTCAGTTCTGTTCAACCCACCAACAGTAAGTTCAGTAAGGTAGTACTTATGGTACAGCTTTTTTATTTCTCAAATAAATATTTGCCACAGCAACTCTACCACTAACACCACTGTCTATGGGACATGAGAGGACTTGCTGACACCTTATCCTAAAGTACCTGGCATTCTAGAGTGAAACACAATGCATTAGTGCACTTCCTTAGAACTGATGTACCAAGAGAGGATTGAACTCATATGATCTGAATGGCACCTTAGCCAAACTTATAGCTTCGAATATTATAAAGATCACATAAATTACATATTTAAGTATACTGCAAGGGACTTGGCCAGACCTTGCACAGCACAATGTTTTCAATCACTGCACAGAGAATAATAGAGAAATTATACTTGTAACATGCAGTCTTAAAATCTCTGTACTTAGAATACGTGGATAGAGAATGTGAGGAGCTTTGTTCAAAAACGACCTCAGCAACAATTACCCCACAAAAGCTTCAATTTACATATCTCCCAAAGTCAGTATTTTCATGAAGTGGAACTGGCCTTTAATGTTTTTCCATAGCTCAATATTCTCATGCTTCACTTCCACATTCTCTTACAAAAATTACTACCATTGATTTGTTTTCATGTCCTGCACTCTCATCCATTACATAAAAAAAACCACTGCCAAAACCAACACTACAAATCTAAGTGGAACTGGAATGCCCCATCTCAAAATCAGTGAGAATGAGAAGCACATTGTTCTGATTTTCTGATTCATACAGGAGTTTTTTTTCTCTCCTCTCTTACGAGCTGGGAAGGGGGCGGAAGTTTTATCAGAAAAGATTCTACACGTCACTTCAGAAAATATTTATATTCCGGATGTTTGCAGTAATAAAGGATTTAGGGATAATAGTTCTTGTGCAAGCTGTTAAGTGGCTTCAAAATACAGAAGCAGCAAAACTAAAGCTGAACCTTTGCATTATTTTATAGACAGAGATAACACTTAGGCTATATAAGAAATAAAAATCCTCTCCTTATCACGGTATGTTCTTTTTATTCCTAAAAGTAAGATGAAACTGCTTGAGGAAAATATTTTGCTTAAGGGGAGAAAAGTTGGGGTTTTCCAATAAAAATATTATGGTCTCTCTGGGAAATCTGGACAGACACCAAGAGTGTCCTGCTGTTCAGCCCCCTACTCCATCTGATACTTTAACAGTTCCAGATGGCCTTTACTACAGGATGACCTCTCCTCTATTCTTTTATTATGACCTTTGGGTCACAAATTATCTATAGGATGCTGCTGTCATTCTGTAAGACGCTGTTGTACTCTTTCATCTAAAGAATAAAGATGCTTAACATTAAAACTCATCTTTGTTAGGCTGACCTTCCATTGATGATCAAAACCGACAGTTATTCCAATCAATGTCATTGCTGGAGAAAATATGTTTCATTTTTTGCAACACTGACATTAAGAAAGCATGGTTTTGTATCAGATCACTTCTGCAATTCTACCTGGCTAGAGAGCACAGCATGGTATAATTTAAAACATCAAAAATATTGCTGTAACAATTTTGAAGAGTTACATTGATTAGAAGGATGTGGTGGGGTTTGCTTTTTGCAAGTTATTGATGTGGTTTTCACGTAAACTTCACTGATAGGCAGTAATAAAACTTTATGTAGGTTTTATTAATTATTTGCCATTCTCTATCATCATAAACGGAACACACTGAACTTGCATAAGAAAATATAATAAATAGTCCCAATGTACTAAATAAAGTGATAAGGTTAATTTCTTTCCTGCTGTCAGTAAATTCATGTTAGCAGTCTCTCGTCAGCTTGACATCAATTAATGATTTTAATTCCAGACTCTTGTCACAGTACTCACCACCCTTTCGTCTAATTAAAATGGATGATGCATGATGAAGGGAAAACACAAGACTTCTGTTCTTGTTGTAACATTTCTATTCATTAGTATACTTTTACAACAAAGGGCTTGTGGCTTTAATGGTGCTAGAGAAAGATGAAGAGAACTTTATTACATGTTGGAGATAAAGACCTTTATACCCTTAGGAAATATGTAATACAGGAAGCATTTTATGGAATGACCGAATCTTGCAGGAAAAAAAAAAAACCCACTTATTTTAACTACTAACGAACAGAATGTTTCTCTCCAAATTTAGGAAAAATCATTTTGTGAACAACACCCACTGAGATTGTAGCCTTGTTTACATTCACACGCACAAAAAAAGCTGTCAGCCTACTGACTGTTGTCGAGAAGTAACAGCAAATCCACCAACACGGAGACAAACGCCTGATCCACCTCCCCCAAGACAGCCCCTCTGCAAGACCGAGATCATCGGTCACCTCGCCCGCTCCTTCTGCCACACCCCCGGCCGCAACAGCATCACCTCCTGCCTCCAACCGCTGAAAACATCTCCAGTAGAAACAGGTTAGGGGTTTTTTTCTGATAAAAAGCGAGGCGTTAAGATTGAGCCTGCCGTACCAAAGCCTGCTGAGGTTTCCAGCCTGGAGCCCCGCTGCAGGGCAGGGTAGCCCCGCCGAGCCCGGAGCTCCCCCTCCCAGCCTCCCCCCGCCCCGTCCCGCAGGCGCCGGCCCCGTGGCCCCGCTGACATTTGCACAGACGTGGGGAACGGGTAACGGAGGAATTATGCGCATCTCATTCTCCTCGTAACCTAAAGGAAGGAAAGGTTATGTTTTTCGAGGTAGAAAGGGAGGAAACGAGCCAAGCAGAGGGTTTCTTCTCCAGATGATAACTACACATCTGGACGTACGAAGCGCGGTGTTGCTTTGCTGCGTGGCACTCGTCCTCCCAACAAGGATAGCAGAGACTGGAATTGTACGGCTGCTTTTTCAGAGCAGAAGCAGCCCCTGGCTCCAAAAGCCCCTCTCTGACTGCTCCGTCATCCTCCCAGCACTGCCAGAGCTCTTCCACCAGTACCATTCTCTTCCAAAAGCTTTCTCCTTATCTCAAGACAGATCCTCACAACACTGGTGTTTAACCGCCTGATTTTGCATCCATTTCAGTGAAGTGGAGGAAGAACACAATGCTAGGATTAAACCACTTTTATGGTAACCCAGAGGTTTTCTGGGGGCATAAGGTTACTAAAAATCCCTCCGTGCTGGGCAAGCATGGGTTCAGCAGAGTGTATTACGCCAGGGATCAGCTCTGCGCACGTACAGAACACTAGTAAAGCTCTTAAGTCAGTTTAAGAAGCAAACAGAAAACATCCTGGCGACTCTTCTTTCAAGAGGAGAAAGTGCCTCTAGAGGTGGATTAAAGCATAAGCATTATTCGCCCATAGCTGGGATCACATATTCTGAATCATGAGATTACATCAGAATTGCAACTTTCATCTTTTAAACATTATCTAGCAGCAAACCACACCGGATACAGCTGAACTGCTTGCAAACTTCACAGAAAAAGTATGTTTATTTCATTCCTCTGTTATCTACCACCCAGGTACAAAGAATAAAGTTGTCAGGGTTGGGGAGCACTTGGTTTGCTAGAGGAAGTCAGTCCAAGGCTGAAGACAGAGCTGGCGTGTTCATGGCCTGGCCAGGTGGGTGTCAAGAACTGCACGTGCCAGAGTTAAGAAGGGCAGAACACAAGAAAAGGTTTTTGATTTGCTGAAGATGTAACGAACACAGAGCTGCAGGGAAAAAGCAAACTGAACAAACAAAAAAAAAACCCACCAGCAAAAAAATAATCCAAAGGAAAATCCATGGGTGAAAGAGATGGTATCAGAACCTGCTGTTAACGGGATATCTCTCTCCAGAAAAGGCGACTAATAAAAAAACAGAAGACAAAAGCAGGTTTTCTCAACAGCTGTTTTCACATCTCCTAAGAAAGAGACTATATACTACGAGGTCTTGAAGAAGTCAAAAAAAATTTCAGGGCTATCAGGTTGCAGGATACGAATGGACACATTGACTACATATTGTGAAAACCCTATCCTGGGAGGTCCTCAAAGACCAAATGTATAAAGTTTCTAAACCAGAAATATCAATGGGCTTCCAAAGGTTTAGACAGCAAATATAGATAGAGATAGCAGTAGCAGAGCAGAAGGTGACTATCCATATGAAAAACTAACCAGGCTGGAACACCAACTCCTTTTAGTCATCAACAAAAGTTTCAAAATCCGTTTTTAAGTTTCTCCTACATAACAATGCCAGTGTAAGACTGCAAGTAGTCTGAAGCATTCCTGAAAGCTCAAGATCTTCCATACATGCAATATGTAAAATCCAAGATCACAGAATCACAGAGTGTTAGGGGTTGAAAGGGACCTTGGAGATCTTCGAGTTCAACCCCCCTGCCAGGGCAGGATCATATAATCTACCCTCCAACCTAATCATCTACCCTACAACCTAATCTACCCTACAACCTAGTCTACCCTAACACAGGTCACTCAGGAATACTTCCAGGTGAGTTTTGAAAATCTCCAGTGAAGGAGACTCCACAACCTCTCTGGGCAGCCTGTTCCAATGCTCTGTGACCCTTACTGTAAAGAAGTTCCTCCTCATGTTAAGGTGGAACCTCTTGTGCTCCAGTTTATATTCATTCCCCCTAGTCCTATCACAAGGCACGAGTGAGAAGAGGCTGTCCCTTTCCTCTTGACACTTAGACCTCATCTATTTATAAACATTTATCAAATCCCCTCTGTCTTCTCTTTCCCAGACTAAAGAGCCCCCGGTGTCTCAGCCTCTCCTCATAAGGCATGTGCTCCAGTCCCTTCATCATCCTTGTAGCCCTCCGTTGGACTCTCTCAAGCAGATCCCTGTCTCTCTTGAACTGGGGAGCCCAGAACTGGACACAATACTCCAGGTGAGGTCTCACCAGTGCAGAGTAGAGGGGTAGGAGAACCTCCCTGGATCTGCTGGACACGCTCCTCTTGATACACCCCAGGATACCATTGGCCTTCCTGGCCACAAGGGCACATTGCTGCTCCATGGAGAACTTGTTGTCCACCAGGACTCCCAATTCTTTCTCCACAAGACTGCTCTCCAGCAGATCACCTCCCAGTCTGTACTGGTGTAATTTAAGATGTTACTCTTAAAAAAGATGGGCCAACCACAGCTGTATCAGGAGAGTCTGGAATTGATAGCAGACCTTCTGTAACAAAACCAAGAAGGACCCAGGGCTTTTTTCCCCAATCTATCCGAGCGAATGCAGCATTTTGGTGGTACTCAGTTTTAATAGTCAGTGATGGATGAGATGACAGCATGGCAAAGAGGGGCTTCAAGTTAGCATATATATGCAACAGCTGTGATCTGGCAGAGGAATAGAGATAATCGAATTCAGGTCTTCTTCGACCTCCTTGAGACTCTGCAGTATAGTCTCTCTCTTAGGAGCCACAAGGCCAAGTTCAGAAAACGTATTCCTTACTTTTGCCTTAAGTTTTTGATCTGTGCCATGGCTGAGGAGAAGCACCGTTCCAAACAGCACAGCAGAGCCCATCTGGATGTTCAGATCACTGCTTGGCAGATACTCAAGGATAATGCAAACAGACTTCTTCTTCTGGAGTAATTCAGTTTTAAAGAATATTGACATGGGGACACTGTCCTGTGGCCTTGGATGAACTGCTAACCCCACATTTGGAGAATTTACAAATAGAAAGCGTTTTACAGCAATTTTGGTAAGATTGGTAGGTTGGTATCCTCAGATGACACTCCTAATTGTTCCAGTATTCTATTTCATTGAAAGCTGCCTGTATTTTCAACTAGTTTCATTTTCTGTTCAAAATTACAGAAAGATTGACAGTAAATACATACCATATACAGCTTAAGAAATACACAGCTTAACAGATATGCTCCTTAATAAGAAATTATTATCAATAATATGTTTATAAAAGGCAATTTTATTCATTTTATTCATGTGAAATCAAAGAACATTAATTTACTTCTTTGTCTTATAATCAATATGGACACTACTTTTAAGATTTTAAAGAAAATACTATTGTAAGCACAATACAATTAAAATTACCAAGTCATAATAATTCTATAAAATTGTGGGCACGATTGATTTTTTTAATGGACTGTTCACTTGTTCTCTGACTCCCTAAGGATTTTTGCTCCCAGCCTCTCAAACATAGTAAATTCATTAAATCCAACCTATTTCCCCAAAGTATTGCATCATTATAAAGGTAGATAGTATCAAACAACAAGTAAAATAGAGCAAGTGAATTGTACTGCTAAAAACACCAAAGGGGGGGGAACACCCCACAGAAAACAAAGTTAAAACAGCAGCCATTATGAACCAGCACTGACGGTAATATTTTACCCTGCCTCCTAGTAAGCATTTTGAGGGATTGTTCAGTTGATTTGCAAGAGTACTCTTCATTAATAGCAGGTACCTAACATCATAATTTTACAGGATCAAAAGGAAACTCTCTGCAATCTATCTGCACAAATATTTAGTCTCTACGGACCAAATCAACATCTGAGTATTTTAGGAACGTAAGGAAGCACCTCACACATTTGGTTGCTATTTTATTGTCTTTTATTAGTTGCACATGCCACTACCCCCAAAGAACTTGCATTCTCTTACGGACATAACACAAAGGAAAGCAAATACACAGTTAGGGAAAGAGAGTAACGGGAGGAGGAGGAGGAGGACACGTGTTATGGTAACATCAAGCTGTTATGAGATTCTGGCACATGCATTTTCTGCAGTTTCAATGAACAGATAAAATTGTTTTTAAGACACACGAGGAGTGAGATTCCAGGAAAGATTCCAATTGGTTAGCATAACTGGAGGGACGGGGATTAGGATATTTGCTCCATGCATTGGGGGCTATACAAATAATTTCATAATTCTACCTTGGTACCCAGCGTGACTATTGCAACCTCTCTTACATCACCTCATGGACAGTCTATACTCTCACCATTCTTACTGAGAGAGACAAAGAGACACAGAGAGACAAAGAGAGAGAATGAAGAGAGAGAAAACGTTACTAACTCAAACCTCAATCTTTCTTCTTTCAATAAATGCATATGGCAGATTTTCTGGGGACCTAAGGTTACTAAGAAACCCAGCGTGCTGGGCAAGCTTGGGTTCAGCAGAGTGTAGTAAGGCAGGGATCAGTGCTGTGCACGTGTGGCTAACCTGCCCCCTCCTCTCAGCTGGCTTTCAGTGGCTCTGCACCCCTGCCATGAGTTTATCCACAAAGTGGCTGGTGTGCCCACAGGGAAAGGTGAGTTGATTGCACAAACACCCTCATACCCAAAGTGGCTTATTTCCTTCAGTTCCGGTATTCCCTTTTACCATTTAATCTAAGTGCACATTACTCTTATAAAACAGGAGCAAATTTAATGACCCTGGTTCTCTTTGGTTAAAAAAAAGAGAAAACAAAAACCAATCAGACAAATGAAAAAACAACCAAGCACTGTGATCCTGCCACCCTCTACTATCAGAATGGATGGAGAACCAGATGAATCATTTTTTACATCAATTTCTGCTAGTATATCTGTTAAACAGTAAAAAAATTCCCATAATGTAATCCAAACAGATGGTCACAAATGATAAAGTTTCTGCAGTGTAACAAATTATTGCTGATCTTCACGAACTAATAAATGCATATTCCTAGCCTGCCTTAACTGTAACGGAAATCACTCAACCTTAAAAGATCTGAAAGCAAACCATTTTAGGTTCAGCTACACGAGAGTTACTGTGGCTCTGCTATTCCAGTGAGCTGTTAGAGTGATGAAACCATCCTTTATAAACTTCTGTTCTTACCCACAGAAGACCAAGGAGAATAGAGATGCTGATTAAAGGGACCATTAGGACTAACTAGTCATACCACCTGTATGAGGATGGCAAAATTTTCCCTCCATAGTTCCTGCATCAATCCTCAATATATGGCTGAGCTACAGCATGATTTTTTTAGATATATCATTCCAATTTATAGTTCACTTTCACCGCTAAATGTGTCTGAATCTATTTACCAGTCAGCATGCAAACTTTATAACCCTTTAAAGTTCATCTCCTTACTGAAGTGTTATCTACTCAAAGCCATCTTTCTCTCCATGCACAACCCCGAAGTTAATTTATGACTTAAGCTTTCCAAGCTTTCAAATTGATGTAAGAGATACCAGAGTCTATGCCCTAAATATCTAGGGCTACAAGAAACAGGATGAAAAGTAAATTGAAAATATTCAGAAGAGCATGTGAAATATATATTATATATATTTTTTAATATTAAGAGAAGCTGACAAGGAAAAATAGAGGTACTCACCACTCATTTTTACAATTAGCAGTTTAATAGACATATCATTCCATAAACAGACTGCATGACACATAAATAGACTGAACTCCAGTGGTATATATACTGATAAGTGTAATTTTTAGGTTTGTTTGTTTTTTTTTTTCCCCTAAATAAGTCAATGAAAAAACTATGTATGCAAGCCTTTGAAGAAAAATACAAAACATACTTCATTCTATATAAATATCTGTTTTCTGAAAATGTCAGTAAAATCAGTTATAGAATATATAGAGAAAACATTTCATTATATTACTTTAGTCTCCTCAATAAGGAAAGGAGCTCTGGGTCTATAAAAGATGCTTAATGCAGGCAAAGAAGCTGTCGTTACTAATTTCCAAAATAAATCCAGCTTTGTCTTGTTATTTAAAGTATATAAACATATCAACATTTGGGAAATGTCACCAGTGAAAATTGAACTTCAGGTATTTAATTTAAAAAACAAACTCTCTCTATCAAGATTTAAGCAAATACTGAAGTCTACCTCTCCTGTTCTTGCTTCATTCGTATTCTCTCCTCTTCTGAAGTAAGAGCTTCCTGTACTTTTATTTTACCAGTTTTCTCACTCTTGTCATCTTTGCGATGTTTGCCAAACCTGTTAATAACACACAAAAAAAGAATCTAACTTGTGAAATGAACAAAACTGCGTTTTGCTTTTCCTATGACAAAGAGAGTCGTCCAAGAAGGGCTGCTTGGAAACCAGGAAAGGAAAGTGCAAAGATCTTAGAATCTCAATTTTTAGTATTTTCAGGCTGCCTTCAGGTTTTCTGCATAGTTTGTTTTTTTGTTTTTATTTCACTCCTCTTAAAAGTTTACAGAATTCTTCACTAAAGAACAGAACAAAACAAACTAAAAATAATAGGTCCATATTCCTTTTTTTTTTTTATGCTAGGATTTTGGGGTCACTATTCTTAAAATACACAGTCAAACAATGTTTTAGGATTACTCAACACTGCCAAAGAACGCAACTCAAGTTTACATTAAATGAAAGCTTTCACGTATTAACTACAAGAGACCCAGCACTGTATGTCTGATAATCTCCCTGAGCACAGTACCACCCTCCACAACCCCCCCCCCCCAAGAGAAGCTGCACCACATACTGGACGCCATCCCAAAATACAAAATTGATTCTTTTTCAGCACCAAGGCTTTTCAAACTCTGTTACTTAGGACTCTTTTCCTCCAAGGGTGTTCCAGTGCAAGAAGGGTGAGTGGAGGGATAGGGCTGGCCCAGACAAAGTGGGATGTTGCCAAGCCAGTGTTTGCCCTTTTCACATCTGTTCTTCCCCTCTACCAGCTACATTTGAAGTATTTTAGGTTTCTTCCATATTTGCACATTCCACTGCTTTCTTTTAAGCTTTCAGGGAGAGCAGAGTTTGGCATTTGAGATACTCAGTTATTATTAGGACAAAATTGCACGTGTTTCTTAGATATTTCAGACCAATTTTCTACCAACGTGTATCTATAAAGCAGTACCTTACTATAATACATACCTATTAAACGTGGGATCATTTACCATATCAAAAGCAGCATGCTAGCATTTTACTTATTTTTAATCAAGAGCTCAGACTGATACTTGTGGCACTTCAGACTCAGGTTCACATCACAAGTGAAATGAAAGCACTGAAAGAAAAGTGCAAAGTCCAGGAGTGGCGTGGCCAGGACACACCAAACACTCACAATGAAAGACACCACAGAGTTCTTAAAGCTTTCTTTCGACCCATGAAGGTAAACTGTTTAAAATATTTAGAGTCCACCAGGTATTTATAGTATGGTCCCTTTTGTTCCTGTTGATTCCAGTATGAAGCCACTGTGTGGGTTGAAGGTGTACCACACAGTGACCCTGCAGAATGATTAATTTCTAGCCACTCAGTCAAGAAATATTATTAAACTGTGTAAGCACATTTAGGGCTTTTAGGGTAGCTGTTTATGTAACTCAGCATCACCAAAATGCAGCATAGAAGCACGTACACAAACTTTGCAGCGCATGGCTGTTCTCCACAGTTCCCAGATTACTCATTTCCAAAGTAATTCAGGCATCTGAAAACTAAAACTGTTCATTAATAATCACCTGAAAAGGGAAAGGCAGAGGACACGATAGGGTTAAGAAACACAAAATAGGACAAAGTCTCTGATTTTGCAATATGCTATACGTAAAACCGAAATACTCAAATTCATTGACTCGAAACACCAGCATCTTTCAAAACATCCACCTATTTATTAGAGAGTAGTCAAAATCATTATACAAAACATTTACATATATGACACAAGAGATTCAAATCAAGTTCTGGATGTCATACACCAGACAGCAGAGAATGGTTAATTTAAAGTAGCCCTAAATCCTCCAGCCAAGAGAGGAGTTTTGGCAGAAAAACAGTGGGTTTGAGCCATTTTACCCTGGTACACAGAGTGTGCCAGGAGTGGCAGGGTCTGACTGATGGAACATGCAGAGCTGTGAGGAGACACAAAACATATGTGGTAGCGTAGCACAGCATCTCTGGGGTGCCAGCGTTTGCTTCTGTCTCCTGTCCTTCCTTGAACCATTCAAAACGTCAGGCAAATCAAAGCGACCAAATTCTGGAGTAGCCAGTTTATCTTTGAAAATGAACTAGTGGTTAAAAAAAAAACCCCACCATAAAAAGATAAAAATGAATTAGTTAGTTAGTACCCATTAGGTTTTGGCAGCAAAAGAGAATTTCTACCACCATGAATCAATTCGTTGCAAGTATGTACAGAAACATATTGAAATCAATATCTTATTAAAAACATTTAAAGTACACAGGAAATTTCTAATCATCCTTGTAAGCAATCCAGGATATAGCTGGTCAGGCCGCGTGGCTGTGGGACATGTTATTTCTAATGTTAACATGTAGAGCAAACCTAGCAAAAAAATCAGTGCCTTGAATTTCCAGGTCCAACCACCCAAGTCCAGAACACACCACGCTCGTGCTGCTGTGGCAACAACCCTTCTTCTCTTTCAGGGTTTTCTTCTGATCAGCTGGAAACGAACGTTCCTTTTGCCCTCGGGGACCATCCCGATAAAGTCTGCAGAAGACATCTCTGGTCCTTTCCCAGGCATTTCAAAGGGTGGCCATATTATTCCCACTCTGGCCGGAGACTTTCCAGTGCCCATCTTGGACAAGCTCTGTGGTCATCCTGGCAGTGGACAGCCTGGCAGAGTATGAACCACGGTGGTCTTGCAAAGTTGCCTTCTCTGGACTTTGTCACCCGCAGAAGTGATATATCTGCCATAATCACCACTGCCTGTAACAAGTTCAGCAACATTAACTGCACTGTCCCTACACTCAAACCCAGAATCATCAACACCATCCTCCCCCCTCCCTGATCGTGGCTTTGTGTTTTAAACACCATCACCTGCACAGATAGCATTTTCATGACACTTCTAAGTCATGGAGCTGCAGAAGGTTTTGGAAACTCGCTGCCCTAAATGAGTTTGGGTCTCTTTTAGAGAGACCTCTGCGCAAAAATATTTACAAGTTCAAGATTTCTCTTTTTTTTTCACCAAGATCATCAAGTGTAACAGCACCTCAGCTTCCAATGGTAGAAGTAACAAAGAAAAACCATTTTCCAGGCTCCATCAAGCACTTGAGAAAGGTGTTTTAACAGAACTGTGCTGGGGATACATATATACACACACATACAATCTCCTCCCCATTTTATTTCTGTAGAAGCAGTCAACACACCCCACTTCAAACATCATTCAAAGGTTTTGGTAAGATTACTCATGCTAACAATGAATGTATTTGCTATTTATGCCTATTAAAAGTGCTTGCTCCGTGAAGTATGATTTATAGTCACAATGAAACCCACAGCCCAAATCAGCATCCTCGCCACTGAATTTAAAACGCACATTTATAAATTATTTATCATTCATATTTAAGCCAAGTTTAACTACATGAGAGCAACGTTCAGCAATACCAAAGTAAACCATAAAAGTGAGCTGTTAACACTCCCTCAACTCTTCAGGGTATCAAGCTATTCGAACTCTGCAAACTCACTCCTCGGGTGTATGTTTCCTACTCTGTTTTATGAATATTAAGTAAAAGAGGACACTTAGAAATAAACATAAGAGTATTGAGGAGGTGTAACCCTCCTTCTGACTCGCCCCACGAACATTCGTGTGTGTGACACCTTCCCCACAAACCACCAGCATCCTCATCCCCGTGAAGCGTACTTCTTTACCTCTCGGTTGCTCAAAAGGAAGATGGAATTAGGATGTACGTCCCATACCCGTGGCAACTTTGGAACCTTTCTGCTTCCAATACTGTTTCTTCCATAATTCATGGATTGAATGTCCCGGCACGCTTCCCCCACTGAAGCAACCGCTCGCTTAATGATAACAACCTAAGGCTGGAAAGCTCCAAAACTGCAATTGTTAACGATTATCTCCCTTGAAAAATAGCAATCACCATCCATTTGTCCTGTGTCAGAGAGACTCTAGACTTCTGCAAGGATGTGGCCTTGAGGATACAGCCAAGTGATTTGATCCCAGCTCTCCCTGCTCGCTTCACAGAGGCAGGAGCTGTGCTAGGCTGCAGGAAGCTGGTTAGTGAGTGCCTGAGGCACCTGGAGATTTCCAGGCACTTGTCAGAACCCATGATGGTCTCATTCTCATTGCTGTGAGCCTGGCTGCTGGGATACCTGTTGAAGCTCTTACAAATGCAAATGCAATTATAACTTTCCTTCTGAGGCAGACAGGAGAAGTCCACTGCTCAGGATGTGTGCACAGCGATGCTCCTTGCATTAGTGATAAGGACAGCGTTCAAAACCAACAGTAAGGACTACTGTTGGAATGAAAAAAAAGATACCACAGTGCAGAAAAGGAGCATCTGTGACATCGATGTTCAGACAGTCCTAGGAATCTAATTCCAAGCTCCTGTCATTTGCTAAGTTCAGTGCCAACAATTTGACTGTGAGCTAGAAAAGCCCTACCTAAATCAGTGCACAAGATACCAATGCACAGACACGAGCTACCGCGCGACGTGCAGCGAAATAGCCTACACTGCTGCCTCGCAAAATTAACATATTCATGGCAAAATAAGTTGTGAAGCTAAAGCTTGAGCTACACCAGGTGCTGTGGAGCAGCTGCAGCCATGGCTGAGCAACACTGACCTGCAGCCACCACTTCCCCTAGTCTGAATTCCTAATACAGAGCACAGAATATTATTACTCACAGTGGAAAATAAAGAGCAAAAGCAAAGTGAACATTTTCCTCCAAACCCCAAATAACAGAAAAAATTACTCTTCTGTTCATATTCTTTCATAGACATAGCTTAATACTTCTTTTAGGAGATGGACTGTATGCTTATAGAATAATCTTTTTATAATAGTAACTACATTTGTAAATACAGCAGCACTGCCTCACCTAACAGCTAGTTTATTCAGTAGCTCTGCCCTCTAAACTGTGTTGTAAAAAGCAGAGCCAAAAAGTAGTTTAATTTTGTTTTGTAACTGCACAAACAAAAGCTTGAAGAAAAAAAAAATATACTATGGCTAATTGAAATACAGGTTGTAAATTAAAAATACCCAGTCTATCCAAGAGTGTGAGAAATTGATGAAGGAGAGCAGCTGAAATCTTATTCACTCTAATTGCCAAGATACTCCAGGGTTCTACTTAATTTATAGCTTCTTAATTCGCCTTCTACATTAAGGGTTAGAGAAAGTTTCAAGATAAGTGTAAATGCTCAAAGTCATATTCACAGACTTAATCCCCAAATTCAGCCAACAATAGCAATCGTACTAAGTGAAGAAAAAATGGAAGAAGACCATTTTTAAACAGTATGATATCTGGAAGAAGACCATTTTTTAAAAGTATGATATCTAGAATGTAACAGCCACATCGCATCAGAGGAAAGGACCATCCTCAGCCCCCGTGCTTCTAGTTTGTCACATGAATAGAAAGACAAGAACACAGACCTATATGCCCAAAGCTTGACTCTCAAATAGGAAATCCCATCAACGCTTGCTAAGCTAATCAAAACCAAAATGTATACCCAAACCTCTCCGTCAGTCCCTAGCTGGTTTACTTTCAAGCTTACTTGCTTGAATGACTGCCACCAGCTCCGAGGTGGCCTAATCCAAAGCCTATCACTCAACAGAGAGGCACTGCCTAGCAAGTGCCTTCAGGGGCTTTGGGCCAAAGCATCAGAGCAATTAAATAATACAAGGCTTAACACTTAAGTGGTAAGACTTAAGACAGTGTAGCAGAACTTTTGAAGGAAAAGCTCAAGCTACAGTGTGATGCCATATATAAAAAAATCCATGAAAAGTATATAAAATACACATGTAGACATAAGGAACATGGAAATGATTTTGCATAAGTAACTACGTAGACAGAACAAATGAAGAAAGGAGGATGTATGAGTGGTTGCAACAAAAATTCCACATTTACAATTTACCTCAGAAATAGCTTCAGTTTAAAATAATATATATCAGCATCCTTGATGTAACAAAAACAATACACATATAGTCTGCTAAATGGATTTTACTCTGATGCGTTACTGATGAGATCATTGTTGTCTGCCGAATCGTACACATATTTCATTAGAATAAAGAGCTATAGAAGAAACATGCATTAGTTGATTAATGAAAAAACCCACAAAAATTGATTGAGACTGAAGTTCGGTAGCATTACGTTCCTTAATAGAAAAAAAGAGACCATCATTAAAAATTAACAAATGTTAAGTTGTAAGTTGAAAAATAACTGTCTTGAGCTATTCTGTCTTCAAGGCATGCTCTTCTCCCCATAGCAGCAGACAGTACTCACACACACACACACAACCTAACACTACTGAAAGGATTTGTGCAATGATTTCTGTAACCTTTCCCACCCCGCTGTATATTGCAGAAGATTGTTCTGACACACAAGAATGCTCTGTTGCTAAACAAAAAAATATTTACTAAGCACAAACAAGGATTCAACACAATGCACGAACAAAAGTCAGCCTGGTTAGTAATGAGTTGAGGGTTTACAAGCCCTCCTTTCAAAGCAAAGTTGTGCAAGTGCTACTTTCAAAAATACGCTTCTAAGTGCAAACATTTACGTACTTGCAATGGATTTTTAGAAATAGGCAGTTATCACATTCAATCAAATTAGCAGATCAGATTGGACTTGTTAGTAGGGAACGGAATGACAGCTGGAATGACTTAGCAGCAGCGCTGTCCTGAGATGACACAGAAGCATTGATGTACAGGCACGTCGATGTAGGAGCTTGTGGGCATACTTCAAATAGACTTTTAAAACTTCTCATTATCCACGGGTTTCCTTGCCTGTGTTAAAGCTGGTGAAGCAGCAGTTCTTCTGGTGCAACACTCAGCAGAAGGCCCCTGCCAGGAGGGTTCCTGGAGAACTCTGCTGTCCCAAACCAAGAAAGGTGTAACAGGACATAGGTCACTCGTGAAAATGAAGAATACCTAAGAAAAGGTACATTTGTACCTCTTCAGAGCAATTAAATTTGCCTTCAAGCAATAAAGAAACTCACATGCTCAGCCATGAGCACAGAAATTTAAAGCAAGAGAAGTGAAGTGATTATCACTCTGCTACCAGGTCTCTCTGAAGCTGCCACCCTGTGATGAGTCCCGGAAAGCCTGTGAAGGTATTTTATGTTACAGTCACACATTTCCTCCCAACCGACTCTGCCTTAGCTCCCAAACATTAAAAACCACTTTAAAGCACTGTTCAGGTGGGGGATCTACTGCATCTCACCAAACTAAGGCTACTTAAAGAACAACAGCCAGGAGGAGGGCCCGTAAATCTCAATATTTCACGTGCAGCATCACCGTCGATTCCAACAACAACTTCCTGGAAAGAAGTGGAAACAACATATGGGATCGGTAACCGTTTTCAGCCACTGAAGTGTAATCTGCCTGTCTTTGTGAGTCAGTATCCCAACTTCAAAGAAAACGGGTCTGATGCCAAATCAAGAGACATGTCATGAGGTTTCATTCAATTATTTTCATAAACAGTTTTGATAACATTTCCTGAAAGGCATGACACAACAGGCAGAATATTATTCACACCAAGTCGTTCTCTTTTCATAACTCGAGCATTTGTAATATTTACTTCCAGCATAAAATGGTGGAACTTTTAAAGACAGATTTCTTTTAGGGAGAGACCATCTGTTTGCAAATTTCTAAACAGATTATCTTCTTGCATTGCTACCCATGATTGCCGAAAGGTATCTGGAGCCACTGGTAGCTCTAATGTATAAATACCAAGAAATAAGGAAAAAAAAAAAACCCTAACAACTAATCCAAACTACTGCAGTTTAAAAACAAGCTGAGAAGGCCAAAGGAAGTGGGAATAATTTTACAATTACAATACAAAAAAGACAGCAGCAAGTCAGCAAACAGACAGAGATTCTTCTGTTGTATGGCCGAATCAACACAGTAAGCAATACCACAACATACTACAAGTCACCATAAATAACTCATTTTAATGCTGGTTGGCCAAAACCTGTTAAACTGTGGATTGCACCATCCCTGAAGGAATCCGGAATAAAAAAGAAAAGCTTCTGCTCAGATAGAACTGTGTTAGCAATCATTAATGATGGGAGCAGCCACAGAAGCACCACCTGACATTTTAATGGACTTTTCATAACAGTGTAAGCATTTTGAAGTTTGCTTGTGTGGCAAAAACTCTTTAATGTTGTGTATGCATTCAAGAAAGAGAGTGGTTATTGACCACAAAGTTACTTGCCCCAAGATTAAATTTGGTACGCTAAGCGTGCGCTATTTGTCATTGAAGAAAGCAGCTCATACATATGACACAGCCAAGCTAATTCAGTCTTTTGACAGATAATATAATTTTAATGGGCAACATATCCTTTCATTACCATCACTGAATGTACTTAAAAATGCTCCTGTGCCCCCTTCTGAGACAGAATTTGCCGCAGTGCCCTGTTACGTATTCCAATACAGGCAGTGAGACGTTAAACAGTACCTGAAAAACTGTAAATACAAACTGATACATAAAAAAACACCTCACAAAGTAAAGAGCAGGCTCCTGAAAACATGTGAGTGAAGGGCTCCAGTATGTCAACTTCTCTTTCCCAGACTACATACTCAAACTAGACATACAACCCTCTACTTTGCAATACATAATACCATACATAGGGATAAAAAAATATTCCCAAATTCTAAGCATCAACAGCAGTCTGCTACTAATAGCTGCCTGACTATCTAAAGCATAAGTTATTAGTCTATAACTTAAGAAATTCTTCTGAGTTGGGGCAAAATGCTCCCTCCACAGTGCTCTGGATGCCAAGTTCAGCCAAGCATCTCTTGCTCACACTGTACTCAGCAGGTTGCAAACCCTTACTTACCCCAGCACTCCCCACCTGACAACTGCTGCCCTGCAACCACGCAGCGAGATGGGCACAATTCTCTTCTTCCATTTGTCCCACTGCACAGATCAGTTTAAAAATCGTGGACCAATTTAGGAATTAATAATACTACATTGTATGCCTCTAATCACCAGTGTCCAGTAAGAGCGTTCAGAAAGAGCATTTAAACCATGGCTACTCTTCAGCACGTTCTCTCCACAACCATACTTCTAATTCTTGCTCTGTTCATTTTTATGCATTATTGTTTCAAAATACAATGCTTCAAAATTGCAAATTACGTTTGGCTCAAGGGCTGATTATGAGAAATACTAGTACTTCTGCCTCTGCGTGAATAACTCTGATAATAATGAGAGATTGATTGAGCTCCAAGAAGTCCAAATGATGAGAAGGGTCAATTTGAACATTTCTATTAGCTTCTTTTGTTAAAGCTAACATTTTGCCAGGCCAGAGACAAATACTGCATCTGGTTACCATGATTTTTTCCAACCCTAGAGAAGTACAATTTAGAAAATGGGTACTGGTCTAAAGGCAGACCTTGTAAGAAATGCTAATGAAACATAAAAACCCACCCATTTTACTGGCACTCAAGAGGTGAAAAAAAAAGAAAAAAGAAAAAAAAAAAGGAAAAAAAAAAAGGGAAGAAAGGAAAAGAAAAGCTGCAAGAGAAATTTGCTTCAACGCTTGCCTGGCAGAAAAAAAAAACCCCTTAGTAATACAAAGAGTCTTCATAACTCCATTTTACAACTGAAATGCTTGCATATATATGAGCATGGCCTGTGAGCTACAATGACAACTTGTAAGATTAAAGATGCTAAAGATGCTCACTAAGATGCTCACTAAGCACATGCAACAGGCAGAGAAAGGACACCAGAGTAGTAAACTGCAGTAACATTATTCCAACAACTGCATCTTGCAGCCTTGCAATTGCACGGTATAAAACCAGTAAAGGTTAACGTAAGACACACAAAAAGTTCATCAAACTACTGGCAGTTCATCTGGAACCTTCCAGAGATTAAAACTTCCCTACAGATCTCATTACCTAGAAATGTTAGGAAGTCAGTCAGCACTTTTCTTGTCAGTTGCTGAAAATTCTTGTAGATACGCATCTCCTCGAAAATAACCTTTGGGGGGTAAATTAAGCAATAGGTGATGTCTCTGTATCTTTAGCCCCATTCACGTACTTATTCTTGTGGGAGGTAGAGAATCATAGAATCCTAGGATGGTAGGGGTTGGAAGGGACCTCTGGAGATCATCAAGTCCAAGCCCTCTGCCAGAGCAGGGTCACCCAGGGCAGGCCATGCAGGAACAGATCTAGGTGGGTCTTTAAAGTCTCCAGAGCAGGAGACTCCACAACCTCTCTGGGTAGCCTGGTCCAGGCTCTGGCACTCTCTCAGCAATGAATTTTTTCTTCCTGTTGAGGTGGAACTTCCTGTGTTTCGGCTTGTGACCGTTGCCTCTTGTCCTATCCCAGGGCACCACTGAAAAGAGCCTGGCCCCTTCTACTCGACCCCAACCCTGCAGATATTTGTAAACATTCATAAGATCCTTTCTCAGTCTTCTCTTTTCTAGGCTAAACAGCCCCAGGGCTCTCAGCCTTTCCCCATCAGAGAGATGTTGCAGTCCCTTCATCACCTTTGTAGCCTCTCTTGGACTCTCTCCAGTATTTCCCCATTCCTCTCAAACTGGGGAGACCAGAACTGAACAGCCAAGTGCTGGTGGCTGTGGGTTAGAGTTTAGGGTGTCCCATCCCATTCTGAGTTCCACGGTGCCACCTATGTCTCCTTGGGGATAAAAAAAAATAAACTTCAACTACTAAAGACCAAACAAGTAATGCCAATAGGATCCTTTTACAAGGTGCCCTAGAGAACAACTCAATTAAGGTACACTGAACGTCCATGAATCAGCACTGTCACAAAAAAACCAGGGCAGAAAATACCAGGTACATTATTTAGAAACTTCTCTATAAAGACAGGGCTAAGGCACAGGACTGAGCCCGAGCCCAGGCTTTGGTTAGTGTACGTTAACATCCCACTGCTGACTTTACCTACCTCTGTCTATTCCATCAGCTGGCATTCTGCCCTGCGGCATGAAAATTCCGATTGCCTACGCAGTATCTTCCGGGTAGAATATGCAGAGGAAGACTTTGCACTGCAGCAGTGCCACCAGAACAAACCGTCTCCGGAGCGGATGCGACAAGACTCAGGTGGATCAACGCTGGGAAGCCAGTTTGGCAGCAGGTCCCTGCAGCAGCTGGTCCAGGGGCTTGCCCAGAGCTACCTGGAGCCCTGGAGACACCTGGCATCCTATAGCTGCCAGTAGTCAGAGCTTGAGCTGTCTTCACAGTAACTGCAGCTGAAACAACTATATCAACTGAGATTTATAGCGCTGATTACTTCAGGGCCAAGCTGCAAGTGATGATTTATTTCGGATTGAGAAGGTGTACAAACCAGGAGCTAATTACAGGAGAGAGATGCGAGGTGAAGGGGCAGGTTTGCTTTTTAATTCCAGCCACCATACAAATAAGCTCCTAGCACAGGAGATCCAGCCCCACACACACTGACGCTTTTGTTCTCATTTGTACACACTCAGGCACTTTAAGTAGTCTGCAACTGGGCCTATATTATTGAAAATCCCAATCTTGACATCAAAGATACCCAGCTCATGAGATGTTCTTCTCCAAACGACATCAGCTCTGCTCGTGCTTGATGGCGCACACCGTATACAGCAATTATCACTGCTACCTTAATGCTTCTTCTGAATGTATAGCCTAGAATAAACCTTATTAAAAATAACAATGAAAATGGCACTGAGTCTTCACGTTTTATCTTACACAAGCAGTTTTCTTCCTTTTGCAGTTATAAAATGAATTAGCAAAGTATTTGCAGCTCTGCAAATGATATCAGGAGTCCTAACAGTTAGAGATGATAATACTGTTGGCATCAGTACCTGCTCAGCAACATCAGAGAAAAGAAATATTTTAACTGCAGCACTACATCCGAAACTCCTGCCTTGTGGCAGCATGTCGTGCTCTGAACGTCAGGATTTTAGCACTACGGGTTAAAGACAAAGAGACCATCTACAAGAACACTGTGAAATATTTATTTGTGGTGTGTTGCTGTTGAAATGTGTAATAGCAATTCAGCTTGCATTCTAAATATTGCTTGGCACACCTGGTGTTGAATATGCTAGGAGCACTTGCAATCGGTATAAAAAGACACTACTTTCATTATTGTGGCACTCAAAAATGCTGATACAGCTAAGATTCTAGATGCATTTTCGTTAATAAATCCTCTCTTTCAGAACTTTTAGAGCTAATCCATAAACTTTGCTTCTGATTAGACATTCTCTTATTAAGTACTACCTACAACAGCAAAGCAGAAGAAGGGAAATCTACATACATTTTCTGTCATCCATCCACCTTCAAACTAAACACAACAGCAGCATCTGGAAGCTATAGATAGCGTATTTTTTTTTAGCATACAAGTATTTCATATTTCTAAAGCACAGGAAACACCACAGGACATCAAAGTCCTTGGAGACACTTGCATGGACAAGGCACTATCTCATTTTTAAAATGAGAAAACAGTTCCTTTTGAAAGCTTAAGCAACTTGACAGACTCCAGGAGATTTTGGTATTGCGAAGACAAAGAACGTAAGGCTAACCAGAGATTCCACTGACAAAGCAGGTCTATGAAGTTCCTCAGTCTGCTGAACGAGGTTTTTCTAACAGCATTACCAACACTGAATGTATAATAAAACCCATATAAAACAACCTTATCTGTAACATGTTATTTTATTCGTTGCAAATAGTTTAGATCACCAAGCACCCTATGTTCTTTTTCCTTTTAGGACTAGGAACTACAAGATACAAAAATCCTAATCCAACAAACTGAAAAAAAAAAGCACTAACATTTGTAGAAACAATGAATTTTCTTCTGCAGAAGTAAACATTTCAAAATGCACTGTTAATCACATCATCAGCTAGCCCAAATATACCCTAGTTCATGAAGTGAATACACTCCAGCAGAGTCTACTTTGCAAACATCTACAGTCTTTTCTTGTGCTTCTGCTTATTCCAAGCTTGCACAGCAGCAGTGAAAATTAATATGCAGCGGAACGCTACGTGAACTACTGAAATGTTATTGAGCATCAAAAAAGGTTTACTGCAACTTTGCAAACATGCTTCCCCGAGTGCCATAAAATACTGATATAATGATCCAGCTCTGCTGCCGTGCATGGCAATCAGGTTTTCACGCTGGCAATGCAAAAGCAGCTCCTTGATACAGAAGTCATTCTACACAATCTCTAAAAGACATTTTTGTATATGATGCGCTACAAATGTTGTTACTGTTTTGGAGTTAGGTAAATATACCCCAAATTGACAGTAACAGACTATACATACGTTGTATTTTGTACTTGAGCACAAAAGCCTGGAAGACAGACCTGGGAAGAACTGCTACATGATAACCCTGTTTTGGTACCCACCCTTGGGAGCTACTACTGACCACTGTCAGAGACAAAGTATTGGGGTACAGGCACTTACCAGGTAGTATTTGACTCTGTGTGACCGTATTCGTAAGTTCTTACCTCTAAGAGAATCGACTGAATATGGAAGGAATTAAAAATAATACTTTCTCCTCCTCCAAAGCAATTCAGAGTAAGATGTTTGGAAGCACAGTGAAAATAACTTGTTTACAGGTAACTTCTTCCTTAATGCTTAGCATGCAATGGGTGGCTCGATGGCACAAGTGCATGCTTAACGGCGTTATTTCCTATGTTCTCGGAGTTCAAAGAACTACGGGGGCAGAAAGTCCCCCAGGGTAATCACATATCCTAACAACTCTTTAAAATTTAAACTTTGTGGATGACAGTCTTACTGCACATCGGCATGTTTTTGCTTAGGATTTGTTGATTGATTCAGATTTTGTGTAGCAGTTATTCAGTGTATCTTGTTCTTATCTCCTCTTACCGAGGACAAATACTTTTTACCCGGAGAGTGGTTAAGCACTGGAACAGGCTGTTGAGAGAGGCTGATGAGTCTTCACCCTTAAAAATATCTGAATCTCAACTGGGCATGACACTCAGCTGATGAAAAAAATGTTGAAGCTGGACTGCTGTGAGCAGGAGCTGAACCAAGCAGAGATCTCTTCCTGCCTGAATCACTCAGAGAAGAATTTTCAGTATCTCTTCAGTTCCTCCTAATTCTGTTGTGGGTTTTTTTTCCACTCCAGAAGTAATCCACGGATTAAAAGTGGGAGAAATACTACTTGCATACCCCACTGCCATTGTGTTTCTAATATTTCCTCCCCTCTTACTTTTCCCAAAAAACTTTTATTTCTCCTATTTTTCCCAGAAACATCTTAAAAGTCTAAATAAGCCTTCTGGAATGCCTCATAATCACTATTTTCTTAGTGCATTCAGGGCCTCACAGTATATTCTCTTCTGGAAAGCCTACTGGCTTATACTCATTTTTGCCATTTTCACTGAAGTGTTTCACAGTTCTGTCTTTAATGGCTACTTCTCTGCGCAACAGGAGAACACGTGGAAATCCTAACAGGAGGCATCAGCCTGCCAATGCACCACGAATCCCAGGAAGTGAAATGCTGGAGTTAAGATGGAGCTTTGCCTTTTAGAAAAGGATCAGATGTCCTGCGGCTGCCAACATACGTACCTCAAGTAACTATGACTTAATAACCTGTCGTTTTCAGCTATGAAAATGTATTAAGTTGCATTAGTTTTAATCTAAGACAACATTCCTATTCCTGTTTTTAAAAAGGATTTTCAAATAAGACCCCTGCTTTAAAAACCATAATCTACAGCATCCGTAAGGTATACCAATGTACAGGTGCTATCGGTAGCAAATGAAATCTCCAAATAACATTTCCAACAGACAATGAAACAAATGTCACTAATAGAGCTTTTCAGCTAACAGACCCTTCACAGCTCAAGACAGTATTTATTTACCACACTTTGTTAAGAGACTAGCACACCGCCTAGTTAGTCTTCAATTATCACATCAGGTTGGGGGGGGGGAAGAATAAATCCTATTTCCATCCGAGCTAAAACTGAAATTGACTTTGAATCTCTGAACTGTCAACAAATTCTTCTCTGAAAAGGCTTGCTTTACAGGGATTATAAAGTAGGTGTCATCTTTGACACTTGCGTTCTATATTCATCCGGCAGGCCTGGAAGAGAAGTGCCACAGAACGGTGGGCAGGATGGCGGAGGCCTCAGCTGTCACGTCGCCTGCCTCCCTCGCTTGCTTTGCAGGCAGAGACAGTGCTGGAGGTGTCAAAGGTTCTCTATTTAAACTCGCTGACAAGCAAAGGAAGAATACTGGGAGAATATGTTAGCAGCCACTATGAACTCGTCTCTAGTAACAGGCCATCCTGACGCTTATTTCTGCACGTTAGAAACAAAAGTTCTGATTCTAATGAAATAAGAAAAAAACCCCAAACCCAACCAATCTAAACCCACAAAACCGTACAATATACCCCCATCACATTTACAAGTTCAAGATTTACTCTGGGAAAACCCAGTGTTAAGAATACATAGAGCAAAGCCCTGCTTTCTGTCAGGATGACAAACTGGAAAGCCACAGACGATTATGTTAATCTCTCACTTCAAATCTCCCTCACACAATCACGTAGCGCTGCTCTCTGTCTCTCGTGTAGGAGTCACAGAGTATACTAACCACTTAATGAAGCTGCATTCCTTAAATCCTCGGACAGATTATTTGAAGTTGTTTGCTTTAGAAACGTGAATTTTCCATTCCGCTGCCTCTCGCCCCAGCGACACCTTAGTCCAAACTGGTGTATCTGGGGCTGCAGGCAATGAAACCAGCGTTTCCTCAAAGCAGCTGATTCCACCAAGCAGCAAACAGGAAGGTGAAAAAATGCAAAGAGGAAGAAAGGAGCATCACCTGTCTTTCCAAAAAAAAAAAAGACTTTCAGTCAAGCTTACCGCTTTCAGTCCCTTATTTAATTAGAAAGAAAGAAGTAAAGAATATGAAAATGCTTCGAAAAGACATTTATAAGAGTCCTGGGTAATTGTCTGCATCAAAGATGACAATTTGCTGCATGGCTGATTTCATTTGAAAGGCTTTTCCGATTCTGCGGTCCCACTGGCTGGATGAGATTTTGAAAATGGACCAGGACAAAGCAGCCCAGAAAAGAAGGTGCCATTAACAGTATCCAACTTGCAGCCAGGATGGAGATTCTGCTCCTCCTCTGAAGCTTGAAAATCACTGCACTTCGGATTGTAGTGGGTCACACATTTTCTTGCTTGTGGCAGAAGAGGGGAAGCAGACGTGGACTTAATGATAGTCATGCCAGCTGGCTCGTAGGAGTAGCAGGGAAAAAACAGAGCACAAATGGCCCCAGATCCCATTTACCTGAGCAACGACCCAGCTCAGTGTTCCTGATGAAAGTCTCAGCACAAGCACTGCAAGCTGTCGGCGATGTTCTCAGATGAGCATTAGCAAACCCAGGAGCAATTCAGTGTGTGAGCAACGAGCTTCCAAGTTTGAAATGATACAACCAACAGGTGTTTAAGCAATACCATCCTCCTCTGTGTTCTACGGCTCAAGATTTATGGTGTTATGTGACATGAGCAGAGCACTAAAGAAAAAAGATAATTCTAACTTTCGGAGCTCGTTCCCATGTCTTCTATTAAGTCCATACATTCAGCAATACAAAGTCCTATTAGTCATGCTTCCAAGGAAAATACCATTATTGCTGCCTCTTCAGCTACTGAATGATGAAAATCAGACCATAGATTTTATTTTATCAAGTTTGAGGTATGTGCCAGTCCTGTTGATTAGGGTATAATTCAACAGTATTTTACACAGCTCAGATAGCTTTTTGTCATGTGCCTTCTTAAAAGTCTGAAGGTTGTTATTAAATGAAAAAGAAGGCAATTACTAAATCAATGCTGTAACCTTTGTGATTAGCTTTTTGTCTCCTTACAGATGTTACGATGAGAAAACTTAAGTGAAAATCAGAACAGGCAATACAAAGAAGTCACGTAACAAGCAAAATCCATGTAGGTTATTCTCCCAAAAGCCCCGTCAGAGGTCTCAGATGGCTAATGTGGTTGAAATGTGTAATTCAAAGCTACAAATAATATGTTTATGAATCTGGGCATGTCCAGTGTGCCTGGGAAGCAGCTGCGGGGGGGGGGGGGGGGGGGGGGGGAAGACAAGACAACAGTTTATCTGATTTCAGCTACATAAGGTTGCAAACTAAATTATCTATTTCCTCTTACAGAACTGGAAGATACAACTCTGCAAGGCTTTTAAATTTTTTTTTTAAACGTAATTAAATCTAATTAGGACTAGATTTTAATGGTAATCTGGGAATATTACATTTGCATTGGCTATCCAGTGCAGTGATTTACCCATCTGCATGCTACAATAGTTAGAGAGGAATTAAAGATCAGTTACCACACATTATGGATTTACATCTCCATCAACATTACAGGCCAGATCTTGAAATGCACAGCCTCCAGTACTAAAAACACCTATGCAGATGATTAATTTTGAGCATAGTGTCGTGTTCCCTGAACTTCAATAGACAGTGCTTATGTTCTCCATTGAAAAGTTATGCTTATGTGGGACTGAGATATTAATTTTTACAGTAGAACGTGTATTTATTTCATAGAACATACTTATTAATGGTTGCTTAAAAGTACATCTATTTGATAAGCAACATTCCTTATTCTCAACATCTTGGTAGTTAAGATTCTTCTAAAGATGTTATTCCTCTAACACATCCCTTCCTGAGACTGATCACTTGCTGGACCTATTTTTTCTATCATAAAACTCACCAATAAGAGTCCTTGCATAAAAACTCCCCAGTAGGAGCATGGCTGTTCAATTTCTTGCATAATAAAATTAATTAATTCCTCCAAAAAGTGACATAATCACAATGATTCCACCATCTTTCAGAACCATAGTGCAGGGATGACCATAGAGGAAAATCATATATGGCTTAAAGAAGCTGGGGAAAAGATGGGAAGCTACCACTCCAGTTGCGTGTTACTTCACCCGTGCCATCACCCACCTAGAAATATATCCAAGCTTGTACACTGGGAATAAGCATGAATGAATGAAGTAAAGGGATTGTAAGTGATCAGCAGCACCACAGATGTGTCATTTCTTCATCATCCAAAATCTACAAATAAGAACAATTTCAAACCTCCCTATCTTACATCCTGAGGGGATCCATTTTCATAAATAAAAATACCCCGTACATGACAGGGACAAGGCGAGGGAAAAAGGAGGTGGCAGAAACAATTTTTCTCTCTCAAGAGAGTAATGCTGAAGAACCACATGACAATGGAAGCCCATCAAATTAATGTATCCCTACCAGCACTAATTAGAGGTGCACTGGTTGAAACTGGGAAGCTGTTTTCTTAAATGACTACTACAATGACTTAGTTTATCAACTGATTGGTTTTGTCAGGTTGATTTTGATCAAGAAGCAGGAATGGGTACACATATTTTAGACTGCACTTGGTGAAGCACACAGTTTACTATAAACTTCTGAGGTTAAAACATATATCCACTCAAGCCTTCTTAGTTAATTAGGTACTAGAAGAACTTCCTATTTCTCAGCTGGCAGTGGCCATCCAGGCACCCCCCTAAATGCCAGCAATGGAGAAGGAGGAACTGTGCAGCTTCTCATTTGGTGTGTCACTACAGCTGCAGCATACAATCCTACTGAAGGGATAAGGAGGACAGGAATGATGCAACCATGCAGGTAAAACAAATACATTCAGGTGTAAGCAAAGCTCTGCAACAACTGTTATCTCCTCCAATACAGCAATATTTTTGCTCAACACTTTCCTAGGTTAACTTCTGCCCTACATTCACCTGTGAAGAGAAAGAGACTTTTCAGCCAAATGACAAATTTAAATAAATTATTCTGTTCTGCCCTGAAATGTCAATTTGGAAAAAGAAATACACAGATGCTCAGACAGATTTATTTCACCGTGAGAAGGGTGAACTTTCAGACTGTCCACAGCCCAGTGTCAGCAAAGGTCCTCTGGAAATAACAGGAGTTGTGTGTGTCAATCCTCTTTACTATCTTTGATACAAGCAGTAAAACAACGGAAGTGTTTAAAAGATTTACTTAAGATTTTAACCTGCTATTCTGAATCATCCAGGGATTTCTTGGAAATGACCAGATGTTGAAGGATAAATGTAACCTACAGTTCTCTAGTGGGAGGTTCCACCTCACAGTAACAGTTTAATGAAGATCCCAGTAGCAAATACTAAGATTTTAACTGAAGGCAAGGAGACTTATTTTTATACATCACATAGACTCAACTTTATGAGCTGCCAGTTTGCATACAGGAAATAAAAAGCCCTTTGGCTAAATACAGACATTGGAGTAAAGTGTCAGTTCACTAATATCATCTCAAAAGCATTTTTGCCCATATGACCTAATGAAGAAAGATTATTTTCAGCTAAGAGCACCGAAAAGAAAGAAAAAAAGTGAAAAAGGAGAAAAGAAAAAGAACTACAAAGAAATCACAATGTTGCACAGAACCAAAACATCCAATTATGCTTTGATCATGGCTTGAATTTTAAATGTTACTGTCGTCGTTACTTTCTATCGCACAACTTCATTCAGTAATTACTTGATATCTGTGATGTATGTCAGATGTACAGAAAAACAAAGCATGTTATAGGCAGAAGTAGTAGCTTGTCTTGCAGACATAATAAAGCCCATCTCTCAAACATTATTGAGAAGGCTGTCAACAAAGCAAATCAAGCACCGAGTGGAAACGAGGCATTATGCTTAATTCCTTCAATCAGGATTTTCCCGCTTGCCAGGAGCACCTCTCTTGGGTGGGCTGACGAGGTGCAAGCTAATTTGCAGATGCAGGAGGAGTCAACTGCATCCAGATCGCACTGTTCTCACATTAATTAAAAGGAGACTGCAAAGTAAAGTTCACTCAGAAATGGTAGTGAAGGAAAAAAAAAAAATCGTTCAAGGAAAGATTGACTCTTATGAAGGGCAAACAACAAAGCGATCATCAGATCTTCCTATCACTCAAATTATTGCTGTTTCCAGATTAAAGATTTCAGAAGTGTTATATCAAGCATACAGACAAGATTACTCCCTATTTCTGGGAGCACCTGATTAAGAATGATATCAATTCCCATTTTCACACTCACCTACATCTAGACCGTTCAAAGACACACAGAAACACCAGACATGAGTTTCTAAGGCTGGAGGGCAGAGAGGACCCAAGAAGAAGCACACCAAGAGGTCTCTCTGGAACACGAAGGCTCTTCTTTTTGGATGGGACCCTCTGCAAGTCAGCCCTTTGCCTGCATACCAAAGCTTGCAAAATTCAGCAGCTGTCTCACAGGTCCTCTGGGCATTGGGAACCCTTAAGCAGAAGGATGAAGGAGCTGCCCAAGCTTTCTAGGTCCTGTAAACACTTTCTGACTGAACTCATGAGACGCCACTCAGGGTATCCAATACACTACTTATTAGCATGTATAACGTGGCTCAGTTTTACCTGTTGTTTCTGATGTATAAAAATGGCAAAGCCTGCAGAAAAGAACCAGTCAGCATTGTGTATCTCCTGACTTCCACCTTCCCCCCCAGCACAGGGTGCAATTCTCTGCTCCAGGGTTGGATTTCGGCTCCCAGAAGTTCAGGACATCCCCACAGGAATTGCAGGTGACCATGCTGTTGCCTTTTCTCTGACATTTGGGACTATCTCCTATGACTCTTTTGGTGTTCTGTGGCATATGTTAACAACCTAATATTATTTTGCATTATCTCGACACTTTTTCTAACTAATATTTTCTAATTAACTTCTTTTTCCATTAACTAAGTTTGGAAATACAATTCACAGACAGAACAACTCTCAAGAACCGACCAGTTACAACCTCAGGTGGACTAATGTTTTACAGAATGAAGAAGGAATCAGGATGAAAGTAAACTGAAGCTCCACTTACACGTCTTCAAAGCAGAATAACTGTTAATAAAACTTTGAAATGATACCAGTATCTCACTTCAAAATTAAATAATGAATCACAGCATATAGAAAACAAAGACTGCCTTGATATTGGATTTTTCTTGGAAATATATTTATTTACTCTAGAAAGCTAAAAGACTGATTTTCTGTCTCTCTCCCTCCTTACCACAAGTGATCAAAGGTGCTGGTCATGTGTCACCCAGAACAGCAGGGTGTCTGCTCCTTTCAGATCACTTACGTCTGGCCAAAGAAATTACTCTTTTCAAAATAACCTCACTCCTTGGTAAAAATCAAGTCTTCCACTTTCTCGGAGCACACAATGTTATTTAGATGCTGTTTGCCTTGAGAGGACCATGCTGGTTTTCAGTCTCAAACTGATTCACCTCTGTTGCATCATGCCTCCATGATACTAGTCTTCATAGTAACACTTAATAGTAACAAAACTACTTATTTAGTAACACATAAGCTTTGGGCACAGTATTAGAAACAGCACAGTTCAAGAAAAAACCAAACCCCAAAATTGTTTGACCTGTCAAAGGGGACGTGCACTACTTAGGCATCACCAAAGACTCTTTCCAAGACCAAGCAGTTTGTTGCTTAAAACCATTTTCTCCATTGCAGCTCCCTTAGCCTGCCAGCCAGCTCCTGCTCTTCCATTCTGAGCTGCACCCCTTTCATGACACTACTCATAGGCTATATAGTGGCCTATATAAATCACGTATATATTTGTGTAATAAAATATGGCCTCAGCAAACAGTCACAATATACATGAAAAACTAAAAGATGAAACTCCTCTTTGTAATTCATTCCACATTTGATTGCAAAGCACCTACCTGAACATGTCTCCTAAGCCTTTCAGCATTCCTTTCTTTGCCTTCATTTTATCCTTCTCTTTGTCTCGATCTTTCTTCTTTTCTTTTCCACCCTTTTTTCTGTCACCTTTATCTTGGCTCCCATTCATCTGTCTCTCCAACGAGTGGGATGGTTGGTCACTTGCTGTGGACACAGATTCTCTACCAGATCTTGAGCTCTCCTCTGTGTCTTCCTCCACTGAAAGCACATATTAAAAAACATCAGTGGGATAAGAACAAACAAAAAGGGCACGCTTTTCGATATACTGTGTTAATATATTTTGACACAGAATATATGCATAACCATAAAGTAATAATTATTTAGTGTTTGTTTTGGGTTGGGTTTTTTTTCCCCCTCTAAAATCCATATCTGCTTATGTGGGGGTTTCCTGGCATGTTGATTTCTACTACTAAACTCATAAAAGCAAGGAATTCACCTTTGCAGAACACTCTGCAAAACACAATTGAGCTTTGTGGGTACTCCAAATAATACATGGATTAATAAAGAGGATTAGCAAAGTGATGTTAATTGGCCCATTTTGTTTCAGTGTCTAAATCAGGAGACGAGAGCTTTAGAAATGCAAGAAGAAACAAGAGTAGTGCAGCATGCCCTGTCAGTAAATTCTTAGTAATACTCTCATAAAAATATGGAAGTCATTAAGGACTGTTAACAACCTCAATACAAGCTTTAATAGACTTTTTCTTCTGCTGCAAATAACGTAATGGTTTTGTCACACTATTTCATTTCCTGAAGCAGTTTAAAACACATCATGCTCCGTGATTTTTACTCTTGGTTTTATTCTTGGTTGAGATGGGGCAGCCTGGGAGGTTCAGGTGGGGAGATTCCATCCAGCAGGACAAATAAAATCCTTAAGGACAGAGAACATGCTTCTAATTCGAAACCAAGACTCCGAGAATCCTAAATCATACCCAAGGTTCAATTTAACAGAGCATATGTACTTCAGAAAGCTTGAAAGAAAAATGGCCAAAAGAAACAATCCATTCAAAAACTCAAAACTCCTGCAGTAGCTTAGTGGGAAAGAAATAAAACACTTAAAGCTCATGGATCAGAATCCTGCATCCATTTTGACTTGACTTAAAGCCAAGTCCAGAAAGTACACTGGTGAAGCCATGACCTTCCAGAAGCTCTAACATTTTATATAATCACTTTACGAGTAGGGCTACACCATCTACACAATTTTCCAACAGACAGCACTAGGCAACAATTAGGATTGCTGATGTATACTTTGCACTGTCTCCTGTAGCTTGAAGGAATGCAAAGGCTCCAAACAACTTCTGGCAGCAGAAGTTGAAAAATACAGGTTTGCTTTATAAACACAACCTATGGAAAAGAAACTTCTTTTGTACTCAGTAAGAATTGGAAATAGCTGTGGCTTATTGAAGGAAAAAAAGAGTAATTTTTCAGTTTAACATACTTTTACTATGTATTATTATTATTCCTGCTAATATTATTTGCTTCTAGATCTCAGTGACTCTTCTACAGCCAATACAAGCATGTCATTTTTGAAAAAATTCTCATACACAGACTACCGTAGAATACAGACTTGCTTTTCTTAGTCATCATTCATATTTGCCTTACAAGTAATTCATTCTGCCAGAGAAGTCTACAAATCACTGACTGAAAGCCATTCAATATTGTCTTTCCTCTCTCTCAGATACCTGCCTGCAAAATACTCTTTCTTCATTAATATTACAATACACAGACCTGTCCAACAGTCTTAGTACTTAGATTCACTGAGTATCCAAGATTTCAGTAACTATTCTCCTACCCTGGATGATCACAAGAACATATTTCAAGAAAAAACATACCACATCAGATAAATCTCAACATTAATAACTATTTTTGAATCTCAACTAGGAGTCTGAAGCAAAAACCACCAGTGGAAAAAAATAAAAGGAGAGGAAAAAAAAAAGGGACAGGTCTTGGCATTTTATGTTAACTTGTCTTCAGAAGTGCTCTGAGCTAAGCAGATGATACAGCTTCTCAAATGTAGGCACAGTTTTAATCATGTTCGAATAATTTAATTTTAGAAAATTAATAGGCCTGTCCTATACATGCGTCTGTACTAGCTGTACTTGTACTTTTTTTGGTCACAGTGTTTCTTAATCAGTGCCTGGGATGATATTTAGTTATTATTAAAAGAGTAGTGGAAAACCACTTTTTGAATAGAGATGCAAATTTTTTTTTTGCATGTTAATTTATAGCTACAATCTGTTCCAGTTAAAAGCAACTAGACATTTAAAAGATTGTACTTGCAAATGAATATAATTAGTAGCAAAAAAATGCATTAAATTTCCGACAAATTGTGAAGTCAAATGTTTACTTGGTACTTCATTGCTAGAATTTTCAAGATGAATCAGATCTAACCTATGGTTTTTCCTATTCATATAACAATACACTAAATTAATCCTAAATATACATTAAGCTTACTGTGCTATGCTGAGCTGCTGAACAACTTGTCATAACAATGCTTCCTCATATTATTTATTTTCCATATCCTATGGAGCTAATATTGCCTCCTTTCTACACTTGTGCTGCAATAAATATTTGTCTGTCATACACAGTTTGCTTGCAATTAGCTCTGTGGCTGAGACTGAGCCCTGTGAACCAGGATGCCTGTTCTCTGGGAGCAAACACTGGTGTGTCTACCCCACTAAATAGATTTCCAGCTTTCTTAAAAGGACTCAACACGAAGAAACTTGCTTCACTTTCATGCAGCACAGTCATTCTGCAATTAACATACACCTAATTACTAGTGTTTAAAACAAATGCAAATGCTGCTCAATTAAAATTCAAGCCCAGGCTACAAATGAAGCTTCTACTTTTTGTTCGGTTGCAGTAATGACATTAGGTTACTGCAAAATGCAGCATGTATTTGTTTTGGTGCTGTTATTTCCTTCCTTTCCTGCAACCTCCTGCCTTCCCATTCAGAATGTTGAAGCCAAAAAATTAACCTGGAGTATACTTTAAACATCAATTAAACCTGTAAACTAATGTCATTTCATGAAGCACACTGTACTAGGGAGAACTACACAAGCAGGTATTATGAAGCTATTCTCCTAATTAGGCCATAAAATGGAAAAGATGCACATGAGGAATCAAAGCTACTTAATGTGAAGCTATTTTGCTGCTAAGCTTCCAGACCTCTTATTGTGATATTTAATACAGCTCTAGATTCTAGCAATTAAGATTCAGCCAAAGATTAGAAAGCTTTGTCGATCTCTCCCAAACCAAATGCCCTGTTCTCATTCAAGACACTAAAGATAAACATTTTGCTTCCAGTCAGCTATTTCAAGAAGACAAAAAATAATAATTAAAAAAAAAAAGCAGGAAAAATTATCTGTAGAAGCTGAACACCCACACCTTTCCACAAAATTTGTTTCTTTACAGCCATATAAACTTACATGCATCTCCTCAGATGGTTTTTAAAATGTTAGCCCGTAACTGGTCACTACTATCTGATTTTCATCCTAGACTTAGTCATTTAACAGCATGCTGTTCCAAGGACAGCAAGGACATTCAGAAGAGAGTCAGCCCCTTTGCCACAGATGCTACCTGTAGTTTTATGCCTTTTGTGTATGGGGTGATGACACGTTAAGGACTCTTCTATACAATTTTCTACAGTGCTACTGTTTGCTACTCCAAGGAGCCTCGCTGTCTGTAAGAAAGAAGCTCTCTTAGCACTGAAACAGTCAGAGGAGGAAATGGAAGTTAGACAGATGAATCCAACCTCAAGGGCATCAGCAAATTGACCACCAACATGTTTGCCTGGGTTTCATAATGACAGAAAGCCACATTTTAATTTCAAACAATTATGGAATAATTAAATACGATTTAAAAAAAAAACTTAGGCAATGTCATTATGGGAGCAGTGAGGCATTAGTTAACGTTAGGACCAGATTGTTAAATTAACTTCTTCATATTTGTGTGTGCCCAGGCTTTGTCCAGCTGAAGGCAGCATTTGGTAAATTCTCTGGAAGGCCACATGCAATTTACACAAAGTGGAGCAGACTGCAGTGCTTTCAGTTTTAACACAGATACAGACATGCTTTCAGAAAGACAGGCAACGACTGGGACAGCTCCTAAGCTTCCTTGGCCACTGTGAAAAGGAGAAGACTGAAGACTGAATTCTGCCCAGCCAACTAACTACCTTTGCTTTGCTACTCATCTGCTTCTAGTAACCTGGCAGGGAAAATTTCTGGATTCCTTCTTAGAGGTTTTGTTATAATATGTGGAAGCAACTCAACAGAACGGGCATTTCCATGCACATACCTTGAAGACACTTTGCTCAGCCCTTCTTTACCTTGTGAGGTTTGAGATCTCTCCCATGACACTGAGATGGCTGCTGGTCCACCAGTGCTAGATGACTTCATCCATACAGAGAGATGAGAGCAAAGACTCACCCCATGGCATTCTAATTTCAGCCAAAACACTCTGTCTGGTTTCTGCTACTGCCATGCAAAGGATACTAAGGCCACGAAATACTTGCTTGCTACTCTGTCTGCACTGCATCAACAAGCTCAAACCCCCTCACAGTAATCTCATAAACCTACACTCATCCAGAAAGCATTTCATGGCAACAGTTCTATACTTCTGATCAAATGAAGTTAAACCACCTGTAACTTCTGGATAAGCCTGAGCCTCAAAACAGGATACCACTATCAGTGAGCTCACACCAAACAAGGTCCATTAGGAGAACGTGGCTCTTTGTCCCTAAAGACCATAGGCATGCAGTTTGAGACAATGAGCAGGGTCACTGCACATTTTCTCATACCTGTTCCTCTGCTGGCCAGGAACAGATTGACAGCCAGCAGCACCAGACCGGCATTTAGCCTCACTGCTGCATGAAATTGCTAGGTGCTGGAAAAGCGAAGCAGAATTAATTCTGTCTGTAACTACCTTTGAGAGAAGTGACTGCCAAAATGACCTCTCTTTCAGTCTCAGAACACTTTTAGAAAGCGGCATGTACAAAGCTCAAATAATTAAAAAAAAAAAAGTGATTACACAAGTAGCTTAGAAAACAGTATTAGTGAATGATGCTTACAAAAAAGGCTTTTTGAAACAAAAGAAACTAAGAAGAGTGGAGAGTAAAATTCTCTTTTCAAGTTTTTTTTTGTTAGCATTCAAGCTAAATATTTTACTACTTCAACATTCTCACCATCATCTTCATTCATAAACTTGTAACTAGCTATAGGCTGATTAAAAAAAAAAATAATTCTGTTAGTGTGCGACAAGTTGAAAGTAGTACAACATGAAGGTTAAAAATTCAATGGTTTCAATGCAACCTCTGATTGAGGTAATTTACCATTCATACTATTTTCATTCAATACAAGTTGTCATTTTACCAGCCCATTCTTACATAGTTCAATAATGATAAGGTTAGCTTTGAAGTGATTCTTTTATGTTAATGACATTCTCCACATGTTGGGTCATACTTCGGGTTAAAGAACTGAAAATGTAAATGAATGCCCATTAGGGTGGGTAATAGCTGATCATTAACTTGATATTTTATTAAATCTGCCAGCCTTACTCTAATTAAAGGACAGAGATTTCTTTTTTACTCCCAGACACTACAAATGTACTCTTTCAAAGTTAGATGCACATATTTTTGTAACAAAGTCAATGATTTTTTTTGTCTTCCTGCGTAATTTTTTTTTCTCTAATTTACATTAGTAAATTAATTAGCTGTCTTACAGAAAATTTTCATAGTAATTTAGGTAAACACACTCCTAATAATCTTATTTTGTTATTTTAGAAAGGAAGGAAGCTGCAGAGTGCTGCAATCTGTTAATGCATATGAAGGGAAAAAGCTTGAAGGAAAAATATTGGTGAAGTTAGTTCTATCCTTTAAAAATCCTCAAGTTATCTTCCACTATTTTGAATCACTTCTAAAGGAATTAACCTATGTTTTTAACATCCTTTGCGTACGGCAATAGTTTACTTACAAGTTTCCATGCCTTCATCATCATCATCTGCTACGGGTTTATCGTATGATTTGTCTATGGCAGCTCTGAAGCTTTCATTGCAGCCTCGTCCTCGGATAATTCGCGGGCGCGGGCGGTGGAAGGGAATATCACCATTCAGAGTCACCTCAGCAACGGCTGTCTGCAGGCTTTCTAACGAGCTGGATTTCTTCAGACCTAATGAAGGCCCCACATCTCTGGTTGGGGAACCTTTAGTGATTTAAAAGGAGGGGAGGGGGAAAGGTAATTAGAATTAGGATTGAGAACTGCATGCTTGATTATGCATATCCATCCTGAACGTCTCTGGGGACACACTTAACATTATTCACATCATCTCTCCATAATCTGTAGGGAATTCTCTGCAGATTTGTTGGTCTCAGAAGTGAATGAGCACGTCAAGTCATCGTCAACAAAAGTGACAAAGTTAGCAATGGCTGGCTTTTCGAGTCACTGAAGAGAGACAAACATCCATTGCTATTTTCTTAAACAATTTGAAAGTAATCATGGGGCTTTAAAAGCATAGCTCATCACACCAGCAGAGATTCACATCTAACCAGCATCAAACAAAACAATGAATTGGTTTTGGTTTGAGCAAAAAATTTCATCTGTACTGATGGGAGAGCAGATTATGAGCATGAATCCTGTTCTGTTTAGACTAACAGTCTTCCAAAGTAGCCTGAATTCTGGCTTCAGGGAACATGCAGTTTGCTTTTCATTGAGTTTGAAAGGCTTGCATCAAATTGCTAACAATTTCGTAATGAAACGCTTCTGAGAAGCATCAGTTGACTTGCTGGGATTCTGTGAAGGCCTTTAAAAATATCTGTGGAAAGGACCCAATTAGTTGGGCAATACCAGTTATACAGCTGCAAAAGAAATGCAGTCCTGGCAGTCACCAGGTTGATGTTTGGGCAACACTACAGTTGGGGCTGAGGGCAGCTCTTATTGCAGCAGCGTGTCCAGAGATGTGCCAAGAAAGCACCAGACAGTATTCTGCAAAAGCTTTTCCCCCCTCCAGTCTTCTCAGGTTTGTGGACTATGTCTAGCCTCTGTTTTTAGATACACACACTCAGAGTGCAAACCAGCCCATGACTGCACCATTAGATCTCATATTATAGTTAAAACCAGGAGAAACCTTTCAGGGGAAAAGAAATCACTGCATTTATTTGAAATGATTTTGTTCTGAAGTGCAGTATTGTCTTGGGAAGACTTTCCATAGGATTCGGGGCTGGAGAGCAAGATGAGGTGGGACAACAATCATCGTCATCATAGCTACATTTCCTGAAGTTATGAGACCAGAGCCCTCCCCGTGTCACCGTTTATACCGGGAGCGGAGAGATGCAGCAACACACAAATTCAGCAAGAGAAGGCCAAAGAAACAACTTTATTAATTTATAGCCCTGTTTTATATACCCTAGCCCCATAGGGCGATGGGTCAGTGATCACCCATCTCCTAGGGGGATTGGCTAAAGTCCTACAACACCTACTTCAAACTATTTTTCCAATGTACCATAAACAGAACTTCGCAAAACAGCAGGTGTTGGTCCAGCTTACAAAAAACATCCTACTGGTTTTCATAACACTGGTGAGAAAGGCAGGATTCTCACTGAATATTGTGGGAACCTGAGAAAATCCCTCTGCTAGCAGCTCTGCAGCATCCACACTCCCCTAGAACATGGAAAGCTCACACTTTCTCTACCAAAAGGGAGCAGAACAGACAATCGTGATGTGGCACCACAGCAGTCCCAGGTGGTGGGTTCTTACTGCATTGTTATCATGTTATTGTTATATATTATATATATATATTGTTATTGCACAGTATCCTCATCTGACAGAGAAACAGACAGCACTGAGAGACAGAGCCAAGAACTGAACCCTTGGTCATACCACGCCAATGAACAATAAATTTTTAAGTATGGTCTGGTGTGGAGAAAGTAATAAAAGAAAATTATCTTTTTTAAAGTATTTATCTCGGATTAATATAAAACTCTGCTGTTGATCCCTATTCTGCTAGATATGAGGAGGGAAAAGAGAGGCAGTACCTGTCACCATTCTTTAATAAAGGTATGTGAAGCTACTTTAAATTGTGAAAAACTCCTATTACACTCCCAAAACCAGCTTCTTTCACTAGTTAGTACAGAGTGAGAAGGAAGAGGGTTGCTGGACCTACAGAAGGGATGCAGATGCAGCACAGCAGCATCTTCCCCATGTCATTTGTGAACTTGGTATGAGATGGAGCAATGCAGCAAATGCTTTCAATTTCTATTCAGCTATTAAAAGTCTGAGCAATTACATTAAACTAAAATCCCTCAGATCAAATAAATTCAAACAGCAGCTGTCAAAGTATTCCCCTTCAGCAGCCCTACTGATAAGATGAACTTGTCAATAGAAACAAAAGTAAAAATCCTCTTTCACAGATTTACACAAGTCCTGCAGTTGGTTCCCCCAGCATTCTGGAGTCCTGCTGCTTGGACCCTCGGTCAGAAATAAACACATCCTAACAAATGAGAAAAATTTATCTTTATGAGCTCACATCTCCTAGAAGGAGACAGCCTCTCACTCAATAGCCCATGCTTGTTGGAGGGCTGAGGGTCATGGGGATGCCTGGGGGCACAGCACAGATGCTGGGGTGAAGAGCAGCCAGCTGGGACAAGGGAGGTTTGATGGCTTTCCAGCTGTACAAACAAGCTGCCATCCACAATCACCAAACTTCTGAAGGCTATAGAAAGTATTTTTATATAACACTTCACCAAGTAAAATAACTCGAATTTAGACAGTTCCCTTTCTAGCATATGCCAAAATCTGCTATTCCTCCACTAATGCCTGCGATACACAAGAAATGAGACTTGTATTTTACTTTTTGAGATTGAACTTTGTGGAAGAACTGTCCATGAGACAGAAAAAATGAACGCAGCATTTTGAAGGAAAAAAAAAAAAGAGGAAATGGGACAATCATATATAAACCAGCTGCCTGACAGATCCAATTTCATATACAAAAGAAAAAGGTATCCCCTTACACAGCAACTGACTGTAAACTTCCTTATTCCACATTCTGCTTTGCAACCCTCGAAATGAAATGCTCATATATCTTTTCCTAATTACTGAGAGGCTCTTTTTGTAAACAGTAATTATGAAGAAGGCATTTATGTGCCCATTTACGTTCATAGAGGACATTAAAAAAAAAAAAAAAAATCCATTTCCTGCCACCCAACACAGATCTTTGTGAGAACTGTATTTATGTAAGTTGTGCTTTCCCAAAGGAAAAGCTAGATGGGATATGACCTAATGTTCCTTGAGTACTGTAAAACTAATAATGGATTACAGAAATGATGGGAATATTTATTGAACTTGGGTGGCCATGAACACAAATGTGGGCAGGTTGCAGAATTTGAAAGAGGGAAATGTCCTTTTGCAAGCAATTTAAGCACTGTGATCATAAAGCTATGTATATTTCAATACATTCACTATCTTCTACAGCCACTTCATAGCAAGTCTACTATTTTCAAAACATATAGTTAAGCCTCCCTGTAAACTGAGTTCAGAATTTATTACTAGAATTCACCAGCTAGAAAGTGAGTTGTTTACCCATAATCCAGTGAGAAACAGCAAACTTTCTTCAAAATTGATTCTGTTTAAAATTTATGAGTCACATCAAAACCTTGTTTTCTAAATACAAAAATGTCAGCATTTTCTTCCAGCCTTTACAGAACTGGTAGTAATCATCAGAAACGTTATCTGCTCAGAACGAGTTCTACTTCTATTTTGACACCAGAATTTAAAGTAGAAAAAAGAAGAGAAAATGACACATCTACCTAAAGCATCTTTATATGACTGAGAGATGAAAGGGATTCTTTTATCATTTTTAAAACTTGAAGTTTATCAAAATCTCCCTTCACAGCAATTTTCTTAACAAATATCCTTTGAGGTAGATTCATCCCTCTGTACCACAGCAGCCCTCCCACCATGACTGCCACCATCTTTGCAGCCTCCTTGCACGCTCTGCTTAGCTCAGCCGTAGGCTTCTGTCTGCTCTACCTGTCCCACATCCCTACCTGCCTCTCAAGGGCTTTGTAACATGAAGTGGGGTGATGACCCCACTTCAGCACAGCTCCTGCCCACCACACGTGCAGCATCACTCCCATGTCCCCATCTGGCCAGCTCTTGGGGACAAGGGTCAAGCCTTGCCCTCCAGTCCAGGTCCCCATCTGGCCAGCCCTTGGGGACAAGGGCCAAGCCTTGCCCTCCAGGTCATGTCCCCAACTGGCCAGCCCTTGGGGACAAGGACCAAGCCTTGGCCTCCAGGCCATGCAATCACCCTCTGCTCATGTGTGACTGTGCTGGTGGCATCTCCAGCTATCTGCTCTCACGTGCACAGGCAGCCCCACCATGTAACTTCGCAGCACGTACAGACCCAGTGTGACCTTTAATACAAGTAGATCACATGAAGCCCAGGTGTTGCTCCCTGCTTCGAGCCCACTGTTTCTGCCTTGTGCTGATGCTGTTTAGTATCTCCTTGTGCTTCCACTTCTCTCATCTTATGTTGAGCTCACGATAGCGTGCCACAAATCCGCTTGGACAACTTGTGAATGCAAGAAGTGTGGTGTCAAAATATGATGGTTCCTTCAGTGACAAATTTTAAAGGCTCTAAAGTAAATTCTTCAGCAGCACTTTCTTTTAAATGATTTAAACTGACAATTTTCTTTCGTATTATTTTAATAGTAATATTTTTTTATTATTATTTTTATTTACTCTTAGGTTATACGCTACCAGCACCTGATGCCAAACAGTTCCCTCAACTTGATGAAACCAGTTTTGCAAAGGCACAAAGTTTAGTTTCTGAACACTTTTCTTAAAGGACATCAGCAGTGAGTCTACTTATTTACTAGCATCTGCTCCATTGCATTCAATAAATTCTACTTCAGTTCATACACCAAAAGAGTTAACATTTTGGCTGGGGAGAGCAGGGAAGGAATAGAGGAAACAACTGCATCCAAAATAATTCAGTTATGGTTCCATTTAATAAAAAAGCGTATTTTAAAAGCACTGTGTAACAATACAGAAAAAAGTGCCCAATTTAAAGAAATGATCTTTGCTTTTTCTTTTCTTTCTTCATTTTTACAATGTGTAGATGGAAAAATAGCCACCTAGAACTATACTATGCTTGGGACTCAATAAATGAGCCATGCTCAATTGCTACTGAATATACTTCTAACCTCTACGATGAACTGTAAACACTGCAAGGATTAGTCACTTCAAGTGAACTATAGAAAGAAAAATAATTAAAAATCTATTATGGTAACTAGGGCTGGTAAGTTCTACACTCTCCTTTTCATCCAACACTATTAAGTCCAACTTTGACTGTAACAGAGTTTGTTTTTATTTTTTCTAAAGTAAATATATGCTGAAGTTTTCTGGCTTCTAGAGTTCATTAAAACGTAGTTCACCACACATTTGAGGGATTTTTTTTTTTTTTTTTTTTCCTCCCTCAAAACCAGATGATTTTTAAGCCAAACTACAGTAAGTGGTTTGTTTAACAGCCACATCCATCTTCAGTAACGGGAGAAATCCAGCATTTATATACAAAAGCTGCTTAAAAGCATGCAAGATAAATAAAATAAAAGTACAGTAAAAGGTGTTTTTTTCCTTTTTTTTTTTCCCCCAGACTCTGAGCTTGCTGCGTACAAAATATGTAACTGCTTAGTCCAGATGGTTACGGTCATGCTCTTTCACCCAAGTTGTCTGCTTTGTCTCTTTTCTGGAATTTAATCCAGGTGTTACACATCGAGAAAGCTACACTCGATTAACACCACCCTCTAGTGATACCCCCCAAAACCACTATGCCCTTTTAAAGCCTGAGCATCATATTTTACTACAACACGGAGGTTTCACACCATTCTAATCACATTCCGTTCAAACGGGCAGGCTAATAAGAAAATGAAAAATAATTTACAATAATTCTGAGTTTGATCTAGAACTCCTTTTTATGTGAATAAGGCTCAGGGGTGAAGGCAGTTCCTAAGCACCCATTGCTACCACAACCATTAACGTAATTCATGCATTCACAGTCTGATGGCTTTAATCCTTCAAAATATTAATACACTTTAATTTTGTGTACTCGTTCTCAATTTGTAAAGCTGCAAGTCTGTGGCCATATTCCACAACATTTTAAGTGCTACAAGTTTTAGCTGTTTAAATAAAAATTATCAGTTTATCACTTGATTATCTATAGCTTCTCAGTATTCCTAGTTGTGTTGTAAAGTGTGGTTAAACAGAGATGCAGTTGTGAATTATTAATGGTAAATTCTGTATGGAATCTCTACTCCCCAAATCATGCTAAAATAAATAATATTTTCAGGTTAAAAAGGTGAATTGTTCCTAATTAGAGCTAAGTAATGTTATGGTGTCCTCTGGACCTAGCCTAATTAAAATAGCATTCCAAAGGTCAAAAGCTAACTTATATTAATAAATCATAACGGTTCATAATTGCAGTTGATGCATTATTTTAATTACTACTAAAAAAAATACGCTTTGAAAGCTATTTCTCATTATCATTGTGTGAAACGTTACAATCGATGGTATGTGGAAAAGATTCTATTTACATATTCTTTTGTTCTGTTACGAGGCTCGGGTTTCAGCTCCAAAGGCGAATCAACTTGCAAAATAATTCTCCAGCTCAACTCACAACATGTATCTGATGACCACTTAAGGCAAAGGTAGCAGTTTTCTAATTAAAATAATTACTTCCAAGCACTGTGTTAGCACTGTAATAGCCAAACGTTTGACTCTTCTACATCATTTCTCTGTACATTAAGAGTTTGAGGCTAGGAGATTTTCCAGGATTTTTTTGAAAGGATAAAAAAAATGCAAGCAACTGTGAATATTGATGAGTTCAAAGCGTAGCAACAGGTATCTACCTACAGTCACATGTATGACCTGGCTGAATATCCTACCCTAGATGCTCATCTCTATAGAGAATTTTCTTTTTCTGTATGACTCGATTATTCACAACAATAGAAAGCAGCCATGCAAGTACTGGAATATTCATGTTTTCATGCAATTTGACTGGCAGTTCTGTAATTGTGGTAAGCTGCTTTGACCAAGGTTTCTATAGCAACAGCCTTACTGTCAATTCTTACCTGTTTTCTGGTCATCCATTGTACTGAGCTTAGTCTCGTCAGCTACTGTTAAAAGGTAAATGTATAACCGTTAGCCCAGTTAGTGTCCATGCCCCACATGCATCCAACATTCCTTCTGTTTTGCATATTTATTTTTCTAAGTTAGGGGACCTTAGCAAAGTCATACTTCATGCAAATAAACTGCAACAGTAAGCAAACATTCTAGGTAGAAAAAGGCAGCAAACTAGTAACCTTCATGCAATGTCAGTCATGTTCACATCACAGGCAAGTACAATATGTTATTCACGCGTTAGCACATCACAACTAGTCAAGACAAGTCAACACCACCAACATTCTGTCCCCCGAGGAAGTTGGTGAATCAGGGATTGGAGTTAAGATACTCACGATTATTGTAAAGGGGCAGATTGAATTGTATTTTACTATTCTGATTAGGGAATTCTGTGTGTTTAAAGGATGAAAACTCACTCTTTAAGGTTACTAGAGTCTGCACTTCAGAATCTAAATTCAGTGGCAGAAAAATAGATGGGCTTGTTAGCAATTACTTATTCTCGGTTGTTTTATCAGTTAAAATGATTATAGTTGATCGCCTGTCTTAGCTGCTGCTACTTTATAGGGCTTCTGATATAAATATTAAAACTTGGGTCTCAAACACATCAGAATAGAGATTAAAACTCAGGTCTCAAACACGTCAGACCAGTCCCATTTTCTACTTCTGAATGAACTCTTTAAAAACCCCCAAAACTTTCATATTTAGCATCTTAATCAAAATCCACCTACAAAATGTGAGACTATGAAGGTTCTTTAAGGCTAACTACATTATAATCCTGAACTGAGAACAATCCTGTCTACCCAGAACCACAACGTGGTACGATTTTATGCAGTCATTCTATATGGAATGGTAAATGCACTTTCCACCTCCATTTTAATAAATATTTTTAATGTTTATGTATAACCATATATCCAGAGGGCTATCATATTAAAATGTATGCACATTTACAAGTGGTACAAACAATACACAGGCCACTTGGCCATTCGTGTTAAGGATACTTTACGTCCCACCAGTAGACATTATGCGCAGTAGTACTGCACGTAAACAATGTGTTTGGAATTACCAAGTCTATATACTTACAACATGAAAAATCAGGTTCAAATAAAACAACTGAAAAAAAATATCACTCACTACCTAGATCCATGCTTTTGGATTTTCGTGTTTTAACAAACTCCAACTGACTGGCATCTGAAAATTGCTTTGTACGCTTTTCTGACATGCTCTGGCGTCCAAAACCCTCTCGCTGGAAGGCAAGCACTGGATCAACATCTGGACTAAGAGTGCTGTAGGAAGGGAAAAGGAAAAAAAAAAAAAGAAATCATGCGAACATTTATCAAGATCACGCAACCTTTCACTCTGCAGAGAAAAGCATTCATTTAGCACGTGACTCCTACCAACGACAACGTGCACATTTTTCAATGAACCACTGCAAGCCCTCAGTTACACACACGATGGATTTGCTTTCCTGCATTGAGCAATTCTAGTTAAGAAGTATCAAGAATTTCACTTATCAGCTTTAATGAAAGATATACATATCTGGCATGCTATACATGTGCTATCAGAATTTACAGCCCCAACAGAGAAATAATTGGAGGGAGAATAAAGCAGTTCCTTTTTTCTTCATGAGAAACAAATATATTCTGTTGATAGCAAATGACCAGCTTTTTCTTCATGGCAAAACATTTTTAATAAATAGAATAGTAATTTAATAGACAGAATCTGTCTTGCCTGAAGCCTACAGAGCTTTAAAGTTCTTCTTTTAAAGACTTTGCATTAAAATTCCTCTCCGTAGGTGAAACCGCTTGTAAATTTTGCACCGTATCTCCTGGTTTTAACCTGCCTATAACAGAAAAACATTACTCATTAATTCCCTCCTGAGCAAGTATTCACCATACTTGTTCCACCACTAAATCAGAAACGGGGGAACTGGACTAAGTTTTGGTCTCTTCTGCAGGTTTCTTGCATGATCTCAGCTGAGTGAGTCAGGTTCCCAGCGAGGAGTTTCACCATGTTTCTTCAGAAGCACGTTGGAGATAAGATATATTAATGTTGGCCAAAGGTTGGCAGAATCATGAATGCAAAAAAGCAGGCAAAATTTGGTGTGCAAGCTAAACCCTTGGCTTGCAATGTGTTGCCATGGCCACAATGCACGTGAAAAACAAACCCCCAAAGTCAAATAAAAATTGCAAGATTGCTTATTGCTAATAAACAATACGAAAGGAAATTCACGTAAAGATCTGACTCCTGCAAAAGAGAGGATTAAAAAGAGCCTGAAGGAAAGCCCAAAGAATTTAGATTACTGCTTCAGCTGGCACAAAAAGAAATCAAAAGCATAAAATACTGAAAAAATGAGTATATTGCAGCATTGTTATCTATCCCATAGGAAAAAGTTCCTCAAAATCCCTTCCCCACCGCAATTTTGATGGTACTTCAAGATAAAAAGCTAAACATTCTGTCATTGAGATCTCCAAGTGTAACACACATCTCGTAGCTAGAGAAAAACAGGCAAATACTGAATTTCTGCTGAAACCAACTTATACTTTTAAATTCTGCAACGTGCACGTGTTATGGTATGCCATCTACTAGAATTTATAGAAACATCTTTGATCAAGAAACACCCAGGTATTAGGCACAAGAGGAAAGAGAGGTAAGGAAAAGTGTCCAAAGGCATCAAGCACTAAAAACGGATAAAAATCACTATCCACATTACCAGGCAGCCTAGAAGAAATTCAAGCTAGTAGTGGCAGATTTACAAATAATAAGATATGTGCACGTGACAAGCATATAATACTTAAGCAAGAGCAGGATCAGAGCTTATATGAATAAAGTCAATGTCAAGTGCCTTTTGACTTTAATGTTTCTGGCTCAGGCTCATAATGTTTTACATTTAATTACTGCAACTATTTCAGAGATGTCTGCACAATTTAGCAATGTTTTGAAGCATATGCTTAAAAGCTCTGATGAATCAGAGCCCCAGCTCAAAAATAACTATTTAGTACTCATATTCACTCCCACAAAACAGGGAAAAAATTATCTCCACTTGATAGAAAGATAAAAGAGACAAGGCCAGTACAGGCTTCTGGCATTTACAGCAGCACAACATGTAGGTGAACAAAAACCACCTAAGTCTGAAAACGTCCTCCGAGTGACTCAACTGAACTCAGAGGGTTTCAACACCTTTCATAATCAGATCATAAATGACTTTCCCAAGGCCACACAGGAGTTTCTGGCTCACTGCTAGTCAGCCCTGCCTCTGAAGGACAGAAAAATGTGGTTTTACTAAGTGAGAATTTTCTCTGGCAACATCTGCTAACACAGCTCATGTTAGTTAAAGATGATTGGTTTCATCTCGCCGAACAAAATGCATCCTCGGACACTTTCTTCAAAAAGGGTGAAAACCTAAAACTATTTTTTTTGGCTCTATACTCCTTTTTTTTTTTTTTTTTTTACATGAGCTTGCTTTGATCCATATGTATAAAGTTTCTGATAAAGCTGAATATAATGTTCATGTAAATAACAGCATGCACGTATATACTCAACTTGAAATCCTAAGAACAGACTAAAACTCTGAAACTAAATAAAGCACAAAAAGGGCAGCATAGGTCCTGAAGAGAGCAGTGGGGTCTGGACACAGCGTCAGCAATGGGAAATTCTGGAGTCTGGATCCTGGTGTTTCCACTGACACTTCCTTTAGGGGCTTTCTCTCTGCCTTTCTTATCTGCCCTTATCACACTTACCTTCCACACACACTCACTAAGGGGATTGACACACCATGTTTGCATAGTACCCTGCATACTAAATGTACTGCTTAGCACCAGAAGTTGCTTGCTCTCTGACATCACATTTCATACCTTTTAAGGGTCCAGACATCTGAGCCCTATGTAGAGTCATCAGTTTTCATGTCCCTGTTTATTTCTATTATTAATGACCCCCAAGCGTGGTTTAGTCATTGTAGATGACAGGAGTCTGAATGCATGTACACTGCCTAAAAGTATTCAAAAGCCCCCATGAAGATCCACAACTGGAAAAGCCAGTGAGCACAGAGGAACTAATGCCCCTAAAAATGCCTCATTTTAATATTTTTCAACTACATTAATAAAAGACAGAAGGTGAATTTAGTGCAAGTCATTAAGCAATGCCAAATGCAATTTACTATATTCTAGCATACTTAACAAATAAGATTTCTGGAATGACAGCTGATCCTTAAAAGAATGTAACCGTCTTCTGACCCTCAATGTTATTAAAATTCCACTTATTAATCCTGTCTTATTGCCCCTTTGTTTTCATAACATTTTCATCAAGGATTAGGGAGATATTGTGAGACTGGAAAAGCTTACATTTTCTTCTGTGATTCAGAACAGCTGCCATTCTTGTTTGGATAACCCATCATCCATATTCTTAGCTTTACCCTTTGTGCCTTCCAGCAAAATCGTACAATGCACCTTCGTTTTACAAGTCTTCCTTTATCCATTAGCAGCAGGAAATTAATGCAACAATCTAATTCTACTGCTATTTACTTTTTTACAAATAGAATACATTAGATAGCAAGGTGCTGCACTGATCTACTCCTCTAAGTGCAATTGTACCCGAAGACCTTTACAGTTTCTCATACAAACATTTAAAGGTTTTGAGCACGATCGATTCCGTAATATCTAATCCCTGTTTTATTTACTGTTACTTTCATTTTAACAGAACCACGTGAATCGCCAGACACACCGCCGAAGGAAATGTAAAACCATCTGCAGGTTTCAGATGGGCTCTTATTTTATGGTGTAGGTTCTTGCTCATATTTGGCAAAAAAATAAAATAAAAAAATCCCTCAGCAATAAGCTATTATGTGCAGCCTTGAGCCTATTTAAACATCTCAGCTCTAAAAGCTTTTACAAAAGACAGATGGACTTTTCAAGGGCTTTACAGGTATGACTTGTCCAAGAGAAGAGGTGGAACGTTAAAAATAAAACGCAAATGAGGATGAAAAAAAAAAAGTTACCTTTTTATAGAATCATTAAAACAGTGCTTAAAAGACAGGAGTCAATTCCTGGACATAAGATGAAAGAAGCTAATATAAAGCAAAGAAGAAGCTGACAGGTGCATATCAGCTGGCAGGTGTTATTGCTGTTTTATTAAGATATTGCTGACACATTCATAACAGGCTCGAGAGAGAGAAGGAAAATAGGAAAATTCATATACTTCACACCATTTGTGGTAATTATCTAGCTTCAAGAAGTGGCAGTGTACAGGGGTAGGCCTTTATTTTGCTATTACTACAGCTAATTACAGGACTTACAAATTAAATCTTAGATCTGTATTAATAGTACTAGCTAAGCAACACCCAGTATTTCTTTCCCAGGAACACAAGAAAGTCAATAACAGTGTTCAATGCACTTCTCAATAAGACTCTCATATTAAAGTGTACAAAACTAATTAGAGAGTCAAGATTTTCAAACATTATTTTTACTCTAGATTAAACATATAAAGTTACTTTCCATAGTTTTAAATGTGGAACTACGACTTTCCATATTTTTAAATCTAGAGCTATTATAGTCTTTGTATGAGTTACAAATCATATAATGATATGAAAGGTATTTCTTCCTGTACAACAAAGAAATTTTAACTAGTTCTTGTTGCACAAGCATTAACACTGAGGCAAAACAAAGAGCTGCCTTGACCTCTAAGCAGATTTTAAAATTACTGTACATTATTAGGAATATCAAGAGCATATATGGAAGTATTTAAAGGCTCCTATATATGTGCTGGAATATAAAAAAATTGTATTTGTTTAATAGACTTCGAAATATTTATTTCCAACTTGAATTATTCTTTCATCTTTTATAAACCCAAGTGTCTAAATATCACAATTTTTTTAACAAAGCTAGTCCAGTTGGCAACTAAATTAATATTAAATCATCAAATTAACCCAGCTACATGCTGATTTGGTCTTAATAACAATTAGTAACATTTCTATAAATGTGCTTTGACAGAGCACAGAACTCCAACCAGAACTAGGAAGTTTAACAAATTATCTATACAGACTTCCTTTGTAAATCAGAGACAATTAACAGTTTGAAATTCGTGAAATCTAAATGTAAGGAAAAAACAAAGAGAAAATTACTATCAATGCAGCAGAAAATTAAACTAAACGAAAAGACATAACTGCAGTCATCTCTTATTTCCTTCACTACACCATGCTCTTACCAGTCTGTTGACTCATTAATTGAAGATTTAGCCCATCCACCAGCATCAACAGTGCCAAACCCAACATCATCATGGGAACTGGATGATGACTGGTCAGAGAGATGAGGAGGGAGGACCGACAGCCTGTCATCTTCAATAATGACAGTGTCATCTTGGGGCATGTTCACTGTTGGAGACAGCTGATATTTACCTGAACAATAAAAGGGAGAAAAAAACCCAAAAACTAAATAATGGCAGAGTGCCTTGAATAACATATAATCACAGTTGATAAAATGTCATGTCAAACTGCAACGCTACTGATAAGAGTGACACAACACAGATAATAAAATTAACCATGTCTCTCTTCATACACATCTTGCTACGCAGAGGTCTGAAAAGTAACACACACCAGTTGTACCTGCAGCCTACAGCAAACTGATCACAGAATCACAGAAGAGTTGAGGTTGGAAAGGCCCACTCATCTGGTCCAACCTCCCCTTGGATCAATCAGGGACACCTACAGCCAATTGCCCAGGACCCTGACCAAAGGGCTTTTCCATATTTCTACTCTACCACATCCCTGGGCACCCTGTGCCAGTGCTAAGTCATGCTCACAGCGAAAAACTGTTTCCTGCTGCTCCCGTGTTTCCATCTGTGCCCACTGTCTCAGGTCCTGTAACTAGGATCTGAAAAGCACCTGTCCCAGAAGATAGTATCTTCTCTTGCATGAAATTATTTGGTAGAAACTAAGAAAAAGTTCAACAGGGACTGCCAGACCTCATCAACTCTCCTGACCAATCTCGCCCTCATGAAATTTGAAACTTGTCTGACTGTTTTTTGCAACTTATACCCCTTTAATAAATGTCCCCACAAAGGCACAAATTGAGAAAGGTGATGAGAACTCACAACTCAAGCGAAACGATGCCACATTTTCATTCTCTCCTTTAAAAAAATAATCTAGAGGCACACATGAAAAACTTTGGAAAAAAAAATTACCTAATTCTATTACCACCAAACGCAAATAAGTTTTAACACTGTCATTAAGCTGCTTAAACAAGAGGCATCACTACCATGTGAGTGACATAATAAAGATTCAACATCACTCTTTGCTGAGTAGCAGACTTCGCTGGGTTAAATTTGTGAGAGTAGTAGTGAAAAGATGACATTTAGAGGATTCTTGCAAACTAGTAAAACACTGTTTTCCAAGTAAAAATAGGTGTTAATGCACATTTACAGATTATAAATGCATTACCACTGCTGCTCTTACAGGGATAAATATATACACACATCATTATGTTTTCCAGTAGACATTTCAATGTGTAAGATTGTGCAACAACTTTCAAACTGCTGTATAGAAAGCAGAAGCAACTTTTAAACATGTAGGAAACTTTTATGCCACCAAAACAGACTAAAAAGATGCAAAAAAAAAAAAATCAGAAGGAGTTTGAAACAGAACTATGGTTTCAACTCAGTAAATCAGTTTTTCAGGATACCTGCATGAGATACAGAGCTGGGAGGATGGGGGTTATCTAATATTATTTGGATGATGGCAGAAATACAGAATTATCACCATCTGAAGTTTTAACTTGGAATAAACAGTTTACTTCAGTATTTACAAAACACTAAGCTGAATCTTACTCTAGGGAAAAGAAATATTTGCAAATCTGGATAAAAATTATGGAGTTATGTGAAGCAATGGCTAATTATTAAGTGTGATTCTTCAGCTGCACATATTTTTTTCTGTGATAGAATACCTTTAAAAAGATTTTTTTCCTCCTGGATATCGATGCTTAACTTAATAAAAGATCTGTCATTTAAAATGTTTGGTTCTAACTCTCACTATATGCAACATTAGTTCTAATGAATGATCACGAAATTACATGAATTTTATTCCTGGAAATGTATTATTTTACTAAAACAATTAATAAAATTGTCACATCTCATAGGAAGAAAAGCAATAACTTAATCAACCATTTATCTGAAAACAAACTGTAAATTATTCTAAAACTATGATGCACTGCAGTAATGATATATAGCAAAACTTTGATTTCCGTCACTTAAACTGCTTCTATGGACACATAAAATATTTTCACACTTTTATTTTTCCTACAGATGTGGAAAAATAATGCATAATTAGGGCAAAAGAATTTTTCCCTCTTTTCTGGAAATGTTTCAGTTACCAATACAACCTTTGCACGCAATTATGAAATGCGTTAAAAACCCAAACAAACAAAAACCCCCGAATTAAAGCTAGCTAAAATGATCTCTGCTATACGTGTTGTATAGCTTTCCAAAGCTGGGGAAACTGCCTTCAAAAGAGATCACTGAAGCAAGCTGAAGAAGAGGCTGGAAGAACAAGGTACTGCATGGTGAACATGTCACCGCTGTCAAACTGAAACGAATGTCTTCAGTTTGCATAACAGCTGAGTCTTTGCCCAGCAATAGCTTCTTTGATGGACAGGTTAATGTTTAGCCTGGTAATGTACTTCTTTCCAAACATAATGCCTACAAGACTGTTAACTCTGTAGTTAATAACGTCCCCAAAGAATTGATTGTGAAAAGGTATAACCTTGTGGCATTCGGCAGATTGAACTTCCCATTTGAGAGGCTACAGTAATTGGGTAACATTTTTAACTTTTCACTGCCTTCCTTTATGTCTGACAAGGGTGTAGACTGACATTTTAATAGTTACTTTGGAATTAAGGAGAAAACCCATCTGACGTGCTTATGCTCTTCACTGCAGGTGAAGCTAAAACCAGGTGAGAGGCTTCACCTCCAGCAGATGGGTAGATAACTCCTTTGTAGAGAGCTCAGCTGAAGTGGACAGAAAATACCCTGGGAGAAAGCAATGCTGCAAGTGTTGTGAGAAACGTTGCAAGGAAACATTCAAGGTCTTTTCCAACCTAAATGATTCTATGAAACATCAAAGAAACTTCAAACGTAGTAATCATCAGTATATTCGACTGATCTACAAATCTGAGATGTTGCTCAATCTGTCTACAAACCTCTCCAAGACAATAATAATTTTCCCTCAGGATAGCAAAGTGCTATAAAATTTAGGCTCTGGACACACTTCAAGTCCAGTTTTGCATATATTAATTCAACTTTAGAGAGACAACCTTTCATCACATAGAATGTTAAGGGTAGGAAGGGACCTTGAAAGATCATCGAGTCCAACCCCCCTGCCAGAGCAGGACCACCTAGAGCAGGTCACATAGGAATGCATCCAGGTTGGTTTTAAATGTCTCCAGAGAAGGAGACTCCACAACTCCTCTGGGAAGCCTGTTACAGAGCTCCGTGACCCTCACAGCAAAAAGGTTTTTCCTTATGTTTCTGTGGAACCTCTTATGCTCCAGCTTACACCAGTTGGCCCTTGTCCTAACATTGGATGTAATAATGTATTTTGGACTGTGTAATAGGGAAGGGAAACATTCTCCCTTGCAAAGGTGTCTCATCTCAGGACAACGAGTCTCAAATTTCTTGAACAAGTTACCTATCCAAAGTGTATCCTCAGGACCTGCCTTCCAATACCTACAGGAAGGCTGGAGAATGACTCTTCACAAGAGTGTCCTGTGACAGGATGAGGGGAAATGATTTTAAACCAAGGGAAAATAGGTCTAGATTGGATCTCTGGAAAAGGTTCTTCAGTAGGAGGGTGGTGAGACTCTGGAATAGATTGCCCAGAGGGGCTGTGGATGAGGCCTTGAGCAACCTGGTCAAGTTGAGAGGCGTCCCTGCCCATGGGGGGAAGGTTGAATGAGCTGATCTCTAATGTCCCTTCCAGCCTAAGCCATTCTATGACCATACCAAACTATGGGGTAAGAAGGGTTCCCAGCTGTCTGTACAGAAAAAGAAGTCTCAGAGCTCCAATACCAAATGTCTGGTCTACAGAACTTTCAGCTTAGGAGGAAAAATATACCAAACAGTACACTTCAAACCTCTTATAGTGCAGACCTATAACAGATCACAAAATAGTTTAGACCTGAATTAAACCATCAACATAAAAAGCTCCAAAAAACCCCTGTGCTTACACAGTATGTAAAATAAACAACTAATGAAGAACCCAGCTACTCCAGGTCCTTTTAAACCTTGAAAATCCCTGAAGTTTGGTTATCTGTTTGCTGCAAGAACTTGTCTCTCATACTACACTGTGTTATCATGGTAGTATATCTGACTCGATCCTTCTGATTTTGTTATGGCTTTCTCTTTAAAGGGAAGGGATACGAAGTTTATTTAACACCCTTATGATGGGTTCAAAACCATTACCTTATGAATCTCATGAGCATTTTGTTATCATGGGATTCAGACCAGTGGTACACTTCAAGCCTCTTCCACAAGTAGAGGTCTTTTCTTGTGCTGACATGGCAAGTGATTCCTATCTGCCTGACTCCATCATGAAGAATGAAGTATTAACTAAAATAGGAGTAACAAACAATATAAATAATAATAAAAGGAAATAGTGATGATGTTGATAATAATAGTGATGCAACTTCCTGCAGGAGGGATACATAGAATTGTGCAATCAGAAACATTTTCAGATCTCCATTTTTTTTTCCACTTTTCACTAACAGTCTACTTGTCCCCAGCAATATACCAAATTTTGGCAAAATTTCCCATAGACACTCATATCGTCTTAGTTTTCCAAGCTAAACAGAGGTGGGATTGGGAATAATTGTCTAGGGAACATCTATGAATAAAAATGTCTCCACTATATACAGGCTTTAGATTTCAAGAGACTGCTCAGATCTGTCAAGACTATTTCAGCAGACCACCACATTCCGATGAGATTCTTGGCTGGGGAACTGCATTTTGCTTGTAAAGGGTTATTTTCATTTCATTGACACACACACTCTACATCTCTAGCTAATTTTTTTTTTTTTTTCAGAATAGAATCCTCCTGATTTGTCCTTAAGATAGAGATTATTTATGTAGAGAACAAAGTATTTCCTGTTGTGTAGGAACGGGAATTTTACAAAGTTCTGAGGGATCCTTCAGGATGAAAAGCAGATTTCAGTGCAAGCTATTGTTATTCTGTGTACCCCCTGATAAATAACTTCTGGTTAGTCACCGTTAGCAAAAAAACCCCACCATGTTCATGAAAAGACATATCAGCAACTAGAAGAAAGAGATGAAAGAGGACTTTGTACTAAGATGTTTGTTGAATAAGAATAATTTATATAGACAGCAGCTATGCATTTGCGTATTGCAAAACTCAAGAGCCTAATGGATGATACACAAGAAAATAGTGTATTGGAAGAAGAGACTTGAATTTTTAATCACAGAGCCAAGCAAACCAGTATAAACCTAAGGGTTTATTATAGCCATCTAATTTTTAGAGGAAAATATCCAACTTGTATAAATAAAATACCACCTCATCAAATCCAAAAATATACTACCCTAAAAATACAAAGCACTATCTCCTCCCTATCTGAATTTTTCATCGAAATATTGTCAAGTGAAAAAGTGTAAGAAAATCTATGATAGCAATAATCATCTAGAAAAGTAGATCACCATAAAAACTGTCAGAAGCATTAAAAGATTCATGTAGCCTTTTTGCAGTAAGCAAACATTATTTTACATAATGTAAATCATGTTCTAAACCTGGTATTTCATTCCCACTCTCGCAGCAAGGTTCTGACAACCAGTTCTTGCTGTCACTTCTGGACTGAAAGACTGGAAATTCTGTTAAATAACTTCCCCAAAAATGACATTAGAAGTATTTAAAAGAAACAAAGCTCTGTTAAAAGTTTTGTTCCAACTTTAAGCAATGACTGAAAAGAACAGGCATGTTCCAGACCTTGAGATTATGACTTCTGAATAGTCTAGTTTAGGAAGGAAGAAAACTCAAAATCCATCAATTTTTCCAGTAGCAAAAGAAGCAGCAAGACCTGCTCCTTCACACATGAAATCAAACTGTGACCTCCTCACCATGGGAAGGTACAGACCTCCAGTCTTCCTCAGTCAGGTTGTTCTTAGGACTAACTCCCCCACTTTTAGGCCAGTTTTCAAGAGAGGAGGAAAACTTTGGAAGAGCCAAGTAACAGCAGATATACATTCTCCACAAAATATAAAAAAGTTATGAGATTTTTTTCTCATTATTAATGCTAACAGGACAGGGATTGCACTGCATAATAAACAATAGAGTCTTACAAACTTGAACTACTCTGAAACAAGTAACTGTATCTGTCCCAACAGGTAAATAATACCTCTCTGTTCTATGGCACTGCAGGAAAACAGGCACGGAATATCATCACAGAAGATTCTAAATACTGCAGTTTTAATCTACTGGCACTGATTAATTCATGAAAAAACCCCAGAATATTAGAAAATAGACTGCCACCTAAAAACTGGGTTTAAGCCTGACAGCTCTGTGAAGCTGCCATGACTGCAGAAGGGAATGAATGACCCAGTGCCAGCAAAACCAGTTTTTAGTTACACTGGACTAGATCCCATTTACCGTGAGGTTCAGGCACAATGTGATTTTCCATGCCTTTACACCTAAAGCATCAATGGATTGAAGCCACAACTAAGCAATTTTTGCCATAGATTCTGGTTTCTGAAAACAATACAGGAAAAAAAAACAATGATTCAGAGGAAATCAAAACCTCAGCTACAGGTTATAAACCACTTTCAAAAGGCAGGACGGATCTTTTTTGCTATGTCTACATTGCAGGGGTGTCCAAACCCGTGACATTTTAAGAGCTTTGGAAACACTTCTGCTGAAACATCAGTTACTGGCTACTGCTAGAGTGATGATACCAGACTGATGAACCACTGGTTCCATTTGGCATGGCAAATCCTGCATTCCTTCGGTGTGGAAGCCAACTGCATTCCTGACACACGCGCACAACTCTCTCAGGGTTTCTTCTCCCATCACTGAACAAGGTGTTTAAGCGATAACTCGTTAAAGCTTTTATGAGCTCCATGTGTAAATCCTCTGCAACACTGATGGAAAAAGCAGAAGGCAGTGCTTTGTGTTTCATCTAAAGCCTTGACACCACAAGAACCAGTCCGTTCTACGGGAGAGTAGGGTTAAAGACTTCAAATTATTTTATTGCTCCCTAGATTTGGCAACGCATAAATAGCTATTTTAAATTGTTCTCTTTACGAGAATGTGACTGGGTGAAAAGGTTTCAGGCTTCTTTGTTTCTCAGGTATACAATTTTTAATTCCAAGCTGCAAAAATGGTATTGCAATAAAACAGAACAGGATTTATTTCTAATTACTGTTGCCCAAATGCACAAAACACCCCAAAAAGATAAAAGACTTAACTGAAGAAATACCTTAAATAGCAAATTTGTGGATTTTCAGAGAGTTTAACCACAATGTTATTCTGCTGCCATAAAGAAAAAAACAAAATACACATTTAAAAAAAAAAAAACAACCCAATAATCCAAACCCAGAGTGAAATTTATATACAAACTGTTGACTGGAAAAAGGCTAAGTGGTGAACCTTCATTTTCTAAGGCTGCAAATAAATCCGATGCGATTAAAAACTAAGTTCAGCCTTGCTTCATATCAAGTTTATAGCAGCATCTTCCAATATATTCTGCACGTGTCAAGCACACTAAAAAATGTCCCAGATTTAATGGCCATGTCTTATATGTTTACAACTCGCAACTCAAGCAAGCAATCATCATGTCTTCTGTCAGGTACTATTTTCATCAAGCTGCTTCTTGTGTTTAAGTTTGAAAATCCTTTCAAACTAATCCCATCCTAGTCAGTAAATCCAACCACTCCTGTGGCAAGGCAAGTCTTTATTAGCTAGCTCTGTACATCGGAAGCTGAATCGTTGCAGAGCAACTGCTAATAACCTCATTATCCACTGGGGCCATGCAGATGGTATGGCACAGAATCTACACAAGGGATGCCTCAAATTAGTTTTGGGGTTTTAAAATTGGTGTCCTGCAAAGCAAAAATTCAAACAAATTAATGAAATGCCCTAATAAGCATAAATGGATGCAAATTTGCCTTGTTTGTTCTTGTTCTTTGGTACGACTGAAACAGAGGAGAAGAAATGCTGAAATTAATTATAAATTCCTCTGAGTCACTGACTTTGATGTGAATGAAGACTAGACCAACCAATAATCTGTTGTCCCAGATCAGACACTGAAAAACCATGTTAAAGGCTTCTATTATTTATTAACTACCACGAGATACAAAATTCACTTTATAATTCCATTTCACTGTCTTTCTTACACTAACTATCCAGAAAGCTCAGGCAGAACAATCTCAAGGCACGTCTTAAGTTGGTCAGTGCAACCTCCATACATTAACACATTAATCACCCTTTGCTGAATCACAGATAGGAATAAAAACACGCCCCGATTAGCAGAGCTGATTTGACTCACCCATTATCCTGCTCAGGGCTGCGTTCCTCGTGGGTGACTCGCTGAGACCCTCGACCCCACCATAGAGGGAATGGGAAATCCTCCGTTCCCGGTCGTCCAGCAGAGTCTCTATGGGAAGCTCTGGCCCAGAGGGGCTCCCAGGTGACTCCAGCTGCACAGAGAGAGGAAAATTAGCACCCAGGGTCCATTTAGCAGCATGGGGGAACTGTCACAACTTGCCTAAGGCCTCGAACTGTCTTGGCACCAAATGAGCTAGAACTTCTCACCCCGGACAAATCTAATTTGCAATGACAGCTCTGCTTAATGATCAAGTTTCCAAGCCACTTTATACTGCACCTCCCACGGTGCCCTGTCAAATCCCAAATCATTCAGTAGAAAATTGGTAAAAAAACCCAACAAAACCCAACACAATACAAGACATTGCATTTTGGTGTGCCTTTGTTGGATAAATTCTTAGTTTTGCCTTTCACCAACACTATTGTGCAGGCAGCTGGACCATCCTCTTAGGAGGAAAGGCTGAGAGCCATGGGGCTGTTTAGCCTGGAAAAGACTGAGAGGGGATCTGATCAATGTTTACAAAGATCTGCAGGGTGGGTGTCAAGTAGAAGGGGCCAGGCTCTTTGCAGTGGTGCCCTGGGATAGGACAAGAGGCAGTGGTCACAAGCTGGAACCCAGGAAGTTCCACCTCAACATGAGGAAAAACTCCTTCCCTGTGAGAGTGCCAGAGCCTGGTCCAGGCTGCCCAGAGAGGCTGTGGAGTCTCCTGCTCTGGAGACTTTCCAGCCCCCCCTGGATCTGTTCCTGTGTGGGCTGCCCTGGGTGACCCTGCTCTGGCAGGGGGGTTGGACTCCATGATCTCCAGAGGTCCCTTCCAACCCCTACCATTCTAAGATTCGATTATCTTTCCTATACTGACTGTCAGAACAAGGCCCATTAGGAGCATGGAGCAGGAGCTCCATTTGGAACTGGGCTGCTGGCACTTTTGGAAGTGGGGCTGCAATATGCTTTCAAATGCAATCACAATGGAAACCCCCAGGAAACCCCAGCACACAAATTAGTAACCAATATGCAAACACTCAAACATCTCATAGTTAGGAGGGAAAGAAAAAAATTCAGAATTCATAACTTTTTTTTTTTTCCACAGAAGATGAGTCTTTTGCTGTGCCTTTCCTGGCTGCAGGGTACAGAGACCTCGTGTGCTTCATTCTATCCAGAAGCTTCCCTGATCCCTGGCACTGCCGCAGCATCCAAGCAGAGCCATAAAAAACACAAGTGGCAAGACCTGAGGTGCCAGAAGGTTCCTCTGAGCAACTTCTCAGCTAAGCCTTTGCCAGCAGAAGCTGGCCATCCCTTGTTTTCCTGGGTTTGCCTCTCAGAGATTTTAAAAAGAGAAGAAAAAGCCCAGTTTTCCTCAGTGAGCCCAGAGAATCAGAGCTCAATGCAAGGCCAAGCTTGGGAGCGAGGAGAAGCAGCACCTGGGTGCTCAGCAGCGAGTTCAGTTGCCCAGTTGCTCACTGCCGAGACAAGAGACTCCCCGTAACACCACGCAGCTCTTACACCATCATCCTTCCTGGCCCTAAAGCTCTTGGTTCACCTGAGCTCTAACACCCTGCTGCCTACTTGGTCATGCTACCAAGGGACCTTCACAGGGCCCATTAAACCAATTCACCTAAACGACGTGAACAGAAAACATCTCTATCAAAAAAAAAAATTAAACATATATTAAAAACCAGATGTGTTTTGCAAGGTAACCACACGAACTCACGCATCAAAGCCTTAGCTGTTCTCACCCACACACCTCTTCATATTGAAGAGTACAGTGAAGTCTTAAGAGAAGTTTCCTTACACAAATGGCATGGTATATAATTCACAGGCATTGAAACAGAGTGGACACCAGATACTGCAAGATACGGAGCACGTTGTGAGTTCTCTGAAGCCACTGGGAACGCTTGTTTCAAGGACTGGTCTCTAAACGAGCACGAGCTTAGTTCATAGTTTCAGGAATTGCAATAACAAGCAACATGTTTGTTGTTTTTTTATTTCCCCCCTTCTTTAAAGAGCTGCCCATTATTAATCACTCTGCCCGCAATCCCCAGCTGACTTAAGGAATGCATGCAACAAAAAATTTTGGAAAAACTCTGCTCCAAGGGCTACAAAGTGCTCAGGCTCAGCCACTGTCTCCTACAGCAGAGGCTTTGAAGCCAGCCCGATGGGCTAACAACTTCTGCAAGTGGGGTGCTGGCTGAACGCCCGGGACAGAGAGGCAGAGGTTTGTGAAATGCTGCAATACAAAAATCGAGGAGACCACGACTGGGAGGTCGCAGAGTCTGTAAAATAAAATAAAATTATTTCTCTTCAAAGTCATCATCTGTTTAATATAAATGAGATATTTAATGAAGTTCCAAATTGTAGACTTATCTCTCCCAGTTTGATAAGCACTGGGGAGATTTACTGCATCGGAGGGTCAACACAATTACAATTGGAGGCACGTCAAGCTGCAGGAGAATAATAAACTTGCAGTGCAAGTGAATTAGACTCAATAAGGTTTAAATAGTGAAATGAGGATTTGTTTTATTAGTTTTTTAAATTGCAGATTACAACTGACAGCTTTACTGAAAAGTAAATTAAACAATATTTGTAGCAACTGCTATAAAAGAATCTAAGGCAAATTCAAAGAGAAAAGTTAAATTCTGAAACACCGTAAGAAAAAAAAAGGCATAGCAACATTAGACTGCTTGAGAGCTTAAACTTGTATGATAAAGGTATTAAATGATGAACTAACCTTTATTTCACTGCCTTTAAATAAGGTGTGAAAATATCAAAGTGCTTTGGGATTTTTTCTCCCAGTGCTATATTGATGACTTTATGTAACAAGTGTCCAGCTTTTAGTGAGCCATATCACACAGCCCTTCTTCATGTGACAACCCATCACCTTTCAAACTCATTTGCAGGAAGGTCTCAAGAGATTTTCAGAAAGATATTGACAAGAAGAAAGCACTGAATCAGAGAAATACATAAAAATTCACTCCTGGTAATGCAGTAAAGTACAGGGTAAATAAAAGAAACAGCAGGAGATTATATTCAGATGGCCATGTTTTATAAAGTGAATCTTCTATTTTATCATTTTCATGGGGAAAACTTTTTGTATTTTCAATTAGCATCTCAAAAGATGGGTTTAAACAAAGGCATCGATAGCCAACTACACAAATATTTTACAAAAGATACAATGCCTTTTATAAAATAGCAAAAATTAGACAGCAATTACACAACTGGCTTTCACAAAAAAAAAAGAAAAAAGGAAATTCTTTTCCTTACACTGTTAAACAGGAAATTTGTTAAAAAAAAATTACATTGGATTTGGAAACTATGCTGTGGGCATAACAAAGGGACTAACAGTCCAAAGCAAGACTGCCGTTCAAATAACGACTCGTTCTTCCCGACGTGTTTCTAATAAAGAGCTTGAATTACACATGCTGGTTACTTCTCTTAGCTGGCATCAGTGGTATCTGGTATAATTTAATTTGATTAACTGATAAAGAGTAGGTAATAGAAACAAAGATGGACAAAATCCTGACCTTCACTAAAGACCTGTCAAGGAAAGCAAGCCAGGCAGCAGCTGGCCCCAGTAGCTCCTATCAATAGCTGCCCCTTGTAGGAGCACCTCATGGTGTGACAGTTCAGACTCACAGACTGCTTGTGGTCGGATGGAACCAGTGGGGATTGGTTAATCTAACCTTTTGCTCAAAGCAATGTCAGCAACAGCAGGCTGCCCAGTGCCTTGTCCAGTTGGGTTTTGGATACCTCTGAGGACAGAGGCTCCACAACTTCTCTGGGCAACCTATGCCAGTGGGTCACCACCCTCTCAGAAGACAATTTCTTAAGTTTAAAGACATTTCTTGGATTTCAGTTTGTGCCTGTTGCTTCTTGTCCTTGCACTGGGCAGCCCTCAAAAGAGTCTGGATCAGTCTTCTTTATTTCCCCCATCAGGTGTTTATAGACACTGGAGAGATCCTGCTGAGCCTTCTCCTCTTCAGGCTGAGAAGAGTCTCTGGGTCCTAGCACAGATCTATAATAAATGATCAAATTCTTAAAAATTAAATAAAACCTCACATGCTACAGATTGCCTGTAGCTCTTTTTTTTCCCCCATTCTCTTAAAACAAATATAGAAACAAGTTTTGGGTTTTGTTTTGAATTTTTTTTTTTTTTAAATAGACAAGGTCTCTACCCTGGCCCTTTGTCATTCAGATAAGAACCAGCTGTTTGCTAAAGCACCAACTAGCCAGCTGCTGCTTATCTAGATGATAAAAGGCAAACTAATGTGGTCCTTTTTACTTAAACACCACTATCCATCCTATCTGAAGTTATGCACATAAATATGAAAGAAGTTTATATGCACAAGAACACTGCCAAAATATTCAAAGCACAAACCTTTTATTTTTAAGAAACAATAATAAGACTCCCTTTGTCCTTCAGAAAGAAAATTATCCAAACACTGGCATGCAAGCTTTATGGATTTTAGAAAAGCCAGTATACAAATTTGCTATATATTACACTGCATCCAGGGTACTGAAGCTCATTCTGTCACACAGAATTATTCTCCAGGCTTTCTTTTCCTTTTTGTGTGCCTGAGTACTGTGGCTAAGATGTCCAAAATGCTTCAGCTTCCTTTTTCAACAGAGATACTTTCACAATACTACTACCAATATTAAATCGGGTTTTCTTTGTTACCACCCAGGTTGGGATCCTGCTTCATGGACAGACTTTGTAAGATGCAAAAATGTGAGTAAATAGCATTAAAAGGGCCAGGCTTGACTTGCATGCACAACCATCCACAGGTAAACGTAAAATTAGTACAGAGTTTCCAAGAAATACTGCATTCTTCTTCTGACAATGTTAAAAGGCAAGGAGAAGACAAAAAATGCTTTCAGATTTGCAGGAGGGAACCCATAGAGCTTTGCAATTCATAGTTAGACAGCAGGTTACAGGGTATGGGGAGGAACTTGGGCAAGATGAAGCTTGTAAGTTGATGCTGAGGGTAGTAAAGGGATAAGGGAGAAAAAAGTTAAATGGGGACAGGTAGAAGGGTAGAACAGAAAACAAGATATAAAAAACCCCAGAAACCCATGCACGTGCTTTCACAAATTTAAAAAGTATTCTTGGGATGTCCACTGTTAGAAGTTTACCTAAACACCCTGAAAAACGTGCACCAAAAAGCCTACCAAAGGCCTAAAAAAAGACCATTAATAAGCCCTGTATTAGAAGCTCAGGTTCAAAACTCCCCTTTAATAAGCTCAATAAACTGAGAGGAAGAAGGAAGAACTTAAGCAGCACTCTTCAGAGGATGATCAGACTGAAGGCAAAATGTTCACCACGGACATCAGACATAAGAAAGTACACAGGGCATCAGCTGGCCCCCTTGATGGCAAATGGGAAAGTGGCACTGAGGGACAAGTCTGCAGTAAGGAAGTTCAATGATTTCTTTGCCTCACCCTTTACTGATGAAGATATTGGGGTGATTTCCACACCTGACCCCATTTTTTTTTGTAGCAAATAAGGAGAGGAGTGAGATCAGCCAGAAAAAAAAACCCACACAGGAGCTTTAGATAAAAAGGGTAGGTGAGAAATTAACATTTCACCCCCGTTAGGTGGCATTCTCTCAAAAGCCCTGAAGAAACTCAAACATGAACTTGCACGATTGCTGGCCAAAACGTTCAAGATGCTGTTCTGAACAGCCGTGGTGCCAGATGACTGGTGGTTGCCTGTGTACCTAGACTGGCATCTGAGCTCCTTCTGGATAAAATGATGGCATCTACAATAAAGAGTAACTCCACTGTGTGTGATGGACATGGGTCCACAGGGCAGGTAGATGTCCATGGGGATGGGGATCCATGGGGATGCCTCACTGGGATGCTGGACTTGCACAAAGGTGCCACTGAGCTCTCTGGCAATGAAATGGATGTGATGTATTTGCATTTTCAAAGCCCCTACCCAAGGCTTCATACCAAAGGCATTACAGAAACTAAGTTTTCATTTTGTGGCTTGAAATCTGGCTGGAGGATTGTACACGAAGATCGAGCTTCAGGACAGAAAAAAGTCAGCTGTAGATTCCCCCAGGGATCAGAGCAGGGAACAGCTTGGGCTGATGAGTAGCTTTATCAATGACTTGGGAGAAAGGAGTGAACAGTGAAATCATGGTGTTTGGAGAAGATGCTAAAGCCTTTTCAATAGTTCAGTGGACTCCAGAAGGTCATCACAAAACTAATCTAGTGAGAAAAGAACAAAAAAAACCTCAAAACTGTCATATCAACTTCAAAGTAGGTAACTAGGTAATGCATACAGGCAAAAATGATACTGAATGTTTTATACTTCCACACACGCTGGAAAAAAAACCCCACAAAACATTTGCTTGTTTCAATTGTTTTACAATGAAACCACTCATTTGCAAAGCCTCTCTCACTGATCTGTCTACCAGTCACTTTAGTTAAACAGTTGGTGACGTCCTTATATAGTCTGGATTCATGACTCTTTCTCTGCTTCATCACTTGCTCCACTTTCAATTCAACAACTGAAGCAAAGATGAACAGGCATGCAGAAAGATACGTGGGGATCTGCAAATCATTTACAAACCTTCGTTTCAAGCAGTTTTGGCAAGATATTCTGTCAAAAAAAAAAGGGAGGCAGATAAGACACACCCTTGAAATCTCTCTGAGGAAAAAGGTGATGCTCTCTCTCTCTTAATGTCAGACAAGTGCTGCCTGTATGTGACACGAACAGAGTGCAGACGAGCAATCTCTGCCTCTAAGCTGTCCAGGTCACGGACCTGAGAAGAGGAGGATTCCAAAAGTAACAATTACCTTTATTTTCTTGAATCAGCAGATACTGCTGCCAGCTGCACGGATCTGCCCAGCAGTGGAGCTCTGTGCATGCATTATGATGATGCAGCCAGCAGCTGTTTGCCTGTACAGGCTGATCATCGTAATATCACTAATTAACAGAACATGGTGCAAGGAGCTCGTGTGTTTCTCCTTAAATCTTAGTAGCTTAAAAAATGTCAGCCCTGAGTTCAAGAGCTAAAAAGCTGAAAGATCTTCTGAAAACCGAGGTGTTAAATACAGGCTGTGAGTACCAAGTCAATACTATTGGCACTCTTCCCATTTTTGCCACTGCACAACTTTGGAAAATACATCGTAAAGTCTCTCTGTGCTTATATAGGGGAGCTGAGGAGTCAACACACAATGCTGAAAGCTGAAAACATTGAAGAAGTTACATATGCTGTTCTAATCGAAGGCGGAGCTGAGAGGAATCTTAGATATATCCAAATACCAAACTAAATGTTTTTCATAGAATCACAGAATGGTAGGGGTTGGAAGGGACCTCTGGAGATCATCGAGTCCAACCCCCCTGCCAGAGCAGGGTCACCCAGGGCAGCCCACACAGGAACAGATCCAGGAGGGTCTTGGAAGTCTTCAGAGCAGGAGACTCCACAGCCTCTCTGGGCAGCCTGGGCCAGGCTCTGGCACTCTCACAGGGAAGGAGTTGTTCTTCCTGATGAGGTGGAACCCTCTATGCTCAAGTTTATACCCGTCATTCCTTGTCCTATTAATAGGCACTACAGAAAAGAGGTTGACTCCTTCCATTTGACACCCACTTGTTTTTTTGTTACACTAATCTATTTGTTACACTAATCTAACAGCATCTATCAATAATTCACTGTGATTTTTGTCTGGTGTAGCTGAGATATTAAACAAAGCTTTGCAAGGTTTGCAGCAGTGCATCTTATGGAATTAACTATAGTACTGTACTCCATGCAGATGTACTGCAAACAGGAGAAAAACTCAGACAGACAGTTTTGGCTTGGAGTTCATACATAACTTGCACTCACTCCATGCTTATATCAATATTTACTACAAGATAAGTCACTTGGAAACCTGGATGGATTATACTCTGTCTCCTGGACAGTCAATGAAAACTCTTTCTGCAGAAGTTCAGTAAAAGCACTACAGCATGAAAACACTTTTTACCTTCTGAGAAGTTCATGGTCTCTTTTGAGTTTACAGTTATGTAAGCACTGATGATGTAAATGATCTCACTACCTCCCTGAAGACAAGATAATAACTCTTATGGTGTTCATGTACATTTTTAGCCTTACTGTAATTGCTTTGAAGGCTTAGTCTACAACATGAGAACCGGTGAAGCTGTATGACAGTAATAGTGGCATAAAGAAGAAATATCAGAGTCACTTCATGAAGTTTTGAAACAGTTTCATGCTCAAGTTCAGTTTCATGCTCAGTTTTGACTTTTGAAAGAGGAAAACTTTCTGACAAAGAAACAGCTCCTCTGTAGCACATCAGAAGCAACTGGCTCTGCCCCTCTGCACCCAGGACAACAGGGATTTAGCTATCCTTTCTTCTAGACAGCAACCAAAGTACAAAATGCACTTGAAAATTCTGATTTGAGCAGAATCACAGTGAAGCAGCACTCTACGAAACCGTAATGTCAAGTGAATTCTCCCCTCCAAACACCCAGCAATTCTAATGTCTGATTATGAAAACGAATACTAAAACCAAAAAAACAGCATTCACAGTACTAACTTTCTTAAAATCAAATTCAAACTCAGTTTTACTGAAAACAGCTTAGGTTGCCTATCTATCTCAAAAGAACCCAGTTTGCTTTTGCAAATGGAAAACATTTACTGGACTCGAAGCCAGAAAAAAAAATAAATAAAAGGGTTTTTTTGTTCTTGCTGTTGGCTTTGCTGCTGTAATTTTTTTAACAGCCAGATCACAAATGTTTTTATCACCCAGATATTGAGCACAGCTCTTTTTTGCATTGATATTATCACCCCTTGAACATGTTCCTCTTCCGAGATACTTGTGACATCCCCGTGGCACAGTGAGGAATCCCCAGGGCACCGAGCCCTGACTGGTGCAGGACTGACTGGGCCACTGGAATGGAGTGGAATGAACACTATTGTTGGCCTTGCATAACGGGAATATCATCAAGGCTTTGTTCCACTTAACTGTGGTTCTGCAAGACTAACAAGAGCATCATCTGCATTTTTGTCCGTAAAGCGGGAACATACAATGCCAAATCATCACAGCTAAGGAATCAGTTGGAAAGGATGTTGTTATTTGATGGCGATTCCTTTGGAGACTCAAAGCAGAAAGTAAAGCATAGAAAACACCCAGGAAATACCTTCTCAAAAAGTGAACATTTCTGTCATCAAGAAAAAAACATTAAAACCCTATTTCTGAGGAACTGGGGGTGTTCAGCCTGGAGAAAAGGAGACACCTTATTGCTCTCTACAGCTCCCTGAAAGGAGGTTGAAGCAAGGTGGGGGTTGGTCGCTTCCCCCAAGCAACAGGACAAGAGGAAATGGCCTCAACTTGCACCAGAGGAGGTTTAGATTGACACTGGGAAAAATTTCTTCCCTGAAAGGGTTGTGAAGTATTGGAACAAGCTGTCCAGGAAAGCGGTGGAGTCCCCATCCCTGGAGGTATTTAAAAGATGTGCAGATGTGGCACTCAGGGACATGGTTTAATGGTAGATTTGGCAGTGTTAGGTAAACAATTGGACTTGATGGTCTTAAAATTCTTTTCCAGCCTAAAGGAGTCTATGATTCTATGATGGCAAAAAGTGTGATTTACCAAGACAGGGTCTACCTTTCTGATGCTTTTACTTCTCATCTGCCAGCTCCTGAACTTGCTGCCAGTCAGATGTCATTTCTTTTTTTGTTCTAATACTAAAAGTCTTTGCTGAGACTGCACACCAGGCTGGTGAAAGCTACAGGAATGTTCTAAGGGAACAACACGTGTACCAGCACATCTATAGCAATCTACGTTACTGAATTAAACATCATATAGCTGAGGCAGCCAGACACAGCCAATATTTGATGCTCCCTGGGAAAATGAGTATCACTGCAATGCTCACTTGCACAATGCTGCTCTCCAGCTGGGTCTCAGTTCACACATCCATTACTTAGGGGCTAAGCTGTCTGAATACCATATTCATAGATGTTATTCATGCAGGATACATAAATAGTATTTTCAGAGCTTATCAGTACTGTATTAGATTAATAATATCTGAAGTTTGAATCTGGCTAAATCTTGAACAAGGAACAAGGGTTTAATTGCAAAATGGCAAGAGAAAAAAAATTCTGTCTTCACTTTTCATTTAAGTCTGAGCGTTGCAAGACTTTCAGAAAACTGGCTTCTTGAATACTGCCAACTCAGCAGGGAAACAGCCTTATATCTATGCAAGTTGTGTTTTCATCACATTTAATTATGCAAAAAGTATTGACATTGTATTTCCTTTGGATGAATGTCATGAAAGCAATAATTCCCAAGAAAAACTATTTACAACAATGATTTTGTAAAGACGATAGCTACATCAATGACTGCATATCATCACTTTCCCAAATCATTATGGGTCATCTCACTAGCTTATTAAGGAGTTGGGAAACTCTAAAGTAGGTCCAGACACAGCTCCCCATCCTGTTCCCTCTACAGATATATTTCAGTGTATCAAAATCTGGTTCTAACATCAGTTTTTTCATCTTGGAGCACATACACTGTAGACTGAGCTGTGGCATTTTTTGCCATGTGATTTCTGCAAAATATATCACACTAAATGTCAGGCAGATGTAGGGCAGCAAACTATTCTTTGTCTTTGGTTCATCATTGCTGGATTTGCTCCACCGTGTTTACAAACACTGTCTTGATATATTTGATCTAGAAGATGTTTACTGAAAGTGAACATCTACACCCTCCTAGAAAAAAATATACTAAATACGAAAATAGTTTACAATATTTCACCTTTTTTATGCAGTAACATATAAAATGCATCTGAAAGTGGGGATGAATAAGGAACAGTCTCCAAAGTACATTCTGGAGCCCAGGTTCAGAAGCAGGGCTAGAATAGGACATCACCACATAAAAAAAAGTCAGAGTTCCTTCAACACCAAGTGAGAAGCTGTGCATCCAAGCTGCCTTTCCAGCAATATGTATAGATAAACTGTATATATGTGTATTAAAGCTGTGTATAAGCAGTTAATCAAGAGGAACTTAATACTTTGAGAGGCTAGTGTCTTTCAAATGTGATTTTTTTTTTTTTTAAATACACTATGGACTGAAATTTTTTAAAGCTCAATTTTATGCATTAAAAAAGAAACCACTCCTTTTCCTCCCCGGCAGGATCAGCAGTACTCAACCAATTTGTGCACAACATTTTTGAAGCAAGATGCTCAAAAAATAACATTCCCAATAAGGCCTTACTGGAGTTAACAAGAAAGAAAGAATAACTTTTAGACATCTTAAGAACAGATGCTTCCCTGACCCTCCATTCAAGTGCACCTTATTTAATTCAGTGCATTTCTCCAATTTGTCAAAATCATTTTGAAATCTAAGCCAGTCCTCCACAGCATCTGCAGTCCTTCTCAGTATGCCCACATGTTCCTACTATATAACATTATTTACATTAATCTACAAGATAAACTACTATAAATCACAGATATGTTTCAAAACACCAACACACTAACATTACACTGGAGGAGACAGAAATTGCAAACAATATCAGAAAAAGAATCAGCACTTCACCGTGAATTCAGTATTTCATACTTCCCTGCAATGAAGGCCAAGACACCACATATTTAAAATCCAAAATAACAGAATTATTTGCATCAAGAACCTTTAATTGCTTAGATGAAATGTAATAATGAAATGTAAGAGCTCTACTAGTAATTAGAAAACCTGAAAGTGACAAAGAAGCAAGTCAGTCAACACTGAGTCTATAAACGAAAGATTTGATAGACTTACATAAAAAACTCCAAAGGACAAAAAATCATGTAAACAGTGGGATCCAATTACAAAATCAATACGGTTTTATTCAGTGTTTCCTGTTATTCATTGATGAGAATACTCAAAAGAAAAACTTTATTGATCGGTAATAAGGCTAGCATGTCTAACACTGAAATTCAGATAGTTTTGTAATTCTCTCTTCCTTTGGCTTCTCAATGATTATTTTCCAGGTCTCAGAGGAAACATGACATCTATAAACACAAATACCTTAAAAGTGAAAACTCCCAGTCCCAACATCAAAAGCATATTACCTCATTGCATTTACTTATTCGCCTCGCCACAATAAGCTGAATCATTCCCCGTTTGTTTCCTTCAGTGGACATGGACCTCCTTAAGGTTTCCATAGCATCTTGATTTGTTTTGCCCAATAATGATTCTCCATTTACTGCTATTAGTTGATCGTTCACTCGAAGCCTGCCATCCTGGAAAAGGAAAGATTATAGCTAGTTACATAAAACACGCACAAAAGACGTTTACTCCGCTGGAAAGAGGAGGAAAAAAAATAACCCACACAAGAAAAATAATCATACAACTATGCTTAGTCCTAATAGTTTATGGCCAAATGAACACTGGTATAATAGCTCCCATTGCAGCCACTGTAGGAAATGTCTATTCCAATTATAGATCTGCACTGCAAGCCATTATCATAACCTGTTTGCACAAATAGAACACTAATTGAACTGTACCAGAGATGGCTCATATCCTTCCTGAGAATCTATAAGGGCTGTTTAAATCCCGGGATGCGCAAACACGGGCAGCTGAGTAGAAACCTAAATGTCACCTCTGATGGTGTAACTGGAGAAAGTTAGTTACAGAGTCGTCTCATTCTCCTCCAAGCTGTGGTTATTTTCAAAACAGCCTTATCACAGGAAATCGAGGAAGACCGAGGTACACAAATGCTTCCTCTTACCTTCGATGCTGCTCCACCGTTAATAATGGACTTGACGAAGATTCCCAAGTCGGCGTGGTTTTCTTTCGACCGGTTGCCTTTGACGCTCACACCCAGTCCAGCCGAGCCAGAGTCATTCAGGGGAACTTCAAATGTCAGGAATTCCCTGGTGCCATCAGGTGTGAGGACAAGCTCCTCTTCTTCTGTTTTCTGTTAGGCAGATTAGCATGGGATTATAGAATAGCATTTCTCTTTGGGAATTCTCATCCCTCTACAGCTATTATAATGAAAAAAAACCCCGCTTTTAACTACAATGCCACAATATTTTCTACAGTAATTATTTGAAGAAACACACACAAATAGTGTATTTTCAATCACCCCTGGCTGACGCCTAGATTCAGAAATATCTTACGATTCTAAGTGCTTTTCTGTCTAGTAAAATAATTGAACCGTGTGTCATTACTGAATGTGCCATTAATACCAACTCACACGTAAGCTGCTATTTCATTAGCCAAGAGAGTGGTATCAGAAATATTTTCTTACTTGCAAATCTATTGAATCTTAAAAATCCCATCGCATCATCTCTGGTAGTTTTGCAGTCACAGGGAGAAATGACGTGCAAGGAAATTAAATTCAAAAATTACTCATTCACCTCCTTTCGTTTAAAACTAGTTGTGTTAGGAAAAACAGAGAATTACACAGCTGAGATCTCCAACAGCACATCTCTCTGCTATTGCCAGGCATCAAACCCAGCTCTGAGTGCCAATCTTCCTGTCTTTCCCATCTCTGCCTTTCACTTCTGTCCTCTTACCCACATCTTTGCTTCTTCGTTGCTCTCCACACCAAGCCTTAGCCTGGCTGGAACAATCCCAGATCTGGAACACCTGGGAATATAATCCCAGGCCTGCCAGAGTCCCCAGTAAGGAGCTGCCCAGTGACACCCTTCCATGCACCCAAAGGCTGTGCAAGCGCAGGAGACCGGTCTCTCGCTTCCGACTCCTGCCCAGCTCAGGGTGGTGGTGGTTTGGAGGCAGGAAGGAAAACAATCAGGCCCTGAAGAGCAGAGCTCATGCACAAGAGTCTGCTGTTGAAATGAGGAATGGAATGAACAGGCTGTTCACCCACCTTGTTCCTTGCAGTAGACACTGTCCACCTTCTTTTCTGACCATCTTTTAGTTATGACAAAGTTATAGCCACTTTTGGTCGTAACTTTATCAATTAAAGAAAAAAATCATGCCCTTAAAGGCAACTAACTCTCTGAAGTGGGCTTACTGGCTGGCCTCCAGAAAGATGCTCATGAACCCAACTGTGCTGGGTTCCCACATAGAGGAGAAAGAGTAAGAGAACATCCACCAGAACATGCCTACTAATGTCCAGCAGTCAGCAGCTCTTCTCTGGAAGAATTAATCTGGCCAATTTATTTTTTTCATCATTTTAGCAAATGCATCACCTCCCTTACTGAGACTGATTTACTGACACTGATTTTTTCCCACATTACCCTCACCTATAATAAATAAATAAGCTTGCTCTTATTTTTCTCCTACTCCCAGATTGTCAGAGTAGAATAAGACATGAGAAGTTAAACAAGAGCCTGCTGAGCCATCCCTAGTTCTTAAGGCCTGAGGAACATGAAGCTGACAGGCTCTTCTGAAATCCAAACACACACTACAGCAAAGATGTGTCTGAAAGCCACATGGAGTACAGCAGTGTGAGATGATCCATTGGGGCACAAGCATGTTAGTTGTGTCACCACTGACCTAGAAACACAACGTGAAGATGTCTCACGGGAAAACAGACTGCTGAGAGAACTGGAGGAACTGAGGGAAGGAAAACAGGAGTTCCACCTTTTCCCACTTGGTTAAAAGCATAAACCTTAATGTGTTCATCAGCCCTTTCCCTCGCACAGACACTATTTGCTCATCTCTAACCACCTTTTGTTCATGGCAAAGTGTAACGCACCACCAATTAATAAATAAATAAATGAATTAACAGCCCCTATCCAATTGCCAGAGCTGCTTACAAATCCCTTTATCCAAATATGAATCCCATTACCCAAACATACCTCTTGGCCATGCAAAAGCATGATCCGTGCTATCTGTCAGGAATGGAAAGGTGCACAGTGTTCATGGAAAAAAAAAAAATACCAGATCTAGAAAATATTCCCCACATTTTGGGGAAATTACAATCCTAATTTTCCTGCTCGGGTCAGACAAGAACTAGTTACAAGCATACATTTGAACACATCTGTTGTCAGGGGGCTGCTGAATAAAGCAGTCTGAGACGTGTTACCTTTTTGTTTCCGTAGCACTGATTGCTTTCATATTCCTTAGAGACAATAGTAAGAATAAAAGCTTGTGAACCAAACAGCAGATGAAGCACAAGTTGGATACACAGGTAATCCAAACACATAACCTCATTGGTTATTTCTTTACTACTGTGATCATTGATTTACAATCAATCTCCACCCCCTCCAATATTTTCTAACCTTCTAAAAAATCTGCCAGAACCTCAACTGTAGCAATCTTCCTTCCAGGGCAAAGAACTAATCTCCTTCCCTGCACAGCCTGTACCTGTTGGATGCACTTCCATATGCCAAAGGGTCAACTGGAGACAGCATCTCAGGAAGCATCCCCAGGGACCTGGCTAATGGCCAGACCGAAGAGCCGCGTTATCTACTCGGTAGTATTCTTAATGGGGGGCTTGTTTTCTACAGCCTTGAATCAGGAAATAAGCTAGGATCAGGCTACAGACACCTGAGTGTGCTGGTGAAACTTAAGGCTTAAACCAGGAGCAAACTACTCCTTAGCAGCTACGTGTGAGTAGATCACGCTCAAGAAAAAATGAGAAACACCAACCTCAGCACTGGAACAGAACTATGGAAGGCATGAGAAAATGGCCGGGCTCATACAAAGGAAGAAAATACCATTACTGGGCTAAGGCTAAATTGCTTTAGGGACCTCTATCAGGTAACCAAAGCTTTTTTCAAGTAAGCCAGCTTATTTCACAACCTTACCTGTGTCCACAGTTTTAGGGACATGAGAAATCTTGTGGCATCTAGAAACTGTTTCATCTGCCAGTACCATACTCTTAAATGTAGATTTTAAAAAGAGAAAGCGATACAGAGAACAAACATTTATTTTTGATATCCCATAACTTTTTCTAAGAATACTTAGAAGAAAAAAACCGTGGCTTTCAGGAACACCTGAACCATTAAGATTCAAGGACTGTGGATATGAAAGTACTGACCAACATTTGTTCCACACTGTGGTAGCAAATATATATACATGATATATTGTGATACATAGTGATCAGGAACTGCCAATCATTGCATAAAGGAGCCATCCTCAAACACATAAGCAGGAAGAGATTAGACTGGTAGCATAATATTTTGAACTGAAGTAGTAAAACAAAAGAAACCAACCAAACAAAAAAACCCAACCAAACATAAAGACAACAACAACAAAAAAACCCCCACAAAAACAAAAAAACCACAAACTAAAATTCAACAAAACCCAAAACAAAAACAAAGAAGCAAAGAAACCCAAACCAAAACCAAGAAACAAAAACTCAAACACACCCACCACATACACACAAACCAACAACAAAAAACAACAATGACAACAACAATAAACCACAAAAAGCAGACAAAACCAACCAACAAACCCCCTCAGACTGAAACCTTTGTTCTCCAAAACCCTTTGCAGTACGGAAACATTACCTGTAGAGCAATTCTCCCCAGTCAATTAAATATCAGCTACTATAAACAAGTAAAATACGTGCTGAAATCATGTGAAACATTAAATATCTAAATGCAACAAACTGGAGGAATTCCAAACATGACCATGAGACAGCATAAAAAAGCACAAAGATCTAAATGCAGCATTTACAAATTTCAGCTGAGAACACAATCACTTCCTAATTGCAATAACTTCCATTTGATCTTGATACACTCTAAATTAACAGCTTCGCTATGTCAATCAAACACCTTAACGCTATTTTCATGATTAATTGATCTGTGGGAGAGATTTATTCCTTTATATTCTTTGACAGGCCAGCAGTAAACATGCAAGCAAAATTATGTACTGTGATCCCTGAACAACAAAATTCAACTCCCTTAAGATTTTTTCACACACTATGTCCAAAACAATTAACAGCAGAACAATATTCTGTTCAGACAGAGTCTGGTGAGGAAAAGGTCATATGAAATGACTTCAGCTGGATGAAAGAAGCTGCTCAAGTATGTAATTTGAAATAAAAATTCTATTGGTGATAAAGTATGTAGGTGACTTTTTTTTTCTTCCAAATCCATACTTAGCATCAATTTATGCTAAATGATATTAAATTTTTTTCACTTTTAAAATAGAACATAAATATACTGTAAATTTAAAGATAAACTTCCCGACTAGAGGAAACTTATGGCAGTGCTTTGATATGTAGAGATTTTTAAAAACTCATAAGATAAAGAGAGGGGAAATTATTTTTCTCTTATAACATTGGTTTCTGATCTGATCAGAAAACCTGATTTAATTTTATAAACAACATTAAAATGAACCTTGACACTAACAGCGCAGTAAGTTTTATCTCATCATATTAGTAACAACATCTCCTCCTTATCCTTTTATGTTTTAAATACGATGAAGAAATTTCTTGCTTGGGAATTCTTCCCATTATAAAATCTCATCAGGGTTCAGACGGTGAGTAAGATGCATGAGATGGGTGAAAAAAGAAACCTAACAGCAAAAAAAAAGCCTCCTCCCACATAACAAGGGGAAGGGATTTTCAATCAAGCCAGGACAAGTTTCCCCAGTGTCTCACTGCACCTACAAATCTGGCTGTGTTCTCTCCAGCAAAGTTCATTCTCTTGCAAGCTTAGACATGCTGCCTTCTCAGCAGCTATTAAGTCACGAAGCTGGGCTGCAAGTTACTTTGTGATTATATAGAGAGAATAAATGAGTTTACTCTTGGTACCCTCAGAAAAAAATCCCCTGCACTCTTGTTTCCTTTCACAGAAGCAATTAATAAAAAAGCATCCCCACTCTCAGAGGGTAACCTGTATTTCCCAGTTATGTATACCAAAAGATTTACAGGGCATGTACCTACACAAACACACCCTTATATGCACCATGATGTATATAATTGACATGATGATGTAACTACAGTACAAACCCTACCTCCAGTGACCCCATCCACACTCTTCACCTTACTTGCAACCAAATCCTGTTACATTCAGCCTTCTAACACCACAGCCCTAAGCCTACTAGCCTCTGTTTAACTATTATATTGTTCACCTAGCAACCTTTTGCTTTACAAACACATCTTCTCTCTTTTGAATTTGTCCAGATAGAAAATCTCAGGATCTTGAAAGGTAAGTTTGAACTCCCATGGACATGAGAGCTCACCAGATGTGGGCTGTAAAACAACTAGAAATAGCAAAATCCCAAGCTTAGTAATTTAGTTCCATAAGTGGGGAATTCCAAATATCACAGTCTTTTTCAGGATATTTTCAATCTTTAGAACATTTTAATACAGCATTCCTTATTTTCTTCCTCTTCACAAGGTACACACAATACTAAGACATCATAACTCCTGTACAGTGGGAAACTAAAAAACTTGGTCTTTGTATTATTGTCATTTTAAAACACGCATGATACGCGCAAGATTGCACAACATCCACATGAAATCTGCTCTAAGATATTCTTGACAGAGATTACTCAAATTGTTTTGTCCTTCAAGTTAGGTGGGTGACATTGCTGTGATATCTAAACACCTTCTAAACTGAGATACCCCAAAAGATGATGACTCGTTTTCATCATATGCCATCACATACACAAACGTAGAACATGTAAATAGAACAGCCCTAAGGAAACAAAACAGACTCCTTGGTCAGCAAATCTTTTGTCAGGGGTACTTATAAAAACATAGATTTATTACCTCTGGAGGTGCTGAAAACAGAGCTGTGTAGGTGGCCCTGTAACACACCTCTCTAACTTCAGCTGAGACCTCTCCTCAGGAGGAATAACTCAGAGCTGATGCATCCTGCTGCGGGTAGGCATGAAAGATAAATATAACCACAGCAGTTCAATCACTTTTAAAACTGGACCCCCAGCAGAGAAAAGCCTGCCTACTGATCCAACACAGACACGCACACTCCAACCCAGTTTCCTCCTGAAATATAACAAGGCCCTTTATCTTTTTTTTCTTTTTTTTTTTTTTTAAACAAATCAAGCAATTATGTGTTCCATTACAGATTATAAGGGCCTAAAGTGTCAATTTATCTAGCTATAAATGATATAGGGCTTCAGCCAACTAAACAACTACAATCCTTACGCTTGCTTTCTTTTTCTAACTCTTCCTAGGTTAAGTATTTTAATATCTCCTGTATGTTAGACAAACACTAATGAATCTTATTTGCACGTACACACTGAGACTCATTATTCATATTAGCTAAGTTAATATGTCACATCTGGTAAAGACTGCACTCTTGTTCAAATCAAACAGCAGCTGCTAAATATCAAAAACTACATCTGAATTCTGAGATTTTTATGGGAAGCGTGGTCTGCTTTAATTTTAATCCCATCAAGGAAAAGTTTTTTGCATATTATATGTGGATTAACTTTGGTACGTATTTACAGGCAGAAATGCCAGCTCATGAAAATACTGCAAAACATGCATCTTAGCATTTCCAGTTACGTCCATTTTAAGGATCTAATTTAATACTACAAAACATGGTCCACATTGAAAAATGTCTTTAGCTTCATGGTTTTGATAGAACAAAAAACGGTTTAGGAAAAATTAAATGTTTTCCAAAGCACAGAAATTCTAGCACATGACTTTCATTAAATAGGAAAATCAAAGCTTTTGCAACAGCCCATGTTTAAGTCCATCCACATGTTTCTTATTTATCCCTATAAGAAGGCCATTGCTTGTCTATGCTACCATTGCCCTCCCAAATGCTAACACTGATCCGGACTGTTGTGGAAACTGGTTTAAGCAGTTGAGATGCTACATTTCAAATCATCTAATAGGCTGCTGAAAATATTTTTCTGGTTACACATCTCAGAACTTCACCCAGGGACTAGTCTGTTGAAACTACCATAATAATGACTGTATTTTATTCAAGACAATGTACTCCATTCCAAAATTTGTTCCTACTCAAACTTTGAGCTCCGACTGTATGTTCTGGAACAAATATGTGGTTGTGATGCTAACCCTGTTTTCTTTACAAGATGGTTAACCTAGCAAAGTGAAAGACAAGGGATTAGATGTCTGCTCTGTCAAAGGGGCCTATAAAGCTACAGCTCTCTGCACTACCCCTTGTTCAAGAAAAAACTTCCATGTCCAACACTCTAATGACACAGCTCCCTAAAAATCTTTACAGTCCTCTCACAGGTCTATTGGATGTACAGGACCTGAAAGAAACAGCCTGTCTGGGAAAGGCAACTGGAAAAATAAAGTTGCAAGGGAAATAATGCTTTTTTAGAAGTCCATGGCAAGTAGCACTTTCCACATGAGGCAATGCCCATATGGGACACTGGGACTGACCTATGTCTAACTCCTACTTCTGCTGCAGACTTTCAGGTAACTGTGGCAAACCACCTCATCTCACTGTTTTTCCTGGATTTAACAGCATGGAAGAACCAACACCAAGACAACAGTGCAGTAAAACAAGCTTTGCACATAACCAATGAGTTTTCAGAGGTTTAAATAGGAATTTCAAGCAACAATGTGAACTTTGAACTCACCCAAGTTAAGACAAGTGTTTGAAAGAACCTGATGACCCTATGGCGTGTGCCAGCATAAGATCAACTGAAGGACCTGGCATCCCCTTTCAGTCTCACACCCTATTATCTGTTGTTTGAACACTTCCATGAAATCAGTAAGTTGCCAACACGTGTTACAAATGGAACCTTTGAGAAACCAGGTAAAGCTGCCCTGCAGTGCTGCACAGAGCCTGCTTGGGTATGACACACTGCAGCCCAGGTAATTCACCTGCAGATGATGGGAGTCAAACTGTGAGCTTGAGGGTCAGTCCCAAGCACAACATTGCACAGATGTTTATGTGGATTATCACCCAACGTTCCAGGAAATTCACACTACTCAAAGGGTGCTCATAAATACAGGCACTCAACTCCTGTATTAATTATTCACTAGGAATGAATGTCTCAACTCTACTCATTAATGACCCAGAACATGCTATTCAATACTGGAGTAACTTGTGCAGTAGAAGACTGTAAAAACAACAGTTTCCTGCAGAAGATCACACAATCACTATCCCTTTCTTTCGTATGGCCAGTGATATGATTCTTATAGCAAACTTCATTAAAAACACGATCTGAAACCATGCAAGACAGCACTTAAAAATGCTTTACAAACATGATAATCACCCTTGTGCCCCACACCACTAGAAGATTACAAGGTATAGAAATAATCAGCATCAGTTATTTGCAGTACTCCTAAACAACATGGAGGAAATAACAGCATCAGTTTAATCATCACTCAAATCTCTCCTGTATCTAAAGATATCAGCACTGCTGGTGGGGTAGGCTGATGGTAATCAATGTACTATCTTGATTTAGTTTTTAGACACCTGGATCACCTATTGCAGCCATGGAAATTGATGAAGCTCTAAACTATCCTCCAAAGAAGGTTCTGTGTGAAGAGTTGCATCAGCTGAATGATACAAAGGTGCTATAAAAGCTGACATTCTATCTGTGTGCTAAATACGAAGCAGTGGGAACTTAACTTACTGCTTCTGAAAAACAGCTATGGATCCACAACCAGTGACTGTGCATCTTGAAATAATATCAACAGCTTGTCAGCAAAAGTACAAACCAAACACACATACTCAGTTCACTACCATCTTAAAGCTCAACACTGACAGAGCTTTTTTCCCCCAATATAGAGCTCCAAGGATTTTTCATATTTTCATAAATACAAATGATGTCTTTCTAGGCATTTGCTAATATATCTCCTATTCATAACACAGTAAGTTGCAAACAAGAAGGGTACAAAAATAATTATGCACGCGTTCTAACAAAATGCCTCTGACCACAGTAGTGTGGCCCCAATCCTACAGGTGACAAATTCTCACAGAAAAAAAGTGTAGCTGGCTAATTTACTCAGAAGCACACAGAAGAGGAGCAATGGAACCCCAAAATGCAGGTAAGTTTAGCCATGGCATTATCCTCCGATTCTGAAACAACACAGTGATCAAAATGGAATTCAGATAATAACAGGAGTATAAGATGTTGGCGTTCTGAAGGAAACAAAAAGCAATCCCATTTGCAATTTCTATCAGGGCTGTTAAACATTTATATATTGTTCCAACACACCAACCACTCTTGTTATGTCACTGTTGCGAATCCCGCACTCGCTAAAATTCGCAACGTTCTGCTCACTTACAGCAATCTGACAGAAACACAAATGAGAACAGAAAACTGAAGCTTGCCCGTGCTGCTGAGTGCAACAATCAGGAAATGAAATCCCGAATCCTAACTTTGAATCTCTTTTTACCAATAGGCAACACTCCCAAGAAAATACTTACTTATAATTATTACTTTTCTGCTATTACGCTTACGTGGAAGCTAACTTGCCAGTTCTGAACTCAGGAAACAGTGAATGACAATTGTAAAAGCAAAATATTACTGAAACATTACTGACTTTCAAAGCGTATGAGGAAAAATTAATTGGCAGATGTTTTACATAGCATAATTAACAGTTCATTTCAATGCTCTGTAACAAGATTAAGATAATTATGCTTAGAAACAGAAATGTAATAATGATAAATTACTATTTTTCATATTACGGTCAATCTCCTACATTCCAAATAATCACCATGTTTAGAAATAGGTGCATCTGTTCCATGTTGTCATCAGCTATACAAATGGCACAAACTCGTGGCTGGGTGAAACAATTTTTCACCTAAGAAACAGGAGATTTCCTTGCTTCAGGAGTAAACCGAGCGCCTGTTCCGTTCGTCAGCAAAACAGAAGGGAAAAGCAACAGGGCACAGTTACTGGATAGAAACTGAAGCTGCATTAGCAATGTGCATTTCTTAAGGATAACTGGAGAGCAAAACTTAAATTCTATGAGCTTAGCAAGTTACAAAGAGTCCTCATCTCAAGCTCAAGAATGAGAATATGAGAATCTATATTCTCTGATGGTGCGCAAAACACGACGCCGTATGCTTTCCTGTATGCGTAGTAAGAAATAACTCTTTGTAGGATTTCAGGCCACAAACAAGTTAAAAAAAAACCCCTAACTCTTAAGGTTTTCTTTTATTACATATATGAACACTAACTACTGCACCCAAGTGCCACAATATTAGTGTAAATCATGGCAAAGTAACAGTTACGTGAATGCAATCCCTGAGCGTTAATAACATGTTGATAAATTAGGCTTTGTATTTTCAGGTCTACATATCAATTTTATGTCAGGCCTTCCATTTTCAAGGAATTGAAGGGTTTTTTGTTGCTCTGTCTTTGTGGGGAAATGAAAGAAAAATGCACCTTTGAAATTAAAAAAAAAAAATCCCCTCACAACCATTTTACCTTTAAATTAAAAACAGATTTGTATTTCACCTCTCTCTCTCATTTCTATAGCTTCCCTGCTTTCATCATGCTTTTTTGTTGGTGAGGTTTTTTTTTTTTGCTTTGCTTTCTACTATCAAGTCCTTGACACTTGGAGACTAAAACCTCACAACTAACAGCACAAAGATCAGAGCAGGCACAGAAATAGAAATTGCAAGAATAGACATCTCAAAGACCTGAAAAGTAGACAGAGATGAATAAATAGGGATTGAGGCAGAACCAAGGAGAATAAAGGAAAGCAATGAAAAATACTTTCAAAAATAATAATAAAAAAGTGCGTGACTGTGTTATTAATGTGCAGCTGAGGAAAATGAGTTCTGTAGAACTGGAGTGTCACCCTTATCCAAAGCAAAGTAGCCTGGGAGAAGGGAGGCAAGTGCAAAAGCACTGCACACTGCAATTACCCACTGACACCCTTCACATTTGGTCCAGTTTTTATTCCTACCCAGGAGTAGGCAAATTTCAAGAGGCCTATTATTCCTACTGTCGATTACTGCTGCTCTGAGCCTTGAAATAAATCCTACCCCAAAATGAAAGAAAACCCTAAGACATTATGCAAAAGACATTTTTGTATTGATCAGCTTTCTGGTTTCGTTCCCTCACTAACCCAATCTACGTCTCCACACATTTACTCATTCACTTCTGTATTTCCAAGGCTTGTTAGGGCTTTCTGGTTAGTTTATCAGAAATCCCTACTTACTTGTACACTCCCTGTCCATCTTGCATAATTCCCTGGTTAAAAAGAAAAGTTTAGTTTACATCTATAAAGAAAAACATGAGAGATCTTTCTTTTCTTTTGGTCTTTCCTTAGATGAAGTCATGGTGTTGGTTCCAAAAATGGTCTAAAAAGGATTTCACTGTGGAATTTGCTACAAAACATGAACTTTGCAACACATGAGCAATGGATTTCTAGAAACACCTTGTAAGCAATCTGCCTAATCTTCAGGAATTTCTTTGGACTGAATTTCTACTCCTAAAACCTGGAAACTTCTGTAAGGCTGCACCCACAAATTATCCTCAGTTGTATTTAGTTATAGGCAGAAATACTGTCCTGAGCTTTGATCTTTGATCTCCTTACATATCAGCAGTATATGGTAAAAAACTATGAAGATAGAAATGTTCATACTCTTAACGAGTGTACTTGGAAGATACTGCAAGACAGGTCTGACACAATGACAGAACCACAGTTCTGCTGACCCCTTATGCAGGTGATTTTCAGCCTAGGAGGACACCAAAAGCCAGAGGGATAAAACTGAATATGGCTACATTCAACCCAAACACCTACTTTAGTAGTTCTAGTTCACTGGCCTGAAATATTAATAGTACTGACCAATGTATCCTTGACTATCTCACTGAGATGGCTCTTACATCTCTTTACCTAGCCTTGAATTTGTTTTTATCCTAGACACATCTCACCAGTGCTGGTAGGCATTCTGATCATCTAGACAAGTTCTGTCTGATTTTCAACAGCCTGATTGCAAACCCTAGCATGAATCCTCTTAACTTCTCCATAATCTAATTTATTATTTAATTTTGAAAGAGGTACCTAATTGAATGGAGCTTCTTGAAGCTAGTTTCAAACTAATACACAGTATAACTTTAGGTTAGTTTATTATTGTTACACCTTCTCTTAATATTTCATAAAAGAAACCTTTTGTTTTAGAAAAAATAAATATATATATATTAGTATAATGTGTATTAAGACTGATCCTGTTTCACTGACTAAAATGAGGTATAGAAACAGGACACAACCTCTATCTGACACACCACATACAAACCTGTTACAGCCTTCAAGGGGTTAAACTTCATATTACTTCTCTATAGTTTCTTAAAAAAAATAACTAACAAACAGTGGTTTGCTATGGGGCTACAACTGAGACTTAAACCCAAACTGCCTAATTTCTGTGGTTTTATCTCAGCTTTCAGTTATAGGACCATGATTTAAACAGTTAGTTTCAACAAGTAGCCCAAGCTAACAGCCTACCCTTACCATTCCAACCTTTAGGCTTTTGGCTGTGTACAGAAGATGTAATTTCAAATAGCACTTGAATATACGTAATAAGTGAATTGTATATAATACTCAAACAGTATTTGAAATTACACTAAAGAAGGCATTTAAAATGTAAAGCTAGAGAGAGCCATCTACAGTATACACGGTGAAAGAAGGATCTGTGAAACCTCAATGGAGAAGTGCCATATCAACTTAAAAACATTTGGGAGCCTTCCAGTATGGAAAAGACAAAGCTCTTACCGTTTCCTTTGGAATTTGTGACTGGCTTTGTTCTGCACTCTAAAGAAAGTAAAAAAAATAAATAAGAACACGACTACATAAGACACGTACTATCTATCAGCAGGGGCATAAACAAAGAGCTCTAATTCTGATGTGACATGGTCATGGAAAAATGCAAGTGTGTCCAGCACACCCCTGGATTCAAATTTGTCTAAACAAGCATTAAATGAGAGGTGAACAAAAAGAACCTCTGGTGATCTTAAGCCAGTACATCTGACTTTACCTGGCCAGGAGGGAGGTGTCTGCCTGGCCAAGGGAGAACCATAGCTGCTTGCACTGTGTTCTGGATGGTGGAATGTTCTCAAAGATGTTCTCCCCTGGTCTTTCCCTTCTGCTTTGAAGTTATCAGAGAACTACCTCAGCAGTCTAGATGAACCCTTCTGAATATTTTTACACAGGTACCTATTTTTTGAAACATCCATTGGCATTGTAACAAGGGATTCCCCTTTTGAGTGTGGTTGGGTGAACCAGAACTACAGCACTGGACATCCCAGGACAAGAGGGCGATTTCAGGCCACCACAGATGGGTTCCCTCCTGTACCTTGCATTCCTCCTCTGTGTCTCAGGGCACATAAAGCAAACACAGATCATTGGAAAACTTTTCTGCATCCCCTAACCAATTCTTGAAACACACATAATGAACTATTATTCCTCCAAGTCCATGTCCACCCATACTAGAACCCCTTTGAGCACCTAGGAGCCACCTTGCTGCTGTTTGGATGATCACTTTCAGGATAACCAGCTATTTCTTTCCATTCAGCTGGGCCAAAATGAAATGCTAGTGTTTACTGGACTGTTTTGTTTTGGGCTGTTTCGCGGGACAATCAAATGATTAACCACAAAAATGTAGTGACAAAGTAGGAACACAAACAATCAGTTAGCTTTAACCTGCAGCAACAACTAATAAGAAAAATAACAATGAAGGAGCCAACTACCAGGAACATGTAAAGAACTGACATGTAGCAATGGGCATATTAACTCACAGGATAGAGAAGACTAACTCTCCCAGCCAGTCTCTGCTGATTTGAGAATCCAGCTCAAAAGCTAAGTAACCCAAGTCAATCCTTCAGTGGTTTCACACAGTCAGTAGCAGGTTCTAAGAAAATCCTTCACAGCAGGTTATGTTTGGTTATGTGAGTTAACCACGGTATAACAGGAACTCTGCTTAACCAGAGTAATCCTCACCCCTTTCATAAAGGAATGGGTCAAGGAAGGAAGACTTTTAAGAGACAATCTGCTTCTCACACTGATGTGGACAAGGCCTTTTATTACCTAACTGGCATTAGGTAACTCTGGAAGCAAAACAGTACTTGGGAGAAGCATAACTCTTCTTCCAGATCTCCCTGGTTAGAAAAGTTAACTATGCCAATTTGATTTTATTCCTTGCTTCCACGTTTTACTCACTTTCACTACAAGCTGCTGCACTGGATGATGGCTGTCTAGCACACATACCCCACCCCTAACCTGACCACACAAGCTTAACCTTCCCCTGAGTTTTAGATACAACCACACATTTTCATAGGTCCCTTCCAGACAATAATGGCAACACACATCAAAGACATTAAACACCAAAACTCTCCTAGAAGTTTATTATCTTCATTTTACTTACAAAGAGACCCAAGGATAAGTTAACTTTTCCAAAGTCATTCAACAAGCCATAACCCAAACAATGAAACCTAAACACCTCTTTTATTGAGATGACTATCTGCACAAATGTTGGCACATATGAAATGGCTTTAATACTGACTGCTCCTCAGCAAGCAACAGCAAGTCCTGCCCTTTCTGAGATGGATAATATCAGACAATAGGACTTTATGCATACGGGTTGGAGATATCTCATTCAGTTAATATTTAAAGCATACAAATGTAGAAAATACGACAGAAACAGGGGAACAATGCAGACAAATTGTTCCTAAGTGGCCAAAGGTTTGCATGTGAAAAAGATGAACTGAGATGGTTTCAGATTATTCCCCTCCCTCTTTCACTATTAATTTTCTCTCTCCTTTTTTTTCTTTTTTTTTTACATGAAGCAAGACAATGAGAGGACCTGGTCAAAAAGACTTTTTTTTGTTTTCTTTTAAGATTATTTCTTACCAGAGAAGAAAGAAGAGCCCTTATGATGGGTGTTAGTTCAACACCTTCCCCAGCAATTCTGCTCCTGCTCTTTGACAGCTGTCAGAAAGCTCACCTAACATCTCTTCATGTGAAAATGCAAACAAATCCTTATGCAAGAGAGGATCATCACACATGTACTGTCAGATCCTCACAATATAATTTGTTCAACTGGAGCTACAGGAACGTACACCAGTTCAAATCTGATCTCTACATAGCTCAGAGTCCACCTACTATCTGACAGAGCCACGGTGAGATCTGGCTTCCCCGTGCCAAAATAGCTGAGAGATTATCACCAGAGCAGCAGCAGGGAGACTACTGAGGTTGAACTCCTTTAAAGGGGCTGATTTACTGTTAATTTTAAAACTACATCAAGTAATACTATTAGATCTCTGCATTATTCACATCAGATCTTTGTTTACAATCATTAAGAAAAAAAATATTGTGTTAAATTATGCATTATAACATCCTCATTTTACTATAGAAACGATATCCACAAAGTTAAACACCATTTTCTTACCTCTAAGTTTATTTAGAAAACTTTAACAGCATTTTCAATCCCCTTTATGAAAGATAGCAATACTGTGAAAATTACATCACAGGAACTTAGATTGCTTTCACATTTCCAGAAATAAGGAAGGGCATAAGATGATTTCAAATTGATAATTTCTCTTCTTTTTAGGACAACTTTAACTTCAATATCTGAAGTCACGTTCCAAGGATATTTAGGGAAAAGTGTGGTTCATTTGCAACCTTCCCTGCTACTTTGACTCCCTAGGTTTAATTGCAGTTGTGAAAATTCAAAGGCTTATGTTCAATGTCTTGAAATGGACAAACAAAAATTCATTCTCTTTGCATCCAAAATCACACAAATGCAACAGAAAAATGAAGCAATCTATTCGTCATACTTATATGGGTCTATCTACTCACAATAATGCAGTCAAAGAAGTTATTTTTTAGAGCTATATATAGCTACAGTAATACAAAAAAAGAAGTAACTTCAGCAGTTTAATTGAATACAGAACAAAGTAAAACTGCTACATTCACAGTCTACCTTTTCATAACTGAAATTATCTTGAATAATTATCAGAGAAATATCTGTATACACTGTGCAAGTGGAACAGGTAGAGTATGAAATGCCATTTTATTTCCATTTCATGTAGATTCTTCAGAAACATTTTCTGATTTACCCTGCTAAATTAATAACTGCAGGGTTGCCATTCCACAGAGATTGCATTTATATTCAAAAAAGGTTACTCTTTTTTATATATTCTGCTTTTTGATAGAAAGGTATTTAGATATTCTGTTTTGGTATAGTATTATATGCTCTGAAATATGATAGTGAGCAGGTAGTGGGACAAATGGCAGGTTTCAAACATAGATTTGTCCATACGAAAGATATGAAATCATCTACTTGTCTGCATGCATCCAAATAAAGTAATTTCCAATAGTTTCTTCTATAATAGACATTTTCACGCAAAATAAAATTCTCACTTATACATTAGCAACAAATACTTAATTTCAGTAACATATCTCAAAGACAATAAAAAACACTAATGTAAAATGTTCTAAATAAAGCAAAATAGCTGTTTGGTTTTGGTGGGTTTTTTTTTCTTCTTATATTCTGTGCTGGCCACACATGTTTACTAGCAGGTGACAAGATCAAAGCATTTGCTCATACTCATCTAAATCTCTTAGCTGCTCTTTATTTTACGCACCAGTTCCCTTGGATGGAATGTTTCTTCCTGTCGAAAAATCAGGAGGCCAACTGTCCCTCCCATCTTGGTGCTTCGCAGCAAGGACACAACTTCTTCTTGAGTTTTGCCTGTTAAATCAACTCCATTTACCTGTGACAAAGGAAATATTAGAAACTGAGAAATCTCCAAAACAAAAATACAAACCCCAGTAGATATTCATCATGAAAAGCCATGCGAATTATAGGGGACAGTATTAAAAAAGCCTCACTGAAGCCATCTGCTTATTGGCTCAGTACAGCTTCCACTCTCTAGAACTAATTAAACATGCATTCTTTACGTACAAATAAGAAGCAAGACAGCTATATTTCCCTCCTATCTAGCAGCAACTGTATATTCCAGCATACTCTAAAGCCAACTAACTCCATCCACTATGATTTTTTACAAGAATTCCTACATAAAAATCTTCCGGCAAAATCCAAGTGTGATCCAAAAACGGGTCCCGTTTCCACATGCCTGGGTGTTAGAAATACCTTCCAAATACATCTTGCACAACAAATTGTGTCAGAAGTAGAAAACCCATTTTTTTGCCCCCAGAAGAACTTCAGAGTCATGATTCTTTGCCTTTTTTCAGTCAGCCAACCCCTTGGCCTCCACATACCACTTACCAGTATAGACAGGTATGGGATACATACAGGTAAACTTCCCACTCTGTGAGCTAACTTGAGTAGGGGAGAAGCCAGAAAAAGTTAGGTATTCTGAGGCTTTCCTGGTCAGAAACGTTTTGGAAATACAAGGCAAATCAGCATGTGCTCAGAAGTAGTCAGCAAACCATCATTTCCCACCCCCCCCTCCAAGATCACAGCTCACACAGTTGAGATGCCGTAACCGTTGTCATCAACTCTCAGTCCCCTCCTACCCAAGTCATCTGGGTTACTGTGAATTACAGTAATTACAAATGATTGTCCTCTGGCAGCAGTTCAAGCTGACTTGGCCAATTTTGCAGTAAAGTGAAGTTAGGGCTCCGAGAGTCTCAGCTGTACCTCCAGTGTCATTTGGCTTAGGGACAGTAATGAAGAGCTGTGGGTGGTAACCTCTTCTAACACTCCAGCTAGATTTGCAGGGAGATCTCTGCTGTGCACCTAGCTAAGAGAAATTTCATTCCCTTGAGGACATTCTCCCCTCAGGAGGGAAGTGGCCTTGATTTTCTGCAGCACTCCCCTCCTCTTACACGGTCCCTTTCAGTTAACGCACTAAACCTTTTCAGGGAATTGTCTTCCATACTTGGCAACACCTTTGATAATTTGGGGTCTGTCACCCCATGCTGATTTAATGCCACTTACTAGGTGAAAATCACTTTGCTTCCACTTACTCCTCAACAACAGTGCAAGGCTAAGATGCTGTATTCACATAAGGACATGTAAACTCTTATTTTCATAGCATGCCCAGGTCCAGCTCTTAAAACAGGTACATAGTGAAAAAGTAAAGTAAAAATAAAAACAACCCAAAAAAAAGGAAAATAAGAAGAGGGAAGCGTTTTCCTATAACACAAACTACTAAGAGCCTTTGGAAGTAAACTACTGCATGGGCTCATGCCAAAACACAAACACCACGTAACCCTTCATCACCTCAATTAATCGGTCTCCAGCTTTTAGTCTCCCATCTTGAATAGCTGCACCTCTCGGAAGGATGTTTTTCACATAAATTGGAGCAGAGCCACCAATTGGGACATCTCTTGAAGTAATGCTAAATCCCAAGCCTTCTGTACCTGCATAAAGAATGTAGAATATTACCTGTTAAAATGCACCTTTTATATTATATATTGTTTTCATCCAGCGGAACGTATGGATACCTCACTGACACAACCCATGGAAATACATAAGATGTCAGAATTACTGCGTGGCAAAAAAAAACCCAGAAAAAAAGAAAAAGAAGGCATATATAGGAATGCTGCACTCGAAGCACTGAGTCTTGGCACAGGTGGCTCAGCAGGCCCTCCTTGCAACTTGCTGTTCTGACAATTTCCAAGTCATTGCCATATTTCCAACTTTCTATTTCAGATGAGCTGAGTGGCAAGGGAACAGAACAACGCATCTCTGAGATCCTATCGTTCTCTTCTCTCGTCAGTCTGGAATCTCACCAATGATCCTTTCTTTTGCCACTCTTTCAGCAATGTCACCTGGCTGACACCACTGCCCACGGGGCTTTGTCAGCCCACTTATGGACACTGGCAGGAGACAGATGGAACTGGAGCTCAGTGGTCTCATTTCTTCTGTTTTGAGGGACCTCAGGCTGTTTTCTGTCAATGGCTCTTCCACTCCAGGGCTTCACCCCATCTCTCGCCAGGTTCCACCCCACCTTCTGCCCCACACAGTCAGGTTGCCATTCCTGAAGTCCTGCTGCACATCCAAGTGACTGACTACACTTGGCTAAGACTGAAGCAAAACAGAGGTGTTGAGGATGACCTGGGGGATCCAGTCAACATGGCAAAGGAGACTTAATTGCATTTCAGAGAAAATATGCCCACAACTGGTTATTGAAGTGTACCTTAGGACCCCCAACAGCTCTGGGATTCACAAGCCAAGGGGACAAATAGAAGCCTTTCCTGCCATGCAGAAAGCTCATTTGTGATCCTCTTCCAATGCAATCTGTTCAACGTTATCAACATCCTTTCAAAGTCTACACTGAAACCTGCCCCCCTCACCTGTATCAAGTCTATCCAGGACCCTTAATCTAGCATGAAGATAGCCACTCAGTGGAGAGCATCCCTGACAGTATTAGCACCTACAACTTCCATTTGAAACATCTCAGAGGTTGTCAGGACATGTCTACAGTTGACGTTGACGAGCTAGGCATAGGCACACCCAGCCTACATTCAATCTGACCTGCCAAGACAACCTGCCATTAGCACGTGGCAACATCAGGTACGGTCCTTAAGTCACACAACACACAGCTTCCTATAAAATGCTGGGGACAGACAGAAGCAGAACATTCATCCAACAGTTCACAGCTGTGAGCCCTGGGAAGCCAAACACAACCTATGTGAAAGAACACACAACAAAAGAACCATGTGAGCTTGTGTGGCAATGTTTTGGTAGGGGGGGTGGAAGGGGTGCCACAGGGGTGGCTGCCATGAAATGCTGCTAGAAGCAGCTCCTATGTCTCACAGGGCCAATACCAGCTGGATCCAAGACAGACCCACTGCTGGCTAAGGCAAAGTTAATCCACAAGAGAGGTAGTGCTTCTGGAATAACATGTTTAAGAAGGGTAAAAAACTGCTGCATAACAGCAGCCAGAGGAGGGGAGTGAGAATGTGTAAGTGAAGCAACTCTGCAGACACCAAAACCAGTGAAGGAGGGGGAGAAGGCACCAGAACAGAGTGTCTTCTGCAGCCTGTGGTGAAGACCATGGTGAGGTCTTGCTGTGTATAGAGGAGGGCTTATTCAGGAAATTTCTATCAATTCCTCTAGGCCAACTATCATGGGACTACCTCCCTTCCTTCTGCAGCATTCAAGACAGCTGAAAAACTGACATTTGAATTTGAATGTCTCCATCCACTTTCAGGCTGATAGAGAATTTATCAGTGCTATTACACAGAGACGAAAAAACTATCAGATCTCATAATATGTATAGTTTTCTTCATAGACCTCACAATTGTAATGATGCTCCAAACATTCACAGAGCTCTAACTCACGGCAACACGTGAAGATGTACGAGCACTCTGTATGAGTACAAGGTTTTTATTTTTAAGTCACATCTCAGTTTTTCAGGGAAATTTATCTTTTTCTTATTTTCAGGATCTGTGTTGGATGCTGCTCTTTGAGGGCAGGTTTTGTATGCTAGAATTCTAAAGCAGTATCAGAACACGACTGCACACGCAGAACAACATTATTAATAAGCTTAATCCCCACAGCCTGATGACAATGTCATTACAGATGCCTGGTTCACACACTCCACTTTAAACCCCCCCAGAAAAAAAAAAAAAGGAGGTTGAAATGTTCACACGACAAATGCACACAGGACAGAAATTTGGACTGTGGCAATTTCTGCTGTCAGATCTCCAGAAAGCCTTCCCCCCAAAGCTGACAGAACACCACAAATCCACACTGAGCCCAGGTATTAGGAGAAGAAAATGTTAATTACTTGTTTCCGTGGAAAGAGTGGGGCTCAACTGGGCTACGTTTTGCTCTGCTGCTCTGCACAGCTTTGCATAATGCAGCTTTTGGGTGTCATTTCCCTTTTACCTCTTCTCCTTTTCACTTTACTATTCATGCAATATAGCTGCCCTTAGCTGTTTAATACAGCTGCATAAAATCCTGTGCTTATTACATATAAATCAGAAATTCACAAGACTGGGAATAAATGGATACATTTATTACAAAAATAATTACGACTTCCGTGACTGGATTGGTTTTGAGTTTGTTTTCTTTTTATACACACAACTGATGTAGTTATCTCTTCTCCATGCATTTCACTTCTCCCGTTGTTAGAAATGCATGTAAAATCTTAGCATCTTCCTGCTGCTAAAATGCTTTCAATTCTTAGGGTGTAATACTGCATTATAATAATGAGGGAACTGTGCAAACATACTGTAGGCTACTCCAGTATCTCCAGTTTATACCAAAAAAAATGGGAGAATCCAGACACACATGCAGGCAAAAAGAAAGCATGAGGAGAAAACGGAAGGAATTTCCATCTTTTTGAAACCATGGGAGTCATCCAACTCAAAGCTAGGAGCTCTGCTTTGCAAGTTCTAGATTATTTGAGTTCTGTTCAACGTAATCTCTTCAGAGATTTTAAAAAGAGAGAGGGTAGAAAACTTCTTCCTCTCTTGCTGTCATCTCTGACAACTATCAGGTTACACTGCGAGATAATAATATTGAAGAATTACCCTTGAATTTGTGTAATTGAATTTGTGTAATTCAAATTCTTAGGCTTCTTTGATTAATCGGCAGCGCTCTCAACAAGTTAAGAGCTCCACTTTTTTCTTGAATGTGGTGCTGAAAACACCTTCTAAGGTCACATACCCTCAAGAGCTCAGCCAGCTCTGAGCTGAAGGCCAATTAGGTTTTGGTGAATAAAGCCAGCAGTCACAGAACTATGCTATACAAACAGAAGAAAGGCACACTGATGTTTCAGTTGCTGTTCTGGAGGAAAAAAGTTCTAGTAGCATTAATGCAGGGGGTGGGACTTTCAGCTAATTTAATTAAATTTATATTCAAAGTGAACATCATCATCTTATCTAGAATCAGCCTGATCATGAACTGACAGGATGTTAAAAAAATGTGTATTAAACCTTTCAAGAGGTGGCTAGACTTTGTTATCTGCCAGTGAAGAAGTGTTTCATTTCTCACTAATGCTAGGATTATCTTCTTGATTGTGGCAAAAGCGTGTCTGGCAGAAAGTCCAGAAAACCTAGAGTATTTCTAAGGCTCTTCTGCAAGAAAAACTGCGCGCTCCTCATCTAGCACACGCTGCAGGTCTAAATTCCCAGCAGCAGAAACACTGCCAGAGATAAAAAGCAAGGATCATCTCTGCACTGCTTCCAGTACTTTCATGTCACTCTCAAAAGGACATCAGTGCAGAAGCCCAGTAAGGAACATCTGAAGGACCTACTTAGGACACTTCTCTTAGAGTTATCTTCCCTTTCAGGACTGCAAGCCCAGCTAGCATTAAATCATGAGCTAGAACTAAACTCTTCTTTCTCCTGTTATTTAAGAAAATGCAGGTGAGTTCTCGGGCACTTCAGTACAGATTTCTCTAAACTGAAAAAAAAATTAGAAATTAAAAAAAAACCCTCACTTCTAAACCAACAGAAAATATTTGATAACCAGACAACCGGGCACTGTATTTGTTAGTACTTGTGCAAAAGAAAAAGAGAACATTTCAGAACAGCCTAATTATGGAAAACCCATGTGGGTGAACAATCCTCAGATGAAATGAAAAATTGTTAAGGAGAAGTGTAGATTCCTCATGAAAGATGAAGAGTACACTCTCCTTTTCCTACAACAATAAGGGAGGTTGGTTACACATCTGAACAGCTTGTGACACAAAAATCACAAAAAAATAAAGCAACCCCACTTAAGGAAAGTATTAAATTATGAACTGATCCAGAAGGAAAAAAGAGATAACATTACAATAAAACGAAGCAATAGGGCCAAACTCTCTCTGACAACAAGCGGAGCAGACACCCTGCCTCCAAACATCTCATGTTCCTGCATTTCCACAGTAGATTGCTTCTTGAGACCCGCGTACGGATGGGTGAGTGCTGAAATAATCATCCTGGTTTATGCTAGAAAGCAGTTTTTATTATGGGCTGGAACTCATACAAGAGCTGAGCAGCAAATATGTTCTCCTTCCTGTCAGAGGCTTCACTAAACTAACGCAAGACTGTTTTAGACACTTCCTGAAAAGTTATTTTACTGCTCCTACTTCAGAGCCTCATCTTTTCAGAATCTGTGTACGTGTAGCCACAGCAACTGTACATGCAAATGACTGCTGAGAAGCCTGACTGCTCAGCCCTCCATAAAATTTCTGCAGCCGCATGCACAATCAAGACAAATTAATTGCATGCCCATTTTTATGTAGTTGAGTGATTTGGAACAACTTCCCCCCCCCCCTCCAAGCAGAGCTCAGACCACTGAGATGATCTTTGATCAACCTAATAGAAACATCCTTCCCTTTTTGCTACAGCCTGCTAATAAATAGTGATCAGAGGTGTTTTGAAAAAAGGGAAAGATGAAACTTGATGTGGTTTGCATTTCTTCAGTTGTTAATAATGCCCCAAATTATTTGCTCCGTTTTTGAATCTCATTTCTCAAGGTCACTTAAGTAATTTAAGAATCTACATGCTTCATTTCAGAACTGACAAACACCCCTATTGCATCTGAACGAGAATTCTAAAATCAGTCTAAGAGAACATACCACTTCAAAAGAAATTTTAAACAAAAAATTTAGAATGTCAGTTCAAAGCCTGGCTAAAGAACTGTGGGAAAACAGCAGAGCATGATGAAAAATGCATGCAAATCTGTACACTTCAGATATATGATGCAGGATATCTTACAGACAAGTTCAGGGTCCTGTCTTGTACACTCTGCTATATAAACCCAAGTAAACCAAGCAATTGTCCATATTTGTGTTTTACTCCAGAGCAAATACAATGTCATTTTAAATTAACACACTCCCAAAGTATCCTTGGCATCTTGTTTCTCTCTAATGACTTCTTGCAGAAAGGAACTTGGGTGCTGCAGGGCTGAGTGTCACTGCACTGTAACACTGAGTGCCCAGTCACCTGCTGGGACCTCCAGCACTTGAGCTCTGCTCCGTACCTAAGACAGAGCATTATTAACCACAGAAGGGCCAGCAAACCAAAGAGGAATCCAACCAGGAACTCTGAAGAGCAACAAGTCTCGTAATCCTCTTCACATCTACAACTTAGCCATTTTTCTCCGTGGCGCTGCACAAAGGTGCCTCCTTCCTCCCAGGGGTCACCATCTCCTAGAGCATGGCTGCTGTGCCCTTTCTGTGATGCACTTGGGGATCCCTACAGCTTTCCTACAGTAAGGTAGCTTCATTTTGAAGCTATACTATTTTTCAAGGGAGAAATAGTCTAAAAATATGTCTAAAAAGGGAGAGATGATTGCAATTTCCTTGAACAGTAGTTAGATTGCTCTCTTGGGAGCAGCAGGATACAGACTGAAGTTCTGATGCACCAGGTCTGAATACTTCAGAACAAAAATAGCAAAATATTTGCTGGAACTAGGACCAGCTTAAAAAAAAAGAGCTCAGTTTTGACATTCTACCTCAAGAATGATATATTTAATTTGTCTGGGCAAATATGTAGTCATAGCTAGAAGTCATCCAATGCTATGAGAATTACACTTAAGGGTGAGCAAATAAAATGAAGCTAATTTAGACACTGAGTACTTCAGGCTTGTCTTAGTACAGTGGTGCCAAAACCAGTATATATGAAATCTGAGTAATACCATGTCCAGTTGAAAAGCAGTCTTATGAATGCTTTAGCAAATACCAAGCTAAATGCTGCGAGTTACTCAGTGCTCAAAGACTAAGCCTTAGACTCATTTGTTGCATAGTTGGTTATTTATTATTTATACATGCTGGACTATATTTCTCTCAATTGCATTGCCTCGTACCCTTGCAGTCAAAGAAAAAACCCTCTGGAATTGTCTTGGTGCATATGAGGTCAAAACCTGTCCTAACACTCTGGGTATTATATCAGTGCTCTTATTTTCTCTATGTACTATCTGTAAAGAACTCTTTTTTTTTTTTTTATCCTTGCTGTGTATCAGCTTACACCAAAATATATCTAAACGTAGGTTCACTGTCATGTCTTGCACTATCTTAATTTGTGTGAGCTATTAAGCTAGACTGTTACACAGCCTTAATGGCATTAGGATATCAGCAATAACCCCTACATCTATATGCTAAAAGTTCAGGCCCTGACCTTTATGGAAAGATAAACAGATATCCATTTTCATTTAGAAAAGCCAACAAACATTCTGCATTGACTGAAACATATGACTGACCTTCTCTTTTGACTTTATGAAACAGCTAAATTCTATGAAAGTTCAGGTTATTTTAAAATGCCACAACAGCAATAAATATTAAGAAAGCATAATTACAGAAGCACGTACTGTAGGGTTATCGTACCAAGTCATTTTATAGAATAAAGCTCATGCAATATATAGAAACACAGCTGTAATAAAGAAGATCTGTCTGTATTGAAAGAGAGTCAACACTCATATACGATGTCAGGTTAAATTGGAAGTGAATTTCAAGAAGCAGCCTTATATCCTTGTATGCCTTAATGCACCCCACAAGGACTTTTTAATCTAATGATGGTAATTGGTGAAATGACTGCTAGTCTGTTAGCTACAAAGAAAGCACAATTGTTAAATATCTGTAAAACCTGTATTATTACAACACCCTTCACTGGAAATAATCAAAGACAATTAACATCCCTATTGCACCGATATTTATAACAAACTGCTTGGGGGCATCCTTAAGTGTTCTGCTTCATTTGCTGCTCCACATGCATGTTCTCAGAGTGATCAAATGAAAGGCAAAATGGGAGAGCATGACTCTTTCTACAGGGGATATTAACAAATGAAAGACAGCAATGATAAAAAGGTATCCTTCCTTATGCACTTTTAAAAATTTTTAATATCATGATGTATAGAATATATTTAAAATTTTCAATATCATGATGTATAGCACACTGAGTTTCTCTCTGTCTATAATCTGAGCCAGTTGCCATTTCTTCATCAGTAGTATTCTCACATAAGTAAAATGTTAGGAACAAATATCCCCTCTAAACTTCTGAAATATATATTCTCAATGTAGATTTCAAAGCTTTTGCTAGAGTATGAGCCATCAAATTAGCCAGTCTCCTTTCAGTTGTGCCCTGGGATAGGACGAGAGGTAATGGTCACAAGCTGAACATAGGAAGTTCCACATCAAAATGAGGAAAAACTTCTTCACTGTAAGAGTGCCAGAGCCTGGCCCGGGCTGCCCAGAGAGGCTGTGGAGTCTCCTACTCTGGAGACTTTCCAGCCCCCCCTGGCTCTGTTCCTGCGTGAGCTGCCCTGGGTGTTCCTGCTCTGGCAGGGGGGTTGGACTCGATGATCTCCAGAGGTCCCTTCCAACCCCTACCATCCTAGGATTCTATGAGATGTCTCTGGTGTGAAATAGATGTTAAAGTATCTTACAGATCACTTTCCATCAACAGGTAGCAATGCACCTTCCTCACTCCAAAACCATCTAATATACTGGTGCCAGCAAGGCTAAATTATGTTAGAGAAGTAGAGAGAGTATTCATGAAACAGTATCTAGTGCAAGATGATCAAAATGTACACTCACATCACAGTCAAAGAACCCACAACACATCAAAATGATATCTCCTATCTTACAAGCAGCTGTAATGCCACTGTTTTTTCACTCAAAAACACTGTGTTCCCATATCCTGTATTCATTTGTTGATGCTTTGAACTACATGAAATGTGTATTTCCAGTCCTGGCTAAGAATTTCTTCATGTAGTCTCTGAGTGATATTTTTACAGGCTTTCAGACACAAAAAAAAAGTAAGTAAAAATCAATGTAGTGATTGAAAAAATATTAGTAAGCACAGCGATTCCTTACTCAAGTCAGTAAGTTTGTCCAAGCAGGCTGATCTGAGCTGATGGCCTAAAGAATTTCTTGAAGGAGCATCAACAACAGAAGCAAACTGTCAACTCAACCGTATGTCATCCAAGTTTGTAGAGCTTAAAATTCAGGAACCAGAAAGAAGCAATCTGGTGGTTCATGTGAAGTTCACAGAAAGGAAAAGTGTAATGATAATGTGACAAGTAGCCTGGTACTTGTGCAAATGTAAAATCTCTACCATTCAATGTATTGTCTTTGATACCTTTCAATAAAAAGATGAATTTAGAAGAATTATTAACACTAAGCATAATATCCTAAGGGGAAGGTACTTTGAGTTCACAGAGAATACTGTTACATGGGTAAACATTTTGCTGTGCAATGTAAACCCCATTTCTCCTCCTAGAGAACAAATGATATCTCTCCTTAAACATCCTCATTTTAATACCATAAAGCTTACAGCATGTATAATCTTTTCAAAAAATCATTTCCCAAGAGCTAAGAAGCACTTGCATCTAAATGACATTTTAATATACCTCAAACTATCTTAAAAGCATCTAGATGGTAACTACACAAAAAACCCCAAATTTTCTCACTTGGTTCATTTACTACAACATAAAAATTCCACGGCTGTATCAATGCATCCACACGTGCACATGTAACACAGATGCTGAGATAAGCACGCGCCGCTTTCTCCTCTGCCCTTAAACAGTCTCTCTCCACCATTCAAATTAAATTAGCATTAAGGGCCAAGGAAATATCACATTACATCTCAACCATTTAAAGACTTTCACGTCCTTGTGGAATAAAGAAAAGCTTCAGCTGGAAATGAGAAAGTCCCATTTACCATGTGGATCCAACACACTCCTAAAATCTGAACAGCAAAACTACAGTTAATTTGAAAAGTCATGATAACTGTAGCTATGATGTCATGATAAAAGTCATGGTAACTTCTAGCAGGGGGGGTGGATTAGATGATCTTTCGAGGTCCATTCCAACCCCTAATGTTCTGTGATTCTGTGAACTGTAAAGTACATAATATGGGCCATTTTGACTTATTTATTTACATTAAATAGTTCATCACTCCCGGGGTCTTGCCCAACAGAACTTGCAGCACTCACTGTAATTCTCTATCGGTCGAGAGACAGAAAACAGTGTTTAAGCACTCTTCAAAACTGACTTCTGCAAAGACACTGCACCCAGCAGAGGCATGGCTGGACTCCCAGGCATGTTGCATCAGGGACAACCCAGTCCCTCAGCTTCAGAAGTCAACCCATCACGAGCCCCGCGCTGCTGCAAGCCGACCTGTCCGACACCGTGGCAATGGATGCACGTACGCACGCTACACACGTACACCTCAAGCTATAGGAGGAGCACACTAGTGCCTTACCTTTTCTCAGCTGTATACTGAGCCTCTTCCCTATCTTTTTGGTGTTATACCCACTGTTTGCAGTGGAGGTGAGAACTTTCTGAGGTGATGGCACCAGGCCCGAAGGTGGTTTCCCTGATGAATTCACACTATGAGGTAGCTGCGAGTAGCAGTCTGTTGGATCAGACTGGTTACCCGCTCGAGACATTCTTTGTAACGTGTGAAGTCCAGAATTGTTAATACTTTTGCCATCAGCATACTGGGACTCAGGGCTGAACTGGCTGGAGTAGTACGTGTTCTTCTCGCTTTGGGACAACTGCTCGTACTGCTCTTTATTTGCCGCGGGGACCACGTGGAACCAAATGAACGGCGTGCGCATGGCTTGGCGAAACATATGCTGTGCTCTAGGTTTCAAAATGAACAGAAAATTAGCAAAATTAGGACTGGCAGACTACAAGACATTATAAGCATAATTACTAATGTTAATTAAGCAACGCGAGCTGACAGACACATTGCGCTCAAGCATGAACCATAAAACTTGAATCTGTTCACTACTCTACTCGGTCTGATTTTTGCTAGTGTTTATTGCCTTAGGACAACACTATGGTTAAATATGCTTAACAACTAATGTATCAAATACTGGACTCAGAGAAGCAAAAATTTTTAACCACAGTGTTGAAGTGCAGACAGTCCTATGGCAGGACTGCAGTGTCCTTTTGTTTTGAACCTTGATAATTACAATAATTGTGATAACAGTAATCACAGGGACAATGGAATGAAAATTACACTTTATGTAAAGACTATGTATTTCCATAATTTGATGAAAGTATATGTAGCCTTCCAAAAATTCCTGTTCACACTTGGCTTTTTCTAGACAAGTTAGTAGCCTTTCAGAAAATAATACATTAAGAAATAAATAAAAAAAATAAATAGCTTAATCCTGCCAGAAAGACATTGGGTTCTAGGTCACAGCCCAAAGCACACGAGGTCAATAGACTTCACAGACTTAAATTGTGATTCAGAACCATAGCACAAGCAGAGACAATCTGCTTTCAACCATATGGTACAGGGCTGTGTTCCAATCCAGGTTACAGTAAAAGAAATAAAAACTGCAATTCAAAGGCATATTAAGTCTAGGATAATCAGAATAAATGATATTCTTTTAGCCCTCAACATGTTAGCGTTTTCAAGACAGTATGATCACCTTTGAAATCACTCATTTTCTGCATACCCCTTTTCTGCTTTCCCTTTCAATTATCTGTGCATGAACTACAACCTGATTTAACTTTTAAAAGCCTTTCTGATTCACCATTTTGGGATTCTACCAAGTCCAGGCAGCCACTGTGCAAATATTTATGAACTCTCAAACTTCTCCAGGAATTTTCTGCATCTAGCACCTTTAGTTCTCACACATACAAACCTACAAATAGTTTTAAAACGTTAAAAATAAATTCTCCACTTAACAGTGAACATGATGCATTGCAAGTACAAGAGCAGAAGTCATATGGGAATTTCAGGATAAACAGTTTACCAATGCAAGAAGAAAAAAAATCTGTAATGTGCAAAAACAAAATATCAAATGAGAAGTGCATACTTTGTAATGACAATAATTATCCTGAATTTTGGGCTAATTAAAGCCACTAATATCCATAATGTATCATTTCATTATTAGAAAGGCAAGCTTAGACAATTTTTTCCTTACTTGCCTCAAATTACTGCAAGGTGTAGTGTTAAGTAATACAATGCAATGTGTGGTAAGTAAACTCACTGTTCAAATCTCCTATTCCGAAGGTCTCCATTGTTAATCCTGACAATGCAATCATTCTCACGAAAAAGGTTTTCCTGTTCAGCTTTTCCACCCTTCTCCAATCGCTTTACCAGCAGCCCCAGGGTTCTGGAACATTAAGATTACAAATTACTATTGTTCAAACAATTTTCAGCATTAAAAAAAAATCCTACTGATTTAATATTTTATAATAATCGCTACAGAAACTAAATGTTAAACCATCTTTAAGTAGGATACCATAGTTTCAAATCATTTACAAGCATTACCTGAATTATTATCCCTTATCCATGAAACAAAAAGCCTAGGTGAATCAAGCATGTAATTTCAAAGGAAGAACAAACAGGCAGTGTGATGACAGCACGTCCATTCTTGCAAAAGGCCTAGATTTCTGAGCAGTAAAAGCTCCAAGAAGCCCCACACATCTGAGAGCTGGCATCTTTTCTGCTAGGTAACTGAAGCTGAAGAGGTTCCACAGCAAATTTTGCATTTCTGAATTAGCAGAGAACACCACAGCCACCACTGCTGTTTCTATGCAAGTGAAACGTGGGGTCATCTCACATCATAACCAGCCTGTAATGCAGGGATGGATAGAGGATTCGGGCACTTCACGCAAACCAAATGCTCCTATTGTGAAAACTGAAACTGGTTTTACTAAACAGAGGAAAAATAACCAACTTAAATGGCATTTTTAATTCAGCATAATATCTTAAATTAATTGGTTCAGTAATGACTGAATAGCCTCTGTATAATGAGTTGGTCACCTCTGTCTAGTGCTTACCCACAGTGTCATCTTAAGGACAGAAAAGGTAAACAAATATTTAACCTGAAATAATGAAATGGATCCTGAAGAGTGGATTTCTGAGGTACTGGTAGGGTAGTGTGAAAAGTCAATGATGTTTTTATACCTGAACTCTAGGTTTGAAGGAGGATTCAATCTTCAGGATTATTCTTGCATCGACACTGCACTTGGTATTTTTAAAGAAGATCAGCTTTACATTGAGATCCCACAGGATGTATCAGTGGGTCAAATTCACATCATCCAAGTCAACAGCATCACTTTTTCAGAAGTCATTTCAAGGCATGGTGTGAAAAATACTTGGTTGCGTGGCAGGAATCGCAAGACCACATATGTCTTCTAGCACAAAACTTTCAGTGATCATAGCACTTCAGTTCACACATACCTCAAAGTAAATGAGCAGTCAGTGATGCTTAATAGGACTCCTCATGAGCTCAAAAGTTATATATGCACTTGAGCACTTCATCAAATGGGTCACAAAAGCAAAATTAACTTTAACTTATTTCTTCCACTTTATATTCTTCATTTATGAATTTATCATCAACATATGCAAATAAGACATTTATTTTACAGAACAGTCATATGTTTTCTCCTACAAGGCAGATGAAGGAGTAAGAGAAATGATCCTAGAAGTATTTCCATTTTGGAACCACCTAGAGACATTAGGATATGATGTTGAAAGGATCTATACACATAAACAGACTGTGAGGAGAAAAACAACATAAAGCATTTTGACAACACAAATCATCAAATGAAGTTTGAGTCAGACATTAACATTCAAGTGAGACTATTCTGTTTCCAACCGATACGGAGGATTTTGTGAACACCTAATGTACTGCACCTTTCACCTGGCCGAGGGTCCCACTAGAAGCAAACCTTCTCAACCCTCTTTTGGTTCCAGATGGACCACTTGGATGCAGTCCCTGAGGCTAACTGTGACTGGGCTTGCCTTCAGCTCAGCTTCTGCAATTAGCAATTTGTCTCTTCACAATTAACACTGGTGAGCACAAGGACCAGATAGATTCCATAACACTAAAGCATCGCTTCTCTAGAATACATGCATTTAAAACAAACCAAACCACCAAAACCACCCACAACCAATACTAGTGTGCATCTAGCCCTATCCCTCCCCTTCTCAAATTTATATTCTTTTGTTTGTGTTTAGAAAGTTCTACCTTCAGTAGATTGCTTCCAACAATGCAGTATCTCCCATTCTAAAGGAAAACTGAAAAAAGCAAACCCAAATTTCCCAAAGAGAACCAATTCTTCCATGTTCGTTTGGGTTTTTTTCCTGCTCACCGAGGTAGTGAGCCATCCTGGTTTAGGTGGATTTCTCTTTGCCTTTCCCAAAATCTTCTAAGAGGATTTTCATGACAAGAAGTTCTAAAAGTCTACAATAGCAACATACTACCTTAATGACCACGCTGTGCTCCACTTGCTGTACTAAAATCTGCCGATAATTATGAAGGTGTGTTGTCACAGGAAGCATAATGAAAGAGATTTTAAAAATATTGATTCAATTCCTTTTTCTTTCTGTTCACTAAAATAAGCTTTGAACACAGTCTCAGATTGTTAAAACTGGTAATTAAAAAAAAAAATCAAAATTTTATAGATTGTTAGGTGCAGAAAGCACTAAAATAACAGAAGTATTAATGATAAAAAGGAAAAGTAATTGTATGCCTTTGTGGCATTGTTTTAATCAGAATTATAACTTTGATTCATATAAAACTGGTGGTTAGAAAACAGGTGTGTGACTTTTTCACTTGTGAGTTGAATCTCTCTGGGAAGATAAGGTATTTGAGCTCCACAGTGAAGTTACCTAAGAGAATATCTCTAAACGGAGAAGAGATCAGCAAGCAAATCTAAAACAGGGAATGCTACATTTATGAGAAAAACACCAAAATATTTGAAGGGAAGAGGAAAGAACTGTGTCCACACTTCCTTTTCTTTCACTGCACGCCCAAGAGCACTTTGATGCAGTCGTGCTCCTCTGTAGCACCCACAGACGATTCAGAATTTGGATGTGCATGCAGTGCTTGCAGGAGAGCACGAACAGTAAGCACAGCAGGTGGTTTGTTTATATGGTTAAACAGAAAAAATGATCAAAATATCAACTTGCTAAATACCAAAACATATTCTGTACAAAGCACAACGTTCCCAGTTAATGCTGTGACAATACACTATAGAAAATAATGATTATTTCATCCCAACGTCTCCCCGTCCTGATGATTACAAAGTAATTGGGCTTTGCATAGTATTTTTCTTGAAACCCTGCTTTCTACTCTTTCACATTGTGAAGTTATATTGAATTATTAATGCAAGATGCAACTTTATGCACGGTCTGTCAATTCTTAAATTTACTTCACCTAAGCTCTCAAATCTAGTAAAAATATTACTAAGCTTATGCAACGGTAAAAGTAATTTAACACATAAATAAACCACTAGTCAAAATTGCAAATAATCTTATTAAACAAAGGCTACGAGTTCTACTAACGCAGGATTGCTCATCTCAGACACAACATATGGTGCCCAGGAGGATTTTGCTTTTTAACAAATGTTAGAGCTGGGTTACCCAAGGCATGTAAGGCTGAACAGATTCAAGGCTGGACGAACAGCCCGAGTAAAATTTGAAAACAGGATCTTCACAGTGCTTTTTAATTCATTTAATTTTTTTTTTTTTTAATATAAACACATGAAGCAAAAGATCCCTTTCGACACAGTTCCAGAAACAATTTCCTGCATGCAGTTCTGCATAGCAAACTCTCCTGGAACTTGCAGAAAACGCACGTTCCTGAAAATTTTAGTAACAAAAGCCTATCAATTTCCTACAGTATTTCTTCAACATATTATGGTTAGATGTAAGAATATGACTCTAAAAAAAAAAAAGGCATTATGGGAATTCATGTTTGTTGTTGCAGGAACTTGAGATAAACAGAGTAGACCTGATATTGCAAATATGCAATAACCTAAAAACTAATTGGATTTTTTTTTCCCCCTACTGTCTGCCACTGCCATTTATCCTGATAAGTGGAGATGTAGCTCTACTACAGTTTCAATATTACATTTCCTACATTAGGAAAACATAAATTTTGAAAGCCTGTAAACTAATCTAGTATAAAATACAAGAGTCAGTATACATAGTTGTTTAAACACAACCACGTAGCACACAAATATATGGGTGCCTTTGAATTTAATCTGGTGCAGTTAAAGCCAACAGGTTTTCCAATATAAATTCTTCCATTCTAAACATTTTAAACTATAACTTCTTCAAGAATGAGACTAAATACTGTATGAGCCTCTGCAAAACACTCTGCAAGTCTACAAAGCTGTTGAAACCATAATATAAATGGAAATGTGGTACCCTGCACTGTTTTAGGCTAACGTTAGCTGACATGGGGGCAGAAGGGAAACAGCATCAAAGCACAGAGCTCGAACTTTCTATTTGTTTTAAATAGTTAATTGGGAATGTAAACAGCTTAGATTATATTAGCATTTGAACCACTGTATTTCCACAAGGTTCATTGCTCTAATTATGCAATAAAAATAAACTCAGCGACATGTGTTAACATTTCAGCTCTCGGTATAAATAACAACCAATGGTAAAACTAGAAAGAAGCAGCGAATGTTCTATTGATATCTATATTGCCTGAGATAGTCTGGGCAGTTCTTTGAAACTGTGAACTCCCCACATGCCATCCAGCTGTAAGGGAATGGCAATAATCTGTCTTAATAAAAATTGACAGTGTAAATACTATGACAGTAATAAAAATATTACATTGAGCATCTAGAACATGACTGTACGTACATACTGAGTTTATTTACCTATTACCTGCAAGCTAATTGTAATATAATCAAATCAGACAGAAGAGAAAATAACCGATTTAGATGTTTATGTAAAGTCACTGACATGAAAAGGGAAAAACGAGATTAAGGGGCAAAAATAAGGATTGACTGGAAAGCCAATGTGTAGCAGTTTCACGCAAGGAAAAGTTCTACAGGAACATAAACATGGTATAAATTTCCCGAGATTCAGAAGTCAGAATAGGCAAATCAGCTTGTTTGTTCAAGTTAAATGACAGTGGTTGATCAATGCCACATTGGACATAAACTCCTTTGCACAACACTGAGATCACAGTGCTACTGCAGAGCCATTAAAATAACTTCATCAGCTTTGAAACCTGAAGTCCGAAACCAATTTCTACTACTCATCTTTTTAGCTTGAATAGTACTTCAAATTAAATTTAGATAACTCTTGAAAAAGTTGAGATCAGAAAAAGAAAGCCTTGGATTCAGCTGAAAGAGTGGGCACATTCACACCGCAGGGAATCTTTTCCCAATACGTATGTTTTTGAAAACCATGGCTACCTTTGAGACCTAAAAGGCTGGAAATGCAGGAGAGGAATAAATAGAGATGCTGATAACACACACTGCTGAGAAGATCAAACAGAATACAATCATTAGAGAGGCACCTTGAAGGTGGTATTAAGGACTCTCAGTGTGGATGATGACCATTAGGTATTAGCTTAGTTTTCTTTGTGTCTTGAGTAAAAGACTAAAACTTTTACAGTGAAATATGAAGTGGTTTATAAACCCTAGAAAATGAAGGGCACTTCCACTAAAAGCACAATAAAAAACCCCCACCAAAAAAAACCCCACCTACAGAACAGAAAAATGTATAAGCCATTTTCTCGTACAAGGATTGTGTATACATCAATGCCTATCTTCAGTTGAGACTTTTAATTTTTTCCCGCTAAGTTCTGTTAAATTTGCCATTTAAACTGACAAAAAGCAATAAAATTCAGTCTCTTCCCATTCTTCTGAGAGTTCTGTAATAGTTTTAAGACATTTAAGATATACAACATAAAAAAAACCCCAAAACAGATTAAATATTTTTAGGTGCCAAGGTTTAACTACAGAGTTTATCATAGATTTTGTGGCATGCTTCAAGAGGAAGAAGAGCTGGCAGAGCCCTAATACTGCTCTGTGGCAGAGTAACGTGTCTGGTACTATTAATGGATGTTCTTTACGGGGTTTTCAGAAGAACATCCAAATCCTCTTCTGTTCCATTTTACTAACTCGACTTCACAGTAGTCTTGGGACTACAAGACTATAACTTCCATATCATTATTCACATAGATTTCTGATGTTATCTCACATATTCCTTGTCTTAGATGAATCTCCTTCCAAAGACACACATGGCAGGATTTCAGAACAGCTGCTAGGGTATAGAGCTTGAGAAGTTTTCAAAGGCTCTTTAAAAGAGGCCATATAACAATAAATTCTGCTATAATTAGGATTAAGCTTGCAGAGGAGAACCCAATGCAATCCCATTTATGCATCAGCATAACATCCCCAATTAGCTCAAACACTATTCTTAAGGGACTGAGTGCTTGCTCTCCTCTCTAAGCACCTAATAAGGAGGGAAGGATTGGTGCTAAAGGCAATTTTGTACAGATTGAGAATTTTATCTCCTTTTATACTACTCTCTCCTTCATTTCCTCTTTCCTCTGCTCTTATCTAAACACTTTCTTGTTGATTTTTTTATTCTGTCCTACTTTCTGCTTTCCTTCTCAAGCCTCCTACTCTGCATCTATGCAATTCCAAAAACACAGGAGCAGGTTTTGCAAACAGAACTTTTAGGTTGAAAAACTACACAACTATATGGTGAAGAACAGGTATACTCCTCCTCCCTTTTGAGAGGGTGAACACACTTTGTTATCCAAAGCATACAATCAAAAAAGCCAATAAAAGACTGATAAACTTCTAGAGGCAAGACCAGAAACATAAGGAAACACATCCGTAGAAGAAGGTGGGACCACGTCTGTACAAATTGATACTACTTTTCCCAGACAAATACCTACCGGTATTTATTTTAGCAAAAAAAAAAAAGAGTCTGTTTTACTAGGAACAGAAATAATTAGTAGCATCTCTATAGATGAGGCAGAGATCTTTACAGATTTTGTTCAAGACCAAAAGCCAGTACTGAAGACCAGCTGAATTCTTAGCACAAATACTCAAAAGACTGAGAAAAAGTCAAATATTTCCTTCGCATCAATAAAGGACATAGTTATGGCATAAAACTTTTAGAGGTTTGCAGTGTTTGCTTTTGAGGAGGGGGAACGTTTTGGAGGAAGAATTCCACTGCTGATTGCATAGGGGGGAAAAAAAGAATTGTAATGATATGTTTTTACACTTTTTCATTTTTTCAAATTCTTGGTTTCATAACTATTGCCTATTGATTAACACTTTCAACAGCAAAGGAAGGGAACTGAAAGAAAAATAATCGAAAACACAGCACGACTGGAATTGAACACCACACAAACACAAACCAACGGTGGGCCACTGGACTAAGCTATATGCTACGTCAGATCTTTTCTTTCTGGATATCCCTCAAAGTCCTTCCTGAGTCCTGTGTTTGGTTGTCCTTGTGCTAGAGTGACAAATAAGTAGGAAGAAGATTCCTGCCAAACATCTGCTCTCCCTCTGAATCTAGCAAAAGGAGAACCAAGTGTATATTATCTGCTCAAAAGAGATGGTGGCTCAGGAGAAAAAAACCCAACCAACCACCACCACAAAACCCAAACCTGCCACCGACTGCTCCAAAACTGGAGTTGGGTGCAATCCTTTCCCTGCCCACACTGCAGGCAAACGGAGAAAATGTCTTTGTTCTCACTGAAAGCAGGTAGAAGTGTGGGCAGAGCTGATAATAAAGGAACAGTACAACACCAGTGATTATAATCAACAGCAAGTAATGAACTGTGCTTTTCTTCCACTGCAAAGTAGACAGTATGGGAGCAATGTTTTGAAAACATGTGAAGTGCTCTCCAACTCTTCTCTACACGTTCAAGACATGGACCCAAGTACCTCCCTTTTCCAGTACACTATTTTGGGGTGGGGTGTGTGTGTGTGTTCAAAAAAACCTCAACAGAGCAACTGAATGTACCATCTATCCTTCAGCGAGTTGAGTTCTAGTATTAGAAAGTAAAAGAGATAAATTTTAGTATAAAACTGAATTTTCAAGTACGTCCTTATTGTAAGCACCTATATTTAAAACTGGATTTCCAATATATGATAGAACTTTTATCATATAATCCCAAACTCAGGACAAAAAAAAAAAAGAGCTAAAAGTCCTTCATAGCTCTTGACATAGCTAGCATCCTTAAAAAAAAGAAAAAAAGTGAGAGCTTGTATTTTTGTGTTTATGGCTTTTTCATTTTTCCATGCTTTCATTATGTACGAACAGTTCCAAAGTTTCGCTTCAGATTTGACAACTACATTAACATCCTGGAAGTGCATTTTACTAGAGTTAAAATTCTTATTCAAGCTGTCAAAATATACATTTCTAACACCAATTTTATTAAACAAGTATTTAGTAGGCAGCCAACATTCTTAAGCTGGTCTTCTTATTGGCCTTCACGCTGTCTAAATCTCAGATAACTGTGTGAACATTTCAACCATTTCCAATTTCATGGGATTTACTCCTGAGCTTATGTTTGAAGCACCATTCACTCCTGCCCTTTCCATCCCCACACTGAATTTACTAAATTTCAGATTATGAAGAATTCACTGCTTTACAGAAACTTCTTAATACTTGTAGTCTTCAAGAAAAGTAGCCTTAAATTAGAAAAAATTCTATTTTCTCTTACTACATGTCAGTATGGCTATGAAAGCACTGGGTTTAAAGCAACAACTGCAAATAAACTTCTTATACTGTGTTTAAAAGCCTGGGAAGGTATTTGATAGAGAAGGAAAAATACATTTATCATTTCTGAAAGGACAACATTAATATTTGATACGTCTATATATGTATATCAAGCTAGTCTTGTTCTTGATTACTAGACTGCAATTACTGATGTGCCAACAGCTCTGTGAGAATTTAACACTCCTTCACTTGTAACCAAAGATGACTTTTTAAAATACGTATTTGTTCCCCTTCTCCTTACAGAGGGAAAATACAGTGTATGCTTAGATTATGGATCACCAAAATAAAACCTGTGTATATTCCTGAACTATAATTTTTCAAGACATAAAAGCTTCAAATCCACTGCTAAATACCACAAGATATGCTATTTTTTCTGAGATTGTTAAAGACACTACATGCTAAAACTTAAAGTGAGCATTATATTTTTCATGTAATATAATTATATTTTTAATATATTTCTTAATGTTATGAACTTTAGTTGCACTGGTTTTTGTAAACAGCCCCACTTCAGGAGTTCCAGCCTGTCACATGATAAAACAGGCTGACCTTCCTCAAAACCAGAATGTTTGAGCTGGGTTTGCTACATCATTTTAACCACAACAGATGGAACAACCTTAAATTTCAAAATCACGATGACTGTTTTGCACTATTCTCAAGAGCACACGTAGGACACTTCTGGCTTAGACTCCTGCTGTTATTTGGGAACTTGGGGCTCTTAACAGTCAGCAAGGAAATGCTGCATAAATATCCACTTGAAGTAAAGCAGCGATTAAAAATTTTCAGAGTCAAAAAGGAAACAGCTTTATATTTCAGTTTCCCATGAGATTACAACAGAACCTCTATAAAACCCAACAGTTCTAACTCCTTTTAAGCAGAGCCTTTCCATTATAGAGTCCATTCCAAATAGAGCCAGTAAACTTGCTTTTCTTCCTTTCACAATCAACGAGACTGCCTTTTGAAAACCACATACAATATTCTACAGAAGGCAAAGGCACACAATGTGAAAAAATTAACACAACCAAGTTACAATTCAATGAAAATCCTACACGATACGTTACCTTCCGCCTCGGGCACTGAAAGGCACTACATGGATTCCCAAAGGCCCGCCGTCATTGGAGACTTCGACGAGCTTTACCATATCACTGTGAGACAACGACGAATGAGGGAATATGAACATGTACTGTGAAGGAACCAAAAACAACCCCACACAAACATACAGAGAAGAAAACAAAACCAGTCCAGAAATCAAGCCATGGTAATGAAAGCATTGTTGAATGCTACGTACCTGAAGATTAATCTGATGGCATGAAAGAAGATTCATCATCAAAAAAATTGTTCAATTAATAAGCCAGACAAAAATCAATGAAATTTTTTGTAAACTTAGTTTGCTACATAAAAATAGGTGGTATCATCATCATCACCTGCATGTTGGTTTATTTCTTGGTAAATTTAAAGTTAACTGTATGGACCACTGGGCAAAAGTATCTTAAATACCACATACAATTTTACTTTGGAAGCCTAAAGGCTGATCACAGCACTAGCATGCTTTACTCGGTTCTCTTAGGGAGAGCCCACCCTAAGCCTTAACCTTAACTTTCACATAACTACCCTCTAATCAAATGAGAATTATTCCATTTTTAACTGGTTAAATTCTCCTAGTTTAAAACGCATTAATTTGTTTTATTGTAATTCCATTTCTTTTACTGGAATATCGCTGTATCGCTAGCTCCTTATGGAGCAGTTTCTGAAGTAAGATTTTAACTATAACACTCGGAATCAATCAGACATACCCCTGAAGCAACTGTGCATCTGGTTTTCCATTATACTTTTTAATGTAGAGAGGGGAAAAAGTGAAAGTGGAATGTACAGGTTCAAGAAAGAAACATGCAAAAACTCTGGAAATAGATTTGGACCAAATCTACTGATGCGTTTGAAACATGCCCGCATCTGAGAAGGTGGAATATAGCCCATAAACCATAAAGAGTTATAAATACCCAAAGAAGAAAATAATACACAAAGGCCAAACCTCTCAGTAAATCTGGAAGTGAGAAATCTGAACAAAAGCCACAATCTAAATTTCTGGCTTATGCCTCTCTCCAGTATTACAGACTTGTTCCGTGTTTTCTGGCACTACATATATACACAGAGATCTTTGAGAAGCTTGTTTCTCACAAACATACAAATTAAATTTAATCTAGAAACGGAGCAAAGGGCAAGATCAATGCCCTGTGATAGCAGTAAAAGATCTCCTATTTCCTTCAGTAGGCTCTCGAACCTATGGTGGCCCATCATGAAAGCTTGCAGACCTTAGTCTGGACTTTGAGAAGAATCAGACCACGTATCATTAGGAAGTCAACACAAATCCTGCCCTACAGTTTGTTTTATAGTTCTTCCACTTTATTTTTTTTTAAAATCTATTTTTAACGAAGTCTTTACACTTGTTGTATGTCTCAATTTGTGGCTGATATGTGAAACTCGTTTTTTAAACAACAGAAACAGAACGTTTCTCTCCCTGCTGCCACTGTTTAGCTCAAGAAACTATTGCAAGAAGAGAGCTGAGACATCAGCAAAAAATGTGTTACTCTTTAGACCTGGACCGATGCTTTAAGACTGCCACTTTGCAGCATTTGGGAATGATCCTGTCCCAGTTTGTGTATAGATTATTTCATTCTCACTGTACATTAAGGTTAAGTTTTCATTCACTAGTGTGCAAAGCAGCCCACAGGAATCAAGCGAGGCCCTTCGCTTCCAAAAAGGTACTCCAAAATGCATCTTTAGCTATTGTGATGACTGTGGCTCTCTGTGATCAACTTTTTTCCCAACTTTATTATTAGCTTAAAAGAAAATTCAGGGCCGAGGAAGAGAACAAGTGAAAATCAGTGTAATTCACCTGGAACTGTCATTAGTGGAAATAGAGCTTAAATTAAGAAAAAAGGCAGTTTTCATATCCAGCCTACGCTGTTTAACTTGTTCTACTGCTTGAGTCAGTAACTTTCCTTTCTTCCATCTAAGGTCTATGCATTTGTTTTTCTTACACATTTTCTTCAAAAAAAAAACCTATCCCAAATTCAAATGCTAAACTCTGTAAAATAGAAAACAAAAGGAATTTTTCCCTTCCTAAGAGAGATTGTTTCAATTTTACTTCCTGATTTTCTCAGATGTTTGGATCAACTACTACAAACACACAAATATTACGTCAAAACAGAAAAGAATCAAGAATGATGAAAAGTCCCTAAGTTACTTAAAAGCAACACCAAGAGGCATTAAATTTGACCCAAAATGTGCAAACACTATTTATCAAACAGCATTCAGAATTTACTATGTATCAGATTTTGTAAATGGAACTAAGTAAAACTCAGCATCTATTGCCTAATACATGTCACCATGATCTCTATCTAACATTTAAATCCCCTGCACCTAACTCATAAATTAATTCAGAAATAATACAGGTGGAAGAATTATTTTTTATTTAAATTTAAGATTAATCCCTTTAAAAGGTTTAACTTAAGGGTGGAAACTATATTTTCTCATTAATTCCATACTGAGATACGGAAAACCACTATGATGAAATAATATATCTTTTACTGATTATAGCTTTTTTGGGGTTTTTTGTTCATTTTTTTTTTTTTGTTGTTGTTTGTTTTGTTTTATTGTTTTAAATAGGTGTTTCCCAGACCTGAACATCAGTTTTGATCCATTCACAAAGGATGAAGTTTTTGACCACACAATTTATGTGACCATCATGTATATTTTCCCCAGTAGAATTTGAACTGGCAACAGGAATTAAGATTTTCCCCTTCCAAATTCTTGCCCGTTGATCCATTTGTGGTAGCACTGACACTATTCCTTTCATTAAGTCAGAGTTCCATCAGATAAACATCATCTTTGAGGCAAAAAAAAAAAAAAATTCTACTGTAGCATCAGTAATTACACAACTGTGAAGTTTCCAATGCTCATCTTAAACACAGACCTTTTAAACTGTTTAAAAACTGCTTTAAAAAGGTCCATGAAGCAAAACCAAACCCATATGACCTAAAGAAGACTGCCCTACTTTAAGAGCAGTATCACTCCTATTATTCTGAGGCTTTTGCTAATCCGTGTTCAGTCTCAAGACTGAAAAACATTAATCATTAAAACAATGTGTTCTGCCAATAACTTACTCCAGGGAAAAGTTGCTGGCATTCTCCAAACCAGTGTCTGCATGTCCAACAGGCTCAACTCTGCTGTTGTCCTCCTCTGGCCGATCTTCGTCCTAAATATAAAAATTAAAAAAAAAAAAAAAAAACCCTTAAAAAAAATCGTTTAGACATAGGCTTAATAGGTTGACTCATTTTCATAATGCTGGTGTTTTTTTTTTGCAAAGGAAACGTGTTCTTCAACACAACTACAACACAATGGAAACGTGTTCTTCAACACAACACCACCACAATGGAAATGTGTTCTTCAACACACCACCACCACAATGGAAACGTGTTCTTCAACACAACTACAAAAATCTTTTAATCTTGATGTCTGAAAGTGTTATAAATTTGTTGTCACTTTGTGCATTTTCTTTATTTCAGTTGTAAAAGCAATGCTACAGAAGCCATCACAGCCAGCATATGTTGTGGGGTTTTTTTTAAGGACGAGTAGAAGTACAAAATCAGCTGACAGACAGCAGTGTTTGGGCAAACACCTTGCAAGCTCTCTCTTGAGGACTCAACTGGAACACACGAGGCAGCTCACCCAGGTTCATTTGCAAAGTGTTAGAAAGAGTATAACAAAGTGAAGCTTGTATAAATGCATAAAGTACCAAGACCTCTTTAAACATTTTATCAAGGGCCTTCACTAATAGAATGCAGAAAAAGCTGACATCAAAGACTTACGTGAGGCTCTAAAGCTAATCAATTGACTTTATTTTTCATGTGACTTTCCAAAAAGTACATACATTATTCACTAAATATATAATTTTCATGTCAAAGTTGTGAACGCTGGACTTTCAAATTTAGATCAAGGTACTTCAAGGACTACCAGTGAGAAGTTCTAAACCCATTCTTATATCTGTGTTGCTAATTAGAAGCGTATGCTTTAATTACCCATGTGACCAAGCAGAAAAATGTTACACAGTGTGAACAGTAGGTTTCAAACACAGACTTGCATCCTAGAGCCAGAGCCATCAGGCCACTAAAATAATAAGTGATAGGTTATGAGTTCAGCACACAGAGTCAGACAACATATTAAATTATTGAGGAGATATTCAAGGCGGGCAGAGGCAGTTGGTTATGTCCAATTGACATTTCCACTGAGAATCTGCAAAAGCAGGAGGCTGGATACATCAAGCTTCCGTGGGCTGGAGATATGCCTTGTGCATCCTGGATAGCAGCGCGCTGCGTGACGCCAACCTACTTGAAGATTGATGATCCTCTGTTTTGAGAGGCTTTAATACGTACTTCTTCGTCATCTATCTCTGTTAAGCACCAGACAAGCAATACATTTCAAAGGTTAACCAGCATCTTGAACCTGCCTAGAACTGTGTTATGAATGTAAACAAGAAGTCAAAAAAAAAAAAAAAGTATTTTCCATACACTAAAAGTTGCTTATATCTTTTGATAATCCATAACTCACAAATATGATACAAGCTAGCGTTAACATGTCTGTATTTCCTGATTTCAGTTGAAGTTCAGTTTGTGCTACTGCATAAAGTTTAAAAATAAACAAATAAATATTCAAATCCCCGTGACAATTCTAAAGTCACAGGCAAAAGGATTTTTATAGGCAAATGAGAGTATTTGGAGTTGTTTTACATCACAAAGAGGCGTTCCGCATTGTTTCACACAGCACCTTGCAGCTCACGGTTGCCACGGGTTTCTCCCTTTGAAATGAGGGGCTCTGGTGATGGTAGAAAGTTATGTATTTATATGGCACTGAAGCGATTATCTGCGAGTCTAAAATCAGAGTTGCTGATGAAACACAGTTTTGAATCTCAGCTACAATAAAAGGTCATCACAAACGAACGTGCCTTGGTTAATACAATGCCTTTGTCAATGTTCCGTGCGTGGTCCTTTCAAGCAAACATACAACGCGTATAAACGCATCTAAGAAGAGACTGAAAGAACACCCTGTCTGTTAGCAGCTATTTCTCTGCTAACAAACAGATGTCTGGCTTTATGCTGTGTCATTTTAGCAGACATGCAGGTACAATGTAAGTATCATTCATCTAGTATTACCTGGGTCCGACACTTTACCATTTTTCCACCTCACAAGTTTTCCCCTTGTTTAAAGTAAGTCTGTAACGAGAACTCCCCTTGCCCCACTTGGTCTTTGCAGGCAGTCCTTTGGACTTGCTCTTGATAGTCCCACTTTCAGTGCCCTCCTGGGATACAGCTCACCATGCAAGACTTGAGCTAAGTCTCTGTGGAAAGCCTTCTTTCCTCCATTTTCCAGCCTCGACAGTATCTTTGCTGTCATTCCCAGAGCCCCCCGATTTCAGCTCACACTTAAGCCCCTCCACTTCTTGCATATCCCATTTTTCCTTCTTTCTGTCCCACGTGGTGGTCCAGAGGTTTATTCTGCAAGGGAAGGAGCATCTCCCTGCCTGACCCCGAACACCGCCAAGACAAAGGCAGCAGCCAACTTACCTACCTCCTGCATCTTTTAATATTAGAACAGAACACATCAGAAACTGCAAACCAAAAGCTATGTAAAACGGATGCTATCTGGCACCATCACATCTACTTTTTGTATTGAGAAGTATAAACACAGCGAGTTTTGGAACCAGACTCACTGTCAGTTATCCAAGCAATTAAGAAACAGCAGCTCCCACACACACGCCTCTGTCTGGCTTCTCCCGGACAGCAGACAGATCTGAATCAAAAACATGCATGTGCCTCCAAATAGGTGCTTGGAAGAGGAATCACAACCCTAACGAAAACACTACTGCCATAATCAACAGATGTATGATGCATCCTTTTAAAAATCTTTAATATTACAGTAATCAGGCTCTCTTTTCTTCCTAAAATAAAAAACCCACGATTTTGATTTACATTGACATGAACAGAGAGAGAAAAATTGGACACCTGCAGAGGGATTTGACTTAAAACTCTGATTTACTAAGAAAAGTAACTGGCTGTGAAAATCACCGCATCAAGCAGCTATTTCTTTATTTGGAAAGTAGTTTTCTTCTGAAAGGCAAATTCCACCTGGATGTGCTATCATGAGGTAAAACGAGGAAAAGTACATTTAGAAGAGCAAGAAAGTTTCTGAGAGCTCAGACGGGTATTATTGCAGGGATTTCTGAGAAACAATTGATTTGAGCAAATTCCCCAAAATTGGAAGGTTTCTTTTTGCTCTACAAAGTTTCCTGCTAGATCAAATATACAGCTCTTCATGTACAGCCCCTGAAGACAGAATGATATCCCCCTACTCCAAACTGAAATAGAGCAATTAAAATATTGTTTCACATTTCTAGCACAGAGGAAAATTTAAAGCACCTCTTCCAATGAGCTCCTATGATACACTGAGTGTAAAATTCCAACAATTCCCTTTTGCTGAGATGACTCAGCCAGGGCTTCTCAGTTCATTTAAGAGAAGTAGGGATTGCAAGAGTTAACCCCACTATCACATGGATCTGTACAAAATTCCTGTGTTTTGTAGGAGCAAAGTTTGTGCACAGGTACACAGTAGCAGATTCTTGCAATTATTATTATTTTAATTGCCATTGTTCTAAAAGCAATAACAAAAAGTTAATTATCGTTCTAAGTCCTGTAAGAAAATTAACAAGAACTGAACAATTATCCTAACTGCTCAAACTGGACTAGTAGTGTTAGCAGTCCTGCCTAGGAAAAGTTCCCTTTCACAGCTCATTTGCATAGTGTTAATGAAAGGCACATGACAAGTTGCCAATTTGTTTTGTATTCTTGAAGATGATTTCCCCATCATCTCTTAGGATTACAAAATCTTGAGAGTTGAGAAGCGTTAACAGCGCAGTGGCCAACACAACATTATTCCATATATACAAATGCAAATAGTCCCTTTAATTACATTTTTTCCTCTTGTTTCTGACTGAAGACTGCCTTCTGCCACTGATAAAGCTCAAAACCAGCCGCTCTTCCTTAACAGACATTTTATCTTTCATCAACAAATTAACAGCTCCTATTTCTGATTACTCCACAATTACTACCGGTCACTACTTCATCTTCAAAGAAGCACTTGCCCACTCATCTTTGCTGTTCAAAACACTCCCCCAAAAAACATCAGCAGAACTTCTTTACATTCCCTCGTCTTTTGACGGTTACCTATGGAAAACTCAATAGCAGTCAGGGAGTGTAAATGAAGTTGGTGCAATCACTTAAATTCCTACACGTCTCATTTGTGCAGTCTTTATTCCAGGTGCCTGATCTGAGGAAGTGCCAGTTGCAATCTCCCTCCGCCAGACACAATGGGAAATGGGCTCTGAAGGCATGTAAGGCTTCTCTATAAATCTGTCTCAGTCTCTGAACACTTAATCCCATCTCTCAAATTCAATAGCAACATCTCCATTCAACCAGTAACTGGAAAAACGTGTGAGCAAAGGTATGGTTTTGGGGCTTGGGTGTTGGGGTTTTTTTTTTTCAGTTCAGAGGATATTTCATTATTGTTTGGAAACCGATTGGGTATTTTAGTGATAACAGTTGCATGAAAGAGAGTAACTCTGCTTTCAAATGACCTGAACACTTAATGGCAAGGTTTGCTACACTGACCATCACAAGAGGAAAAAAAGTCTGATCATTTACTGCATAAATAGCAACTATCTTGTGCCCTGAGTAAATCCAAATTAACATTAAAGAAAGGGAAGCTGTAAGTAAAGTTCATCACAACACATGTGTGTATGGAGCTGGGCTAAGCTTTCACCACCAGCCTCCCTTGCTGGTTTTGCTCGCTTCTGCAACCCGCAGTGTTAAACTCACTCCTCTTGGGTCTTTACCTGCGCCTCTACCAAACAGTGAGTCTGTTTGCATTGTACACAAACACCATCTTCTTTCAGACCTGTGAAGTTAACTGAGCAAGAGGTCCAGCCTCATCAGCAAGACGGGCACACGAGAGCTCCACGAAGGAACCAGCTCTGAAAATACAATTAAACCTGCCTTGTATTTTTATTAGCCTGCAGAGTAACTGCAGCAAAGGATCTTCACACAGGGTGGACGTGCTCATTGTACAACACTTCTGGCATTGCTTTAGCAACGCAAAGCAGGATCTTGAAATGGCAAGTAATTGCATCCATTCCAGTAAACGTGCAGAATTACCAGTGTGAGCAAGAGAGGATAAATACTATCATACATCCCTCTGCCAATACAAGGCTGTCAATACACAACCTCTGGGTTTCGGAAGAATCCAAGCTTGTTTGTTTTCTAGCATTTATTTATTAAAATTTTAGCATAGTGAAAGTACTGTAGTTATCAAACAGAAAGAAACAGCAGATAATCCAACAGGTACTTTAGATTTTACTGTGGAAAAAGCCCCATTATCAAGAACAACAAGCTCTTGAAAGACTGCACAGCAGTTTGTTTTTTTTTCCCCCCAGCAGGGACATAAGAAAAATAATGTTTATGCTATTAAAATATGCCCTTCCCTTCATCTTTCTCCTTTTATTCTCTTGCACTTCTCTGTAATGATTATGGAAGAAGAGACAGTATTTCCTATTAGTCTCCTGGCAGCCGTGTTTTATAAATGTTTGTTTGGTCCTTGCAACATAAAGTAGGTTCTCTCTCTGTATGATCAGACCTGATAGAAAACAGCTCCTAAGGGACCTATTTTCCTGTGCCTTAACTAGCACAAATATACCAGCATCAGGCTTTTGTGCTAATGTTCCCACTCCTTGATTAACTGGCCAAATCTCCAGAGAACGGCAATTTTCAATCAACTCTGAGGAGCAGTTAAAAAGATCACACGGGGAAAAGACAAAAGTTACTGAATAAAAAATAAAAAGAGAGGGAAAAAAAAGAAAGAAAAAAATAGGGTTTCTCCCTCTTGAACACATACATGTGCACACATAATTAGGTAAGAGCTTTGTGACTGCACATCAGTCCTATACTAGGTGCACTGCCATTGTCATTAACCCAGGGAGGGAGAGGAGAGAAAAACTTACATTAAACAAAACCTTACTTAAACAAAAAAAGAACCACAAAAAAAGGATTAAATTTTCGTATATGTGTATAAATATATATATATGTGTTAGCGTTCTGTTTACATCTTAATTATCCCTGTGCTATTCACATCCTGCTGCAGGATGGTCAGCCCACGTTTGGAAGTGGCAATATTCATACAGTTTCTATACGCCTCACTACTCTGAAATGAAATTTGCCTTGCTCAGTCAACTCGGTGAATAGAGATCATATAGAGGCAGAGGAGCGCAGAAAGGAAGGGATTTCCCAGGTCTCTGATGAATATCAAATTCATCCCCTGCTATCACGGGCAATCATCTCTTATTTCCCATTTAATAAACTGATCAAGCTGAGCCTTAAAACTGGTTGGCTTCAGGATGGTACTATTTCTGTTGCGAGGTGCCCTGACAGAAAATGTTTTTACGGATTTGAAGAGAGATGTATTTGATTGCCTATTGTCCAAAAAGCAGAACACTAGATAGCCAGTGAATATAATTCAATAAAACCTTCCTTTGACAAATCGACACGACACTTCATTCAGTTTTCACTAACTACAGTTTTGTCATGACTAATGCCTAATGGTCAAGGGAGGGGATTCTCCCCTCTACTCCCCTCTGGTGAGACCCCACCTGGAGCCCTGTGTCCAGTTCTGGAGCCCCTGTCACAGGAAGGCTATGGATGTGCTGGAACGTGTCCAGAGAAGGGCCACCAGGATGCTCAGAGGGCTGGGGCATCTCTCCTATGGAGACAGACTGAGAGAGCTGGGGTTGTTCAGTCTGGAGAAGAGAAGGCTCTGGGGAGACCTTATTGTGGCCTTCCAGCATCTGAAGGGGCTACAAGAAAGCTGGGGAGGGACTTTTTAGGCTGTGGGGCAGTGATGGGAATGGAGGTAATGGATTAAAGCTAGAGAGAGGTCGATTCAGGTTGGACATTAGGAAGAATTTCTTCCCCATGAGGGTGGTGAGACACTGGCACAGGTTGCCCAGAGAGGTGGTGGAAGCCCCATCCTTGGAAGTGTTTAAGGCCAGGATGGATGGGGCTGTGAGCAACCTGCTCTAGTGGGAGGTGTCCCTGCCCATGGCAGGGGGGTTGGAACGGGGTGACCTTTAAGGTCCCTCACAACTCTAACAATTCTATGACTCTTTAAAACATTCATTAAAAGTCTTGCAGTGCTAATAAAAGCAGAGCAAGCCCCAAGTTATCTCAATTATTTTTGTAGTGTGTCTTAGTTTAGAGGTTTACTGAAGTCTGTGGTATGTCACTGAAATCACACGTGGATGTTTCTAACAATCTGGTGGCACACACCTCTATCCAACAGCTAGCCAGGCTAACAGCAGGAGCACAGCACAAACACTGCTCAGCTATTTACTGGAGCTTCCACTAAAAACGCTTTTTACTAGATGATGCTGCAGGTAATTCCTTTTTACTGTAGGCACTGCAAACAGCACTGGAAAGTACAAGAGCCTTTTAAGAGTTTTAGAAGGTTAGACAAAAGGTTTCCCCGCTAGTGACTTTAACCTGAGACACTTTGCAGGTTCTGCTTCCTTAGTAAAGAAAAATCTTGGACATGACCTTACAGTGGGAGCTTGCCAAGGAGCAGCATGAAATGCATTAACACTCAAAGGGGGTTTTTGTTGTTGATCGAACATGCTTGTTAATTAATGTAGTCGAATGGTCTGTGCCCACCAGCAGAGAAAGCATATTGAAGGGGAAAAAAGGAAAAAGAAACCCACACACAAAAAAAAACAGAAGAAAAAAAACTGTAAACACTTAAGCAACTCAACAACCCCATACAAGGGAAGCAGCACAAAATGGGATCTGATAAAGAAAGAGAACCATGGTAGTGGCTAAAGCAACACCGATCCTCAAGCCTTTCACAATATCTCGTGTAATCGTGTTTCATAGACTGTATTAGCCTCTTGAGTGAAAACTACAACCCTGGGCTTCCCCAGGCTGAGGGCATCCCTCTCTGGACCATTTCAGTGACTTCTCTGGGACTACTGATAGCCCAAGGTGGGAGGCAGAGGGAGATGTGCTGTAAGCTGATAGCTACCGTAACAAATCTATACATCAAGGTGCCTCCACAGATGGCAAAGATCAAATGGAAAACACGAATACGTAGCTGTTCCCACCGGTTCACGTTTAAGGGATATTTTAAAGAAGACCCAAGTGTTCTTGTAGCACAAGGACCATTTCTTGGGCAGCCATTCTGCAACAGCTCTAAGTCCGCAAACAACGTGCATCACCATAATACTCAAAGCATATTATAAACATTATATATTATATAAATATTATAATGACAATAATTCAGTGCCCTAAATTTATGTCTATTGACAAATGGGTACATTGTTTACAAATCAAACCTGATAACACCTTGTTGATTTATTTCTTATATCAGAGAGAGACTTAAGATGAAGACAATATTGGGTCCTTCCTTAATTCCTACACCGACTTACTACACAACAGTGGCAAAAATAACTTAAAAGTGCCTGTCTCTATTGATCTGTCAGGGATAATATTCCATGTTTACAAAGACGAGTAAAGACCCTTGGACATGACACTGTGAAAAGCAGTAATATTCAAATGAATCTTAATTGTCTCCTCATCAGCTTAGGATGCTGATGACAGAACACCTCTTCTTGCTCAAATATACCAGATGAGCTTTACCTCTTCTTTCCTATAGTCCATAACCTGTTTTTAAAACATTGTATTAGATGCAAAGTAGATTACCAAACTCGAGATATTTCATCACATAACGACTTTGTGAGACAGTTCAGTTACAGAGTGACCTGTAAGAAAACCCAACCCCAGCTAATGGGAATAGCCAGGAAAAGTTTGGCATGACCAGACAGGGCATCCCAGCACCAACAGTGCTGCCTGTTGAGTCATCCAGTAGAATGAGTTCATAAAAAGCAATGGCATGATAGAAAGCCAACTAAAACATTAGCTGTAACCAGAAAGTACTCACTTCTCATGTCCTAAACATCTGAAATATATAAAGCAAGGATTGAAACACTTTCAGTATTAACTGAAGCACCTAAAAAGCTTTCTGAAGATCTGATCAGTTATAGATGTGTCCATTGTATTACAAAAGAGAAGTACTTATCTCACAGACCCATCTTTGACTGTATCAAATGACCTCAAATTGATTGTCGCCTTAAAAATAAAACGGGTTCATTTTGTGTAACTGCCTAGTTAGTGTTTCTTCTGCTTTCTCTTTTTCCCCAGGATCCAGAATGTATCTGTTTCCCAGGCAAAAGTCTACGTTTGTTGTTTGTTTTAAATAAGGCTTATCTGCAGACTATTTCCATGTTCAAATGTCTGAAATTTTATACTCTTGTCATACGATTCACAGACTGACATACAGACCACCAGGATCTGCCAGTCTAAAACAAATATTAGGGTTAAATACAGATTCAAAGTCATACTTTGATGTCAGAGGCATGGGAAATATTTTTAATGCAAATAGTTATCAGCTTTATTTGAAATGAGGCTGCAATTATAGGTCAACGTATAATCAAATTCCCCTGCAACGTTTGGCCCAAAGGCCAGGCCTGGTTTTGTGCAGACTCTTTTATCATGTACCTTGAATAACGCAGGAATTACCTCAATTACAGAGGCATCCCCCACGTGCTGAGCTAACAGGAGTGGGGTGTAACAAAGACACCTCTGGTTGATGACTCCATATACCATTCATTTTCCCTTTCATGGTGTTAACTGATATGTACAAATGTGATACAACCACCTCCTCTGATTAATTCTTGTAATAAGTACAGATAAAATTACCACTGTATTTAAAAATAAGAGTGTCTTTAAAAAACTGTACAGTAGTTTTCTTCAGGTTGAGTTCTTCCACAATGCCACGTTATACAGATCTGGGATTTCAGGACCAGCAAAGAAAAAAAAAAAAAAACAAACCAGAACTGGCATTCATTTTATGTAGAGATGTTCATGTTTGTGGAAGGAAAACAAACCCCAAAATATACTTCTAACGTGAAGCCTTAACTAAGGCTTCCAGGAAATAAATATATATATGCTTCTAAACATACATATGTATTGAGAAGGCTACAACAGCAATGTCATTCTTTTGTCTTAAGGTAAGAAAAAAAGATATATTACAGTAGCACAACGACAGTGTGTTTGTTTTTTCCGTTGAGTAGTCTAAAGTAGGTCAAGTTAGGCACATCCATTAGTTCTCCTATAAATAGATCCACTCTAAGTTCACCTGCCTGTAAACTAATGTAGAGCAACAGAATTTTAAATACTTGCTCTCTTAATCTGACAAGTTCACTAATTCTGTATAAAGATAATAAAAAAAAAGAAGTTATGTTGTTATGAATCTGAAAAGCTGAAGGAATGCCAACAGATACATGAAACTGGGACACAGACGTTTTCCCTCTGCAGAGAAAGAAATGTCCATGCCTCCACCTATAAGTTTAGAGATCTGAAAGACTTCTGCAGAGATGTATTATAGATGAGTCACATAGTTTTCCCCTTGATATCCAGACAAAGGAAAGGAGAAAATTCTGCATAAATCACTTTACATTTTCCCCTGTAATGCTCCTGAACATATTATTATTCACCTCACCTTTTCAAAGACCATGATTTTCATCCTTCTGAGGATTTCTTTCCCCTTTTTTTGTTTTTTTTTTTTTAAGATCCAAAAAGCATTTCTTATTTAGCAACTTGAATTTGTCATTAGGCAATTTTCAAACAGGTCTCATAGCTCTTTTATCCCTATTCATTTCCTTTTTTTTTTTTTTTTTTTTATTTTTATTTTCCCTTGTTGCTTGATTTGCAGATCTGTATCAGCACGTGAGGATTTTGCCAGCTTCAACCAAGTACTGATCAGCTCAATCCCCTCGAGTACCGAACGCAAGAGTCAATTTAGAAGCAAGCTAAAAGTATAGCCCTCTGTTCTCCATCACACAAAACATCATTTTACTCACCCAGGCATCTTAATAACAAAATTCAATTCTGAGTATTTTTCTCGGCATGGCTGAGGACTGTTTAGAGATGACATCAGAAAGCTTACTGAAGACTTGGCTTTTTAAAAATTCAATATAGCTGGTTTCCAGTAAGGTTCAAGTCCCTGTGTTGGTCGAAGTTTGAAGTCAGCACGTATTCTTCAACTTTGAATTTCATCTCATTTAGAAAAAGTAATTCTCAAAGGTTTTGGTTTTGTGTTACCAGAAATCACGCTGTTATTTCTGCCCCGATTACTAGAAAAACAGAATTATACTATTTAATAATCTTGCTTTAAAAAAGTACATGGACTTGCTCTCATTTAGACACTGATACATCTCCAGTTCTCACTTGATAGGATTTGCTGAAACACAGGCTCCATTCGTAACTTTTTTGATTTCAGTTCCTACTGCTAGAAAGAAAAAATACCAATCTACCTGTTTTAAAGGTCTTTTGTGTTACACACCATGGAGATGGGCAAACACACGCAAGCCAAGGGATCTCTTTTAACTTGCAGAGCTTAAAGTTTATTTTCCCTCTTTCAATTCTTCCTCCTCTAAAGGAACAGAGGCAGGGAAAAGTCTCAAGTCCCAGGGAAAGAAGATCCCTAGGGGAGCCCAGGCACCTCAACAGCAGAGGCACAAGGCACCCAGCCCTGCTCTCAGCTCCTGTGCCAAGTTTGAGTGAGAAGATTTTCCCATTTTGTGGTTTTATCTTCTCCTCCTCTTTTGCCCAACTGCGGAGCTGCAGGCCACTCCTTGCTTTTCACCTCATCCTTCACTGAGAAACTCTACAAAATTGCTTCAATTGAGCTTCCCACTTATGCTGCAGCATTTTATTCTTTGGTCTTTTGCACAACACGGATTTTACCTTAGGCACCAAACAAATTCACCATTTTAATAACAGAAAATACTACCGCATTTTTCATTGTTCTTTGCTCAATTTGTTTTGCTGAAGTCAACATGAAAAACAATTCCGAACTTCTCAGTAAATGCTTCATTTACGAGTGCTCCATTCCCAGTGCCTACAGGGTTACAATCTGGTCTGTGACAATTTTTTCTGTGACAATTTTATTAATTTTTTAATCAAAAGCATTAAATCAAATTTAAAATAAATAGTACTCAGTACTTCTGTAGGGCCCTCCAGCACAGTCTGGCAAAAGCTCTTCATGGACAGTAATGACTTCAGCTTCACTGCAGCCTCAGGAAGAAGATCAGAAGTTATTCTTCAAATTCTGTTTTTGAGGAAACTGAGTCACAGAATATTTCCTTGCATGTTTTTGAGGTTCACCTCCAGCCTCAGGTGCTTTCAGTTCTGGGTGATCTCTCAGAGACAGACAGAGCCTTACTTTCAGAAAAATGTACAATATTTACACGTGCTCCTGAACTTAACCAAAAAGGACTGAAGCTAAAAGGGGACTCGAAAAATAAAAAGCACTAAGCACATTTCTGAAAACATCAAAGAACATCTCAACTCATCGCTGCAGACAGTAAGTCTGTCCCTGGTCAGGGCAGCAGACATCACCACAGGTCCCGTTACCCTTGGAGGCTGGTGGCTGGAGAAAGGCTGAAGAAAACATCAGTTCCCCCAGAGTGGTTTGTCCCGAGCCCACACCAGCACGTGCACACCGCTCGCCGTCACGCAGAACTCTTACACAACTCATGATGAAACACGAACAACGGCCAAACTGCACCATCACCACCACCTTACTGAGCTATCCAGGGACCACCACAGAAAACTTCTTTGTCTAGAATGTACTAAGAAATGGGTGTAGGACATCACCCAAGTGCTAGAACCACAGCTCCAGAAGCACTCTGCAAATTAACTGTACGTGATCCAAAAAGGAAGGCATTTCAAACAGAAGAAGTCATTTAGTACCTTTATTTTCCCACCAGAAGTACCACCTTCTCAATGTTATTCATCTGGAACAATTCTCCTCAGAGTCCTTATTTCCATTTGCAATTCTTTCCCTTTTTTCTGCCACAAGTCAGAGCAGTAGGGACTGAATTCAGCACACGTGACAGAGGCGCAGTATTTCCAAGCAGCTGTATTTCTATTGTGTTGCCATCAAGATTGTATTGCCCTCAGCCTGGCGTTTCATTATCCTGCAAGGACAGCTCAAACCACAGATGTGGTTTGCTGAAAGAGGCAGCCTCATCTTTTCCGCTCCCCAGATGGTCATGTTCATCACTGGATCCCTCTGTCCACCCTCTCCTTCCTGCTTATTCAAGCGTTTGTATCATTTCACAAAAGAGCTAAATTAAAATTAATGTTTAATAAAACTAATTTTAATTGTTTAGGTTTCCCAGGCTGGTCCAGTTCAGTCTAATTAACAGTCTCATAAAAGCTTAGGGAGGCACAAGGGAGGAAGCAAAGCATGGCCAAGGCAGCTTCTTTCAGCAGCAAAGATGCCTTAAAATATCTCCTACGCTATGGCCTCATATCAATGTTTGAACAGATATCTATCATCTGCAGCTTCACGTACAGCTCCAGGCATTCATTTCTACATTCAGTAACTTGCACTGCTCTGTAGCCAATCTCATCCCTCTTCTATTGCCTCCTTCAAGACCCTACCTATTCTCAACTAATCTAAATAATTGTGTCTTATATTCTCTAAAGTTGCCATCTCAGCAGTCCCCCTTCTTTCAAAACAAGCATGCTTTCCAGGGATAAATCCCTTGTATACTGCTGATCTATTTTCCATAATTTGTTTTTCTTCCTGTTGGGCTTCTAATCTACAGCAGAACTTCGTTTGTCACCACGTAAGTAGCTACCTAAACAACTTCATACAAATTACTCAAATTCCACCATCTTCCTTCAAGGAGACCAAATTAAGACAGAGGCACAACAATGCTTTGAAGCTCTATTTCCTGAGTTCAGGAAAAGCTGAGATGCATAAACAGAAGGAAAAAACCCCCAAAACCAAACCCACACATTTTGTGGTTGAATTCCTCTTCATTCATTCATTACACACCCCCTCCCCCCCAAAAAAATAATAAGGTGAAAGCATGGTAGTCATATATACAGTAGATAGGCAAGTGCCCAAGTGCTTCTCTCCATCAAAAAGTCACAGCACTTTATATATAGCTATCTACATAAACAATCTTTTAAGGTTAAGGAACAAAGTTTGATAAGGAACCAGAATAACTTGTGTCAATGAGGATTAAAAGGGAGGGAGGCACTGTCAAACTCCACATTTAAACACTATGATTTTTTTGTTTGTTTGTTTTTGTCACCACTTCATCAATTACAAACTTAGCTAAAGCCAAGCTGAAGGTTTTGACATGTACAGGAACTTAACAATTTCCATAAACCACATCTGAATCCCACAAGAGCCAGACCAGTCTAAGGCCTCCTTGAAGAAATGTTTATTTTGCGTTAACTCTTCATACGTATTTTCTGAAACTGGAAAAAAACTACTTTTAAGAAACCAGGGGAAAGCAAGCACTACTATTCTACCAGTCTGAAGTTTATTTAGTTAAGCTATGAAAGGAAAGCTTGAAGAAACCTGAAGAACAAGCAAATGCTGGGGTTTCAGTAAGAAGCATCTTTAGAAATCAAACTGCACCGAGTGCTTCCTCCCTTGCATCCTCGGGCAGGATCTCTGGGCATTTCCACTTCCTAGTTTCACAGAACACACCAAGTTTCAGGCTCACATTCTAGTGCCTTGTATGGCCAGCTCTGCCTGGTTCACAGGACAGTCCAAGAGCCACTACAGTAGATAAATAATTTGCCAGCAGGCTTTTCCCTGGTCCTTGAGAAGTTAGGTCTGGAGTGTGTCTTGTACTTCCTCAAACACCAAGAATTTTTGGAAAGGACAATACTGGCCTACTGACTGGTTTCACTGAGATGGAATCACAGAAACGATTTTCTACTCAGAAAAGCTGCATTTTTGAGATTACAGCACCCGATTTGGTGAGAACAAAGTGGATAAGACAATTTGGTTTTATTGCTGGCCAGCCATGGTATGGGGGTCTCCATAGAGATCAAAGTCTTTAGCTGCTTCAAGTTAGCCAGCTCTTAAAGCTAGGAACAGCAAAAGCCAGGGCAGCTGGCCCACCAGAAATAATCCCACATCATAAACATAGAATCATTACTGTTTGAAAAGACGTCCAAGATCATCAAGTCCAACCACGTACCCAACACCTCCATGAGCACTAAACCATGTCCCAGAACACCTCACCTACACGTGTTTTTGAACATCTCCAGGGACGGTGACTCCACCACTTCCCTGGGCAGCCTGTTCCAGTGCTTTACCATTCTTTCAATACAGAAAGTCTTCCTAATATCTAATCTGAACTTCCTTTGGCACAACTTGGGGCCATTTTCTTTTGTCCTGTCACTACTTGCTAGGGAGAAGAGGCCAACATTGGCCTCACTGCAACCACCTTTCAGGTAGCTGTAGAAGGCAGTTAAGTTCTCCTATCAGTCTCCTCTTCTTCTGGCTAAACAATTCCAGCCTCTCCTCATAAGAGAAGCTTGCCTCTCTCTGCAGAACCTCCCTACCCTCAAGCAGGTCAACAATCCCACTTGATTTTGTGTTGTCTGCAAACTTACCGAGGGCGTCCTGTGGAAGTACGGCTCGACACGTCATCCTTGAGATGGACTCATCACACTCACACTCTACTCCTGGGAAGGCTCTAAGGCTGCTGCCCTGGCTGCAAGCCCTTTATAATCATCCTAATGGTAAGTGCCCACACCTGGCTGGCCTAATAGAGACCAACTGCCCACAGTTGGGAGCTTCTTTCCTTCTCTTGTAACCTTGACAAGCTTTCCCTGTTTGTGAACTGGTGGGTCTTTCCTCAGGACTTTCTGGCCTTCTCAAGGGTACGCAGATGTTGGAAAAAATTAGCACCACCTCTCAAAAAAAGCCAAAAAAGCCAGCAAGAATCACCACAAATTGAAGAATCGGTTGATGATGATACTAAGGTAGATTTAATATACTTATTTTTTACTGCAGCATCAAGTATTTTGCAGCAAATTTAGCTCTAGAAGGCATTACAAGTGGCAATTCCCAGTCTTCTGCACTCTTGGGGTAGTTTGGGTGAACATGAACAGACTATGAACTTATTTATACTGTAGATGAGTAATGACAAAAGAAATGGACAACTGTAGGACATCAAATGTCAATGAAAAAAATTAGTCTAGAAGCCTAAATACCACTGAAAATAAGAAATTCCTGGAAAGATGTCTTCTGTCTTATTTACCATATCCACAACAACTATTGACAAAGCAAACACAGAGTATGACAACGATGTAATATATCTCCAGGTAACCCCTGGCCTCATTATATGGAAAAGAACTTTATTTTACTTGCTTTAAACTAATTCTAGCCAACCTAAACGTTGCACAGACTGTTCAATGCCATAAGTAGAGCGGGATAAGTGCATGGTTGTATGCTTCCTCAGACACGAGTGGAGATTATTTCTCTTCAGGGTGGAGAAGATGTAGAATGTAGGTAAAAAGGCTTTACAGAATCACAGAACGTTAGGGGTTGGAAAGGACCTCTGAAGATCATCGAGTCCAACCCCTCTGTCAGAGCAGGACAAAACTAGGGCAGGTCACTCAGAAATGCATCTAAAGAGGTCTTGAAAGTCTCCAGAGAAGGAGACTCCACAACCCCTCTGGGGAGTCTGTTCTAGTGCTCTACAGCTCTTACAGTGAAGAAGTTCTTCCTCATCTTGAGGTGGAACTTCCTGTGCTCGAGCTTGAGCCACAGTAAATCAGAAGAGAGGATAAAACATGCAACCCAAGTATGTGGAAAATGGCAGAGATATCTATGCCCATCCACATTTAAGGCTGGTCCTACAAGAAGGGCTGACTGAGAGGTTACTAGTGCTGACTTGTGAGTTAAGGAGCGTCTCTCAAGCTTTACGAGATAAAAACTGTATCTTCCCACTCCCCACACAACATCAGACGGAGGGAAGCAGGGATGCACACGTTAGAACTGACAATCTAACACTGCATATGCTGAAGTGAACACATTTAAGCACTAAAAAGTTGGAAGCTTTGTCTACACAGTTCAGGTCATGTAAATAGTGTTTCAGTACCAAGCACTTTCCTACCAAAACAAGGTAGTTAGGAAGAAGAAAAGATGATGGGTTTAGAAAGCTGCTTTTCCTCGTAAGAAAATCTTAAAATGCACAAGTACTGAGCTGTTATGTTCTGCTGCAGGTAAAGAAGGAGGATTATTTGCAAAAGCTGGATACGGAAGAAGATCAGAACAGAACTTCCACATGGTCCAAATCCATGTATCTGGAAAAAAAAGAGGTGAAATGATGCTAAATATCAGAAGCTAAATATCCTTAATGGGGCGATGTATCAGATTGTGAAAGTCTCCCAAGGGAAGAAGAAGAATCTCCAGTGCTCGACACGTGTAAAAGCAGCATGGACAAAGAACTACAAGATAGGCTACAGGGAATAACTCAATACATAGCGAGAGGATGGTTCAGATGACCTAATAATATAACAGGATTTAAAATGACTAGATAATTCTATTATCATTAACCACATTCACAGCAGTACAAGCTAAAACGCTGTTGCTATGGTAATGAATCCTTACGCATCATTGCAGAAAATGACTGAGATACGAGGGATGGAAATGAATTGAACCAGTCCCTTCCTATTCTCAATGAATTCAATGTACCAGTCAGCTGGGAAACTATCTAACGTCGAAGTTTACATCTAGCTGCCCTCAAGCCTTTTAAAATATATAGTAAAGCACAGCTGAGTGTCTGGCATTCAAATACGTGCTATCCTAAATAGTCAGTTCAGATTTGAGGCAGGAGCAAGGCTCCAGCTTAGAAGGGATGCTGCTGGAAACAGATGGATTGCTCTCATCGTTGCGCTTCGAATCCCCTTCTCTTCATACTGCTTGAATTCTCTCGGCCCAAAGTAAACCAACACTATGGAAAGAAAAATGCATGCACATGTCTGCTCACATACTACTACAGCTCCATCTCGTGAGAGTATGAGCACAACTTGTTTTCCATGTGGAAGGCAAGAAAAAAAAGACAGCGGAGGCAATCATTTTTCCTGGCACTTTCTAAGTAGCCCTATGGCCAACAAATTGTAAAAAGTAGGATGCTTTCACTACTATTCTTGATTTATACTCCAACTGAAAATACACATCTTTTGTTTAACATCCAAGCCACAGGAAAACAAGTGATCAGCAGTCTCTTGATCGCATATTAGCAACTCTAAATCAACTCCGTTCCTCCAGTGTTGAAATGAAGCGCGCATCTCACAGGACACTGGGCAAGTGGCATGGGGGTTTCTTCACCCTTTACATACAGTATCACAATATTTGTCAGGGAATTGCCAAGTTAAACCTGGTAGCAATAAGATCCTGAGAGCTAAGGAAAATTTTCCATCTCATAAATTGACTTTAAATCAATCCTGGTACCACTCAAACGGGGTCTGCTTGAATCTCTATTCATAAAATAGGAAAATACAAAGGTTTTTTTAATGACAACTGAGAATTTAAAATAAGGTACTAACGCTCCTCTTCCCCAAAACAAAAAGCTTTCAGAAAAAACCAGGAATTGAGTGGGAACAAAAGCTCACATTACTCAGTGAAAAACCGCTACGCTCTCCAAGTTTCGTAACATAGTTAAAAAAAAAAAAGTTTCAGAATGTATTTAGGAAAAACTATATGCATATGTGGGCAGAAGACAACTAATTCCACTCCTTGGAATTTCATGGCAACGCTTCCTTTCAAAAAAAATGGTTTCCCAAGTGAACAAAGCAGCCCACACAAACAGAAAGGGTACTACAGATTACAGGAGCCACGTATTCCAAAAGGAACATGGCTTTACCTGCTAGTGCTGGGATTTTAATGTAACTCTAATTGTTTTGTGCAGTACTATGCAAAATATTCATTGGAAAACAGGGGAAAAAAAATTAAAATATATAAAAATATATATATCATATAAAAAAAAAACCCAGCAGGTAGCTATGCTGGTTTGAAAATCAACTATGAGAATGCAAGTACATCAGAAAGCAGAAATAAATCTAAAATCCTCAGTTACAAAATATTTGCAAGAGGCTAAAAGTCAACCAGCTTGTTTTTCTAAAAAGCCATTAAATTCAACCTTAAGGAACGTATGCTATTTTAAGCGAGGAGCAAAATACGTACATCAAGGAAAAGATCAAAGCTGCAGTGGAATTTTCTATATTAGCAAACACATATAGAAGCAAAATGTTTGGTAGGTGTCTTATACAGTTACCCTCATTATTAAAATAATTATTTACATAATGTACTTCTTTCAGGGCAAACTTCTCAGAGGGATAAGCAGAGAAAATGACTCAAGTACGATCAGAATGTTTTTGAAGTGCTAGAACATACCTGAATTCATGAGGTATTTATGCAGTTGATGAAGATACATCCTTTTTATTGAAAACAGTCTGTAACATACTGTATGTACAATTTTGTTTCTATTTTAATATATTTCATTAGTATTTTTCTTGGAATTTAAACAAAAAATGTTCCTGCTTGTGTGAGTTTCAAGTTGCTAGTGCCAAAACTTCAGCCAATGTTTCATGAGAAAATTACTGAATTATGTCTGTTTATGATTATAGCACAGGTTTCTCAGAAAAACTATTCCCTCTTGGGCATTAAAAACTAAATGAGTATTAAAGACTAGAATGTGTTTCATGTGACCAAGCTAGCTTTTCCCGCCAAAATGCTTCAGTTTAATCCAAAGTCATTTTTAAAAACTTAAAGTCTAATAAGAGTTCGTTCACTTCCAAAGATTAAATACATTTAATAGAAAAGGCTTGATAAAAAGATATAGTTAAAAAAAAAAAAAATCCAAGAATTTTAATGTGCAATGGCCATAAATTATTTTTTTTAATGTAAGTTCATGGATAAGTCAAAAAGAGCATGTGTGAGAAAGAGAAAGAAATCCCAGTGCAACTGAGAAATTAAACTGAAAAATTAAATCAAGGAGCCAAAAACCAGACAAACAGATGGTAAAAACTGGCAAAAATAAAAAGTAAAAATCATGCTCTTAAGTATCAACAGATGCCGTGACTTTAAAATACTACTTCTGGAGGATATACAAAGACAATAATCCCAGATTGTGATTCCTGGGCCAGTCTCCTGCTGCACCAGAGCCACGAAATACACGGTATGGTATAGAGGGAAAAACAACACGCTGGAGATGGTGATACCTGCAGTGGTTGACAGTCTACTGAAACAGAAGAAAATCAACCTATCCAAACTTGGGATGCAAGACTGAGCTTCCCAGAGTCCACGTGGTTAAACCTTGCCACGGGAATAGTTTTGCTGACCTCCAATTTTATATAGGGTCTCCTTGATGTCGATCATCACAATTACTTTACAGCTATCCTAGTTCAGAATATTACTATGAAAACAGAGATAGAAAAATAATCCGAGATTTAAAATTTGAGAAACTGATGTGTAGTATCAAGATGCTTGAAGACTGGCCTTTCCTGAAAGATCTTCTTAAAATCAGGACTTGAAATTAATAATTATTAGCAGCACTTTTAAAATGCATTACTTAAGACTAATTTTACACGTCATTAAATGAATTAAATTGATACTGCTATGCATAATTAAACAAACCTAGCACCTTATGCCATCATCAGAATTTCAGGCTATCTGTAGATACATATCCATGAAGACTACTGCTTTTTTGGGATGAAAAAAACAAAAGTCAAAAATCAAAGAAAAGAAAATTGTATTTCTTTAATAGCTCTGTTAGTATGCAGAAGTTTAAACTGGTCACTTTCTCCTCTAAAATAATTACTGAAGTTACCAGAATAAACACAGTATCAGAAAGGTGACTGAGAACTCCACAAGAGGAATGTGTTTAAAAACCCAGTTACAAGAAAAGCATTTGTGCTAAGTTTTACATGCTATATATGGATACCTTTAAGCATACAGATACACATATGTATATGTGTGTTATCAATAACAGAACTTTAAATACTGCTCCTAAAGTGGGGGGTTAATGAAGTGCTCTATACTTCTAGGATACAAACAAGTATGTTCCGTGAAGTATAGATGTGTACTTCATTTAACATCTCTATGGATGATCAGTAAGAATGCTGAATGATAAAAATGAACATGAAATTTTGCTCTATGTTCACTGGCAAACAGAAAGACATTGTCACCACTGTGTCTTTCGTAGAGGCTCCAAACTCAGATGACCCAGAAAAGTATCACTTCTCACCGGGACACCCATCAGGTTCCAGCTAGCACACAGCCAGCAGAGGTTCAGCAGCTGCTGTTTCCCTGCTGAAACAGCCCCAGGGGCACTTTGGAAAGACTCCCACCATCCCAACCAGCACTGCTCCCAATTCACCCAGTTCGCCCAAGCTCCTGCTGTTTGCCTTTCGAGTCAGACGAGTCCAAGCGTGCCTGACACCAGAGCACTCAAACCCCTGGGGGCCCAGCATGGGAGGGCACAACTTCAGCTGTGTCTCCTTTTATATTTACATGCACAAAGTGTATCAAACACACACACAATCACGGAATGGTAGGGGTGGGAAGGGACCTCCAAAGATCGAGTCCAACCCCCCTGCCAGAGCAGGACAAAACTAGAGCAGATCACACAGAAACGTATCCAGACACGTAGCTGTAAAATAAAAAGTCATCAGGAACTGTGTTGCAAGCATGCAGGAAGAGTATGGGTTCACACAGATATCATAATTTCTTTGGGGTTTTTTCCTATGTATGTCCCAGCCTACATCCCAGTATATTCTGATGGTACCAACACACCAGTATGGAGCTAAAGTGCCTCCTACCCAATCTCCAGCTTTTCAGTAAGACTGACATTTGTTAATTTAGGGGAAAAAAAATGTCCAAATCCTTGAGCCCCGTTCATTTCACCCACCCAGAATGCTGTGATACACACTATCCTGCTGAAGAATAACATTATATAATGCTTCTTTTGCAAAGAGACCAACTTTTTCGACCTTCAAATCACCAGCAAAATCCATCAGTTCTGATGAGATGATGAGTTAAAAGAGTCTTCATGAAGAGAAGGCTATTTATAGCGACGAAGTGGAACTACAAGGCAGAGATACTGATGGGCTTGCTTTATGAAATCTGTGCTTTGTTGTAAAAATTATTGCCTAGAAAATCAAGATAAATAAAAATGGTATGATGGAATACTGACTGTAACTTTCAATATGTTTAAATAGAGATGCTCACAGATAGGACTGCTTTCTTTTGGGACATTTAATTCAGTCTGTGCTTTGAATAAATGGGTTGAAATTATAAGCAAGCCTGAATTCCTCCACATTAGGAAAGTAAAGATTTTTAAAGACAGATGAGAGTGTCCAAAAGGAAGAGGAAATTGAGCTTCGATTCAAAGCGATTGAACACTGGCTTCCTGCCTACTACTCTGAAGAAATACTAAGAGGACCAGAGGTTTTGCTCATACTGGATACCTCTGGTGTTTATTCCACAGTCTGTATAATGTTTGCAATATACAGACTAAAGGATAATTTATTTACAGTTTTTTCATCTTGGAAATACTTTGCATATGTTTGCTGCCCTGAACGTTAATTTTGAAACTGTGAAAACAAGTAATACTTTAAATGCCTAATGTGCTAAAATAATAATAGCCAACTGGTTTTGCTCAAGTTCATGAATAGCTATCTCTGGGGTGGAAAAAGCAGCATCAAAAATTTCAATCCAAATGAAGTTAAAGTAATCACAGAGCTGGCATGAAAGTGGGTGATACCTTCATATGGAATCTGGGCAACCATTTTTATCCTGAAGATATCACACACGAGAGATCAAAACTTAAAAGTAGTATTTAACTTCAAAAGTAAAATCTTTACAGCAGCATATTACAGAAAATCTTTAGTTCGTTAATATTTATAGTGCCACTTACTTCACATCTTTCCAATCAATTGCTTCTTCATGGAAACACTAGTTCTGCTGTATTTATTGCTGTGTGTCCTGAGCATGGAACCTCCCTCAACAGAGTAACTGCAGCAGTTACAAATCAATTCTCTTTCTTTGGCACAGGGATTCAGCAAAACCCCTTATTGGTGCCACAGGTTAGCTGGCAGTTAGTTGTTGGGTCTTATGCAAACACTTGTCATTATTCATTAAATAGATCAAATAAAAATTAATTTAAAAAAAAAAGTAAAAGAAAAAGAAAGGAGAAAAGAGAAAGAGGAGAAGGATTATTGTTTCTTCTGGTTTGCACGACATACATAGAAGTAAGCAACTTTTTTGTACATCCTCATTTCCTAACTAACCAAACTCCTGTTCTCCCTGCTCATCCCCCTCCCCAGCCCTGGAAAGTATCCAGGTTGATCATTTCATATGCAACTCAAAGGATTTTTGAGTTAAATTTAGAATGGACTTATTTTCAACTCGGTCAGTGAATGAATTGGCAAGGCTGGTCTATTATCCTCTTGTCTCGTCCAGTTACACTGAGGAAATAAATTCAAATCGGATGGTGTATCGCATCAGCTAGGTCACAGTACGTAATTCCATTCACTCAGCTGCTACACTCACTAAATCTTGCTGTGTCACTTCATGAGGAATCATGACATTTCTCAAAGTATCCTATAAATGACAGGAACCACTTAATACAACCAATGAGTACTATATTCAATAATGAAATGCTCATACTCAAGCAATAAAATTGAGACTACATTTACAATCTAAAATAAAACAAAAACACAGACAAATTACTTCCACATTACTCGATTATTAACTCTAACTTACACAGTACCAATCCCCTTCAGAGCAAAGTGAAAGCATGTCATTAAAATGACCTGTCCACAAAGGACTCTAAAGAATAATCATCTGTGGTATTTCCATCAACGAAAGATGAATTAACTATCACTTCTACAAGACAAAGGACAACCTTGGCCCTTTTCTGAAAGCATCTTCCTCATAATTAATAATTCATAGAAAGAAAAAAGTATAAAAATCATCCTGCTATTACTCCGTAAATTACAGAAAGGTAAGTTTCCCCATTCAGATGTAATCTGTCTTTTTCCCTTGGCCTAAATAACCACTCTTGACTTTACTTCTGTTCTGTTTGGATTTAACTGGCTTGCATGAATCAAAAGTTATTTACCTGAATCTCACCTAAAAACTACAGTGAGAAGTTAAGTGCCCTCACATGCATGTTGCTGTCCAGATGAGTTGTTCTATTTTATTGTAGGAAGGACTACAACTTCCACTGCAAATTATTAATATATTTCCTTAAAATAAGTAACATAAGCCATTTAGAAGAAAAATTGCACCAGAAGAAAATCAGACCTAATAAAAAACCAAAAAAAGCACTTCTATTTCCATTTCAAGTCTAGAAGATTCTACAAGGCAAGCTGAGTTAATGGAAAAATTAAGTTAAGGTGAAGCTAGACTAAGGCCAGATTGTCTTCTAGTCCAGAATTATAAAAGCTTGGCAACAAAACCAAGCAAATTATCAATCTTGGGTTTTCTTATAATTTGAAAGGAACAAGGGAAAAAAAAGCCCAAAAAACAGTATTTGGGAAACTTTCCAATTTTGAATTGTGTCTTTCTGAGAGAAAATAAAAAAGGACAACATCAAGACTCCAAAAACTAAAACAGAGAGGGGAGTTTGGGGAGATGGGGTTTAGAGATGGCACCTCTTTCTCTCCGAGGAATTCACTGCTGTTCTGTAAAAAACCTGTACTGTAAAACACAAAGCAGGTACGCAGGGAGAAAGGTAGAGCAGAAATGAGAAGAACATGAACCAGAAGGGGGAAAAAAGGTAAAATTTCAATAGCATGTACTACCAGCACCACCACCTTAAACAAAAATACAGAATTTCTTCTTAAACCTCAAAGCTACAAGTCATCACTCACATATCTGCACTTTGGTTAAAAGGCTAGAATGCAGAGCGCATAATGTGAATTTTAAATTAAGAATACTTTACCAAGGGCGAGGGAGAATCCTCTATAGACACAATTAACAGAATTGCTTTAATACACTTAAAACTTTTAACCTTTGTGGTCTTTGAAGCGAGTAGCGGAACCGCATCTATTGCAGGTTTGTACCGAAAGGGCTGGACTGCCCTGGAAAGTTTTACAGTGCTGTAAACTAATGAAATAAATTATCTTAATTTGCCTAGATCTATTTTCATTAACTCTATTACCCACTGTGGGAACGAGGACAAATTTTAATCTTACTAATGTATTTCACTTCTACCTTCGTCTGGCACGCCGTAATTGCAGCGATCGCTCACGGGGCCGCCTCGCCCCCGTCGCTCGCCCACTCAGGCAGGAGGCACTGGGACCAGTGCCCCTCTGAGCCACGAGCTGGGCATCACGGTGCTGATCGTACCACCTTCCCACCAGGGCTTCTGAGGATGCAGCACGGTACCAGCACCAAGCAGGTTAGGAAAATAGCAAGAGCGTTTCTCTTATAAACAACTACTTGGGATACATTATGTACGCCTGGGCTAAAAAGTAAACACGTGAGAAGATAAACCTCTTTGACAGCATGCAGGAACCAAACAAATTCTTAAAAGAAGAAAAGGAAAACCTGAGATATCCTTTAGATGAAATGCTTTTCCAGGCCCAGGAAGGGATTTTCAGATGTCCTTATCTGACCTGCTATCATGGGCAGACAGCAATCAGAAAAGCTGGAGATAATAGCCTTCTGAAAAATATTTAGAAAACAGTCAGAAAGCTAACAAAAGTAATTTATTGAAAGCTTATTGCAGTATCTCCATGTAATTTAAAGGAGTATTACTCATATCTCTGGCATTGTAAGTTTATCACCATTAACTACCGTAACAACAGGATTATTGAAGTTGTTTGGTCCAAAAGGGCAGGAAAACAGCAGTGTATGGTTTCTAGCAAGGCTGAAAATGCCCTTCATCTTCACTCTTCAGAAAGTTTCCACAGAACAGAGTAGGTCTTCTAGCAGACAATAGCAGAGACAAGAGTTGTGATCACCTCACTCAGTGCTTGTCAGGTTGTACCTGGAGTACCGTGTCCAGTTCTGGTTGCCACGGTTCATGAAAGATGCAGACAGACTGGAGAGGGTCCAAAGGAGGGCCATGAAAATGATTAAAGGGTTAGAGAAACTGCTCTGTGAGAAAAGACTGAAGGAGTTTGGTCTTTTCTCCTGGAGATGAAAAGGCGCAGGGGGGACCTCATCACAGTTCTGAAGTATTGAAAGAGTGGCTACAAAAAGGACAGAGATTGGCTTTACACAAAGATTCACATGGAGAAGACGAAAGACTACAAGTTGAACCAGGACAGGTTACATCTTGATGTAGAAGAGTTGTCGGGTTTGGTTTTTTTATAACGAGAACAATCAACCACTGGAGCAACCTCCCCAGGGATGTGGTAGAGACCCCATCACTGGAAGTTTTCAGGATGGGACTGGACAGAGTGCTGGGTAGTCTCATCTAGGCTCTCTTTCTCTCAAAAGGTTGGACCAAATGACCAGTTCTCTTCCAACCTATATGACTTTTCAAATTTCATCCCAGTTCGTCTGTAAACTTACGTGTATGTGTACGTACATCTATGAGAATGTTTGAGTGTGAGGACATAAACCTGAACATGATGCATATATTTTTCTATAATAATTAAAACCCATGGGTATTTTTGTAAAAGCAGCTTTTCTGGTTTTTGGTTTGGCTTTATTTTTTTCTTTAAGACCGTGGACACATCTGGAGCAGCATTCTGCCCTTGAATTCGTATCTACACAGCAGCACGTAACTGAAGGTAGACTGCAGCCCCCAAACTGGCTCACCTATTTAATACTCAGTATGAAAGGAGAGATTATTTTTCAAAGGAGAACAAGATAGATGCCAGCATGAAATGTTGTTTACAAAAGCATCACCACTACAGCTGTCCCCAAGCAATAAAGCTGTTTATTCCAACCTCCTGCCTCATACGAACTGAAAACCTCAGCACTGAAAAACAGCTTCAAATCTGTTCATGACTCCAAGACAAATAGTAAAAAGAATCTATTTCCAAGATTTATACAGAAGAATACAGAGATTCTTCTGAGTTCAGAAGACATGACAGCTCTGCTAGGGAGTAGGAATTAAGAGCCTACATAAAAATCAGAAATAGATCAACTTGTGACCTAAAAGGCAAGTGGCTTTTAAAGACAGAAATTAAGCTTAGATTTAGAAAACCTGATCTGAAGCCAGTTATGTCCCAAGTGATATTTACACCCAGAAAAGGGCCTGTGATTTGGCTTCTCATTACAGAAAAACATAGTAAAAAATTTAACCTTAAAAGCAGAAGTCATAAATACAGAAAAGGCGAACATAGGTGCCCATCACAAGAGCTCGTTATACCCTCCCATGGTCAATTATTGAACACATCCACTGAAGATTAGGCCTCGAGCTTTGAATACATGTATATCTCCATCTTTGTGATAGAAATCCTTTATAAGGATTATATGACAAGCTTTAAACCCATCCTTCTGGTTCAGAATTTACACACTGTCATGGTTCTGTGTTCATTAAGGTTGCCTTCACAAGAGGCGAATTATGAAGTGCACGCACTCAGCGAGAGGAAAGCAGCAGGACTATCTTGGCATTCTACAGAGTAATGGATAACCAGTTAAAAATTAATTCTTCCAACTGAAGCCTAGCTAATCCTTCTTCCAAATCTAAAAGCACGACTCCTTACCACTGACAATAATTTTTACTGCAGTTTCAACCTCTACACGTCAAGAGTTTGAGATCGTTAGAGCCTCCTCCACCCCTGGGACCTCCCCATCTCCAGGCCATGAAACAGAGAAGATGCAGAATTTTTCACTCTAGTTACAGTCACAATAAAACTTAAACAAAAGCCAAAATAAACCTGTCAGACAAGGAGAAACACAAAGTAGGTACACTAAGGAAACAGAACTAAACAAAGTCTATTCAACACCCTACCTCTAAAGCTCTGTGTTGTTTCAACTGATGGTGCTGAAACGCACTGATAGTATCTGAAAGTTTTAAGAGAGTATATTCAACCATGCTAAAAGCAGGCCTTGTTTTGCTGAAAACACAGGCTGAGGGCAGGTACCATACAGCTGGAGACACAAGACCACATGTTACTTGCACATCTGATCTCGCTGAAACAAGAACCTGAGAAACGGTACCAGGTTACTATGGACAGATGTCATGAACACGAATAACTTAGGGGAAGTGCTCCACAGAGCACATTTCTGCTCAGGAAGACAGCAGTAGCAACCAAATTCTCTTCCCATTTCAGAACACACTTGACTTGCTTTAATCTCTGGCTTCTGCTGATACTAGAAAGCTACTGGGATTTTAGGGGTCAGACCTACTCTTCAGTAACAACCATGATATCTTACTCAATCTCCTACCTTGCTGTCATGCACTGACACGGGACAAAGGTTGGACTTGATGACCCTGGAGGTCCTTTCCAACCATAATGATTCTATGACAAATACAGATACATACAGTTACACCACATACATATATGTTTATGTTAAGGAGGTGATTGTTCCCCTGTACTCAGCACTGGTGAGGCCATGCCTTGAGTACTGTCTCCAGTTCTCGGCATCTCAGGACAAGAGAGATCTCGAGGGGCTGGAGTGGGTGCAGAGGAGGCAATGAAGCTGGTGAAGGGCCTGCAGAATCAATCTTATGAAGAGCGTTTAAAGGAGCTGGGCCTGTTTAGTTTGAGGAAGAGGAGGCGGAGGGGAGACTTCATCACTCTCTACAGCTCCCTGAAAGGACAGTGTAGAGAGGCTGGTGCTGGGCTCTTCTCTCATGTAATTAGCAATAGAACAAGAGGGAATGGATTCAAGCTGCAACAGGGTAGGGTTAGACTGGACAGCAGGGAAAAATTTTTCCCAGCAAGAGCAGTCAGACACCAGAATTGGATGCCCAGGGAAGTGGTTGAGTCACCATCCCTGGATGTGTTCAAGGGTCTTTTAGATGTGGTGTTGGGGAACATGTGGTTGAGCCACCATCCCTGGATGTGCTCTAGGGTCATTCAGATGTGGTGATGGGGGACACGGCTTAGGGGTGAATTTTGCAGAGTAGGGTTCATGGTTGGACTCGATGATCCCAAGGGTCTTTTCCAACCTGAATGATTCTCTATGTGTGTTTAGATTTACCTCTAGTTTTAATGAAGCCGAGCTCACTGGATTTGCAAATCTGCTCAACCACTTGATAATTAAGCAGCCCTGCTCTAGGACTTCCCCTCTCCTGCTGCTCTCACACCCCTTCCCAGCACACAGCACAGCCAGGTGCTCTTGATCCTTCTGCAAAACACAGCTCAGCAGCACAGCAAGGAATATACTGTTTCTGTTCAAGGTGTCTTGATTGCTGGCAGTTCCAATATTTGACTAATGAAACTAAAATGACCACGCAAGAGCAGCCTTCTGTGTACTTAAAACTTAAGGAATTGGTGAAAACTTTAACTCTTTCATGCGTTCCCTTTTCATGTCTCTGTGGTATGAAACAGCATGAGGCCAGATTTGATCAGGGTCTGAGCAAGTCTTGAGGTGAACTGAAGGAAAAAAAGATTTCTCAAGTAAGAGTGACATTACCATATATATGAATAAATTGCAGACGAAATAAGATTTTTCAACTATTCCTCAAAGTTTGATTGCTGTGGAGGGAAAGAAAGTGCTGTGGAGGGAAAGGTGAAGAACAAAACCCAACTTTTTCTTTTTTTAATGTAATTCTTGATTAAATTAGAGATTGCAATTTTTTTCCTAGTACTTGACAATGTGTAAGAGAGAATTTATGAAATAATCAAGAAAAAAGAGTAAAAAAATACAATCCTTATCTTCCTAACTGTATCCTAAAACTGTATTTGGATATTTATTTAGCTTTATAGCAGTGAAATCCTTCTTTGGTACAAAGAATTTCACATTATTCATGGGCTTGAGAAATACCAAAACTTTCTGAGAAATACACAGATCATTTGCCTCATGGGCAACTGGAGGGCTCTGGAACAAACTGGTAGATGTAGCAAACCAGCATATATAACCAGAATACCTAAAAGGACTCAGAAAATAGAATTAGTCTTTCCCATTTCTTTGATGTATCACTCTAATTTAGCAGAGCCCTCGTAAAGCACAACAGATAGGAGCAAAAGCAATTACTTCCAGAAATTTTAATGGGCTTCACGCATCCCTCCATTTTTAGGTGCTGAAAACTAGACAAGTTTACAGAACTATTTCTCTAGCAACTACTCGAACACATCTAACTCTGTGCCCTTGTTAGTCCCTGCTACAGGAGCTTCCAGTGATGTCCTAGAAACAAGGTCTCTTGCAGTCCCCTCTGCAGAAGGGGCTGTGATGCTGCAGAATTAGTTTCCTCCGTAGTCCTGTCTGTAGGAAACGAGGTGTTGTCCACACAAAAACAACTGCATCTCTTTGGCACATCACACCTTCCTGCCTTGAAGTGCAGTTCCAGTGAACGTTCGTATACGTTAGAAGCTGACAAAGACTATCCTGGATTTTATTTTTTCACCTCAGATTCAAAAGGATGAAGGAGGCTTTGAGAGAAGTAATTCAATCCAAGCCAGAAGAGCCTTCATCCAACCACAAGCCTCTGGAGCCTGCAAGATGAATCCAGTGCTTACTATCATCTTCACTAAAGAGCCATAAAGGCAGGTTATACCAGGGCTATTATTACCCCTGGTATCTGTAATGGGTTCTGTCCTTGATGTTTCCTGGAACTGTCACTGCCTCGCCCTCGGTGCCAGACCTGCTGTCTGCCACTTTTTCTGCACATACTGGCAGGGGGCACAGACCACTCCAACTCCTCCACAGCTTTGATGAGCCCACAGGAACAAGACTGGGAGGTGGTAAATTAATTGATTACGCCAGATAGCAACTTCACTGCTTGAGTTTCTTCTTCACAGAAGTGGAAGCCTTAACCAGTGGGAAACAAAAAAAAAAAACCCCACAGAGAATACTGGAAAAAGATAGTAGAGTTTAAAACCCAAAAAAGAGTGGAAGAACATCTCTGTCTGCAGCTACTCCATCCCCTGCCAGGCCCTTCCCTCCTTCTCTCTGCAGAGCTGTGCTGCATCCCGCTCTCTCCACAGGCTTTCTTCTCCTGTTAAACAGCTTTCAATCTAATTAATTATCCTGCTGATAAAAAATAGCAAAAGGATCCTGGTCTTCTAGGTACGTGCAGATTCATTAACACATTTAAAGAATGAACACTCGCTCTCTCAAAAAACAACCACCACCACAAACAGACAAAACCAAAAAGCAGAAAGCATGCTTAGAAAAACCATGATTGTTGGCAATTTCAGATTTCAGCTGGTGAACTCGGGCAACAAATATGCTTTCAGATTACCACCAGTGCACAATTATTTACCTAACTGATGAATAAATCGAACTAGTTAAGCTGTTCAGAGACCAAAATCAGCACAAAACTTAGTATAAAGCATCACACGCTAAAATATTCATGTACCAAACATTTTCTAAGATGATCACTATTAAGATTCCTAATCCAACTCCTTTTGCTGACACAGTTTAATTAACTGCCAGGGTGCAAATCTAATGACGCATGGAAATATGCCTCAAAAACATGAAACAAGCATGAAAACATGAGCTGTCTGTCACAGGAGATGCCTTTGAATCTGGGCACTGACTCAACATTCCAACACAGGCAAGTACAGAGACAGCAGCTAAACTCATCTGCACTAACTACATCTTTTGAGAGGAAAATAGTACTGGAACTACCACTACCAGTAAATGTGCAGAGGAAAATACACAAGGAAAAAAGACAGATTTTTTTTCATAAAGCACAGAATTTTAAATGAATCTGCAGCTAATTATGAGATAGAAAAATAGTTAATAGCACACTTTTGGGATTTTTCAGGTTTTTATACACTGTGATATTGCTTAAGCTCCTTTTTAACTAAGAATGGGGAAAAATAAAGAATGTTTGGCATATCCTAGGATTTGGCAACGCTGGACTTCCATCAGATGTCAGCAGTCATGGTAAACCGGGGAGGTCCAAGTTGACTGGAGGACAGAAAATGTGATGGCCATCTAAAAGATGGATCAGAAGAAGGATCCAAGGAACTACAGACCAGTCAGTCTGACCTCTCTGCCAGGAAAGGTTATGGAACAGATCATCTTGAGAGCCATCACGCAGCACATACAGGATAACCAGGTGATCAGGTCCAGTCAAGATGGGTCTATGAAAGGCAGGTCCTGCTTGACTAACCTGATCTGTGACAAGGCGACCCACTCAGTGGATGAGGGAAAGTCTGTGGACGTTGACTGCCTGGGCTTCAGTAAAGCTTTTGACACAGTTCCCCACAGCATTCTCCTGGGGAAACTGGCTGCTGATGGCCTGGATGGGTGTGCGCTTTGATGGATAAAAAACTGGCTGGCCTGGCTCCAAGAGTGGTGGAGAATGGAGTTAAATCCAGTTGGCAGCTGGTCACCAGTGGTGTTCCCCAGGGCTCAGCACTGGGGCCTCTTCTCTTTCACATCTCTATCAAGGATCTGGACGGAGGCACCCTCAGAAAGTGTGCAGATGGCACCGAGTCAGCTGGGTGTGCTGATCTGCATGAAGGCAGGAGGCTCTGCAGAGGGATCCGGACAGGATGGATCCATGGGCCAAGGCCACTGGGATGAGGTTCAACAAGGCCAAGTGCTGGGTCCTGCACTTGGGTCACAACAACCCCCAGCAGCACTCCAGGCTTGGGGAGGAGTGGCTGGAAAGCTGCCTGGTGGAAAAGGACCTGGGGGTGCTGGTCAACAGCCAGCTGAACGTGAGCCAGCAGTGTGCCCAGGTGGCCAAGAAGGCCAAGAACATCCTGGCTTGTACTAGAAACAGTATGGCCAATGGGACTATGAAAGTAATTAAAAATTTCTTCACAGAAAGGGTGGGAAAGCACTAGGAGAGGCTGCCCATGGAAATAGTGGAGTCCCCATCCCTGGAGGTATTTAAAACACATGTAGATGTGGTGCTGAGGGACACAGTTTAGTGGTGACCTGGCAGTGCTGGGTTAACAGGTGGACTTGATGATCTTAAAGGTCTCTTCCAATCAAAACAACACTATGATTCTAAATATCCATATGGTATTTGTGGGTGAAGGAGATCAGTCCCAGGACACCAGCCCAGTGCTGGACTCTAAACCTTCCCCTCCATTTACAAGGCACAGAATAAGAAGCTTGGGCGGTGTCAAATTGCAAATATCATTTTGAAGCTTTCCTCTATAAAACAAATTCTGGTTTTATGCCCTATGGCTGTAAAATACAAAAATTGTACATTTATGTTCAGTGCAGCAGTCAATGCTTTCACGTCGCATTGTATTAAGAAGACAAATGAGGTGATAACCCAACATATGGAGTATCCTATATATGGGCTTCCTGTTATATTTGTCTTCACAGAAAAGATCCATTTTGTTATGCATTTAAAGACACTTCTCGGAAAGTTTCAGACACACATGAACATATAAAGTGATTGCCAGGTAATTTTAATTTGAGACCTTTAAACATCTATGTCTACCACCCAAGAACCCAAGTTGGAATTACTTGTGTCTCAAAAAAGCCCAAGAACAAAAGCAGTATAAAGGTACACTAAATAAATATTATAACACTGTCTTCAAATTTATAATTCATGTATTTTACAGTGTTAAGAAAAACAAACATTTCAAAGTGCAATGTCAAAGCTGACCCACATTTGGCTATTCTGTAATAACATTATTAGCTTTCAATGGCAAAATGTTTATCAAATTAATCGCCCCCGATTAAAACAACCCTGTTAGTATCAGCTGTGCAGAACAGCAGCACTCCACAGACTATAAAACCATGTTTAGGACTCAAAAATGAAGTAATTCTCAGCTGTCCATTTCAGTCTTAATGCAGGTTTTTTTTGGAAGCAGAAAGATCTTGTACGCATCCAGTCAGCATTATACCGGTGTTCGTATCATGCTTAGAGAGCTTATATCACATAAGAATACACTTCTTCATAATAGCTCGGAGTAGCATAAAGATTAGACTGATAAAGTAATATATATATACGCATATATATTACCTGTTCTTGCCTCTCCAGCCACTTGTCCACCATGGGATGACTGGCACTTAACGATGAACGAGCATTGTCTCTCTGAAACTGGTTAGACCAGCTACTAGTATCTCGTGGTAGGCTTCTGTAGTTTTCATCTTTCTAGTTTAAAAGAAACAGAAAAGTGTCTTATAAAAAACAACCAGTCCTTGCACATTAACAATGCAGCTGGTTATCAAATGAATACAAAAGGAAGACTGACAAAGGAGAACACAGGTCCCTCTGGACGCAAGGACAACGCGACTGCCCGGCCCTCCAATGGCAAAAGCTCCCCTTCCTTAAAGCCAGCGAAGTCCAGCTAAAGCCTTTGGGGGATTTGTAGCTCCTGCCTCTATTTGTGCTTCACTATCTCTCTTTTCCAACCTGAAACCTCTAATGCACAGGTTTCCAAAGTACATACTCGGCAAGGCTTTCAGAGCATCGTGCTCCTTACTTTCATTCTCACCCAACGCAGCTACAACAGGCAACAGTCCATCCAGTGACAGCTAAGGCCATTATGTAATTTTCCCAACTCTCTGTACGCTATCAATTTTACAATCAAGGGTGTCTCACTGTTCCAGGTACTCTCCTTTACACCAGCATGCCATGCAGTTCAAAGCCTGAATTTATTATTCCATAAGATAACGCTTTGCTTGGTTTGCCTGAAGGTAAAGAAATAGTCACATGTGTAAAACAGCAGCAGGTGGAGATGGTGCTGAAGGAGAGACATTCATCCCATTGAGACTGATAAAAAGCAAAAGAAAACAAAAAAGAAAAGCTTGTTTCTTTCTTTTTAATTGATGAATTTGCCTGCACTTCTTTCCAACAAGCTGCACAAATTCTTCAGCTTCTAACAATGATTAGTCCTTACCCAGTTTGATCACTAAAAGCCAATAAAAACACAGAGGAAGATCTTTAAGGGTGGGAGTTACCCTTAGCCCAGAGTCAATGAATTACTGCTAAATTACGTAGGTTAGCTGTCTCCAACTGAAACAGCACATGGAACTGAAATCCTGCTTAGCTTTTCAAAAGTGGATTATAAAGATACTTCAGAAGCACAATATGCTGTCCAGTCACTGTTTGTCCATCTTTGCACCAAACTGGATAATTTAGAGACAGTATCTATTTTAAAAACAGGATTGTAGTACTATATTTTGCAGTACTACCACTTTTAGGACTCTTGAAACACAGAAAACCAAACAAACACCAGTGTACATTCGCAGCTATAAACTACCTTGGTTTTTATTTGTAGCACACAGCAGATTTTTGACCCTTTCTTTAATCAATACTTCATTCCATCAGTGTAAGTATTTCCTTTCCCTGTATTGGTATTTCTTTGGCCTGGCACTGTATTAGTCCATTATTCTGAAATACAGAGGGTAGCATCAATTCCCTTACAATTGTCCTTCACAAGTGTATTTCTTGGGAATGTATGATAGGCTTTGATAGGACATTCAGGGCTCAGTTTAACTATTATATGTAGCACCGTTTTCAAAAGCTTCCTGTGCAAGAGCAGGCTTTTCCTACATATCAAACTTCAGCTTTCTTCATTTTCTTGGAAGAGAAAATAATTCTTCCATTTCAAGACATTAAAGCTTGAATTCAACCAGTACCAGATAACCTCATAAAAATACATCTGCACAAGTAACCAGCCTAACAAATCACCATCATGAATTAGTTTACTCTGCCACAAATGAGTCAGAACTTTGTGTCTAAAAAACCAAAAACCCAAACCAAACAGTTTTCCCCTGTGGTTAACCACACAGCAAACTCGAAACATGCTCGGTCTCTTGCTTAGAAAGGGTTAGTGGAAGTCACTTGCTGCTTTGCACAACTGTCCCCCAGCAGAGCCATAAAAGCCAGGGAATGATGTGTACAAATTGATTTTTTTTTTTCCTGTTGCTTCTCTTATTCAATTCTTCTCTTCTGGTGACAGAGGTGGCCCAGTTCCTACGAGCCAAAACAGCAATTTCTCTTGTTCAAAGTGATGGAAAGGTATAAGAACAAAATCAAAACCTGACAAATAAACAGCAAAAGATCATTCTATGCACAAAAAACCCATATAGTTGGTGCATGAGTTATTGTCATCTAACAATAACTCACTATCTGACAGAACATCACCTAGTCTGAATGGATAAAATTTTCTTCCTATGTAACAAGATATTTTCTGTATTTCTGTACTTTACAGCTAATTCTTTTTTTTATTGATTTGTGTTTACAATGTTTAATATAAACTTTTTTTAAAAAGCCATTTTTATCTACACTACACAAAAATCTCTCTCTGAACAGCATTTATTTCCCACGCCCAGGAGTTTTTCTTAAGAGGAAGAGAGAAGGAAAAAACATTCATCAAGGGTTGTGTTGTTCTTCCATCACTCAAACACTGTCTCTGATCCGAATCATGCAGGACAGTCTCACTGCTTATGTTGGAACACTGCGCTGTAACAAGTCAAACATCACAGCACACAAATAACCTAACCTAAAAGAGTTAAATTCAGCCTCTGTTTGGGTCATCAACACTCAGGTCAAGAATTCTGCAAGGAGTTTACACCTAATACTGTCTGTATTGATCAGAAGAGTATATTCAGCCCAGCTACTGCAATATTTCTGCAGTAGCACACCTCTGTAGAAGATTGCCTTTCTCCTGCTAAGACCTACACCAGCTCATTTTATCCAGAAGGCATCAAAGTCACTCAGCAATTTTTCTGACAGCACAAGTAAAAAGCTGAAATGATAGAGAGATGTGGTTCCTGTAACTTCTTATGCTTCTCAGCATTGCTCAGAGGCTCGAAATAGCATTATTATCAGAGTGGAATAAAACACCTTCCCAGTGTTGCAGTCCCACACCGACTCGGCGTTAGCCAAATAGTGAGGCATGAAAAAACCAACCAGCTCTACGTATGTCCTCCACTCCCTTCTTTGTCAGCACTTTTTGGCAACCAGCTATCCCTGTATCCCAGTGTGACAACACTAAACTAGAGCAGGAGCAGAAAGACCAGCACTTTCAACGCTGACACAGGCAGTCCTTGCAGACAGCTACAGACCAACACCATAAGATGCTGTTGGCTACGTGGAATCCCAACCATATGGGGATCTCCATCACTGCTGCTGGCAGATCTAATTCAAAGTAGCAATTGTGATAACCTACACAGGCACGGGTGAAAAACACATCACTGCAGCTTAGACATCGGGATTTACTGAACCAGCTGCAATGTTGCTTGCTATTTAAAAAATAATAATAAAAAAGAAAAATATACACACATAGGGTGTTGGGGGTTTTTTTGTGCAATATGGAAATGTTAACCCAGAAAGCTATACCTCTACTCAGCGTGCTCCAGTATTAGCATACATGCTCCCAATATCTGACTGGAAAAGGTGTGCATCGCTTTTAACTTCAATACCATAACGAAAAAGATTTCATGGTACAGAAGCCACCAGGGTCACGCAGGGAATTCTCATTTCTTCTGGAGCTGCAGCTCTAAGCTCTCCTGAGACTGGGGCTGACATGCATCATCAGTTACAATTAAATGCCCTAATTTTTAAAATATAAAACAAAAAGTTTCTTTCCCAAACATCTTTGGGGACAACGGGCCATGTCAGCTTTATCAGGTTTTGAAATGGAGATTGATCAATACAACACTAAAACTGCCAAGTCACAATATTACCACTACACTTAATAACAGCCATTTGCAGTATTTTTAATGAGGACACATAATCTAACACCTTAAGATTTAGTTCAGTGTGGTGTCCCTGTGGAGCTTTGCTGGAGGGTTGGGTGAAAGGCGATGGGAAAAATGAAGCAATTTTGCTATACGTTTAATTTCACATGAGTTGCAATATATAACAAGCTCCTCATCAAAGACTCTGCAGCTTCTGGATGAAATGATGTATTAGCATGAAATATGTACTTCAATTATTAGCTGTCAGTGATTTTAACCCTCAGTTGCACCCCTACAGACTCCCAGCATCACTAACCCCACCAGAACGTCTATCACAAGGTACGGTGATAGTTCCACTTCTGCTACCTCATTTGCCATTAAGCCACTTCCCAAATAGTGAAGAAGTTGAGTTTTTTTCCCTTTGTTTTGACCTTCTGTGTGGCTAATGCAATGTGGCAAATTTTGGTGTGTGTATTCGGGTTTTTTTAATACTAAATAGCAACATAGCAGGAGTAAAACAGACTGAAGACCTATTCACTGTAATTATCAGGAAGGAGAACCAAAAACGTAACCCAAGCTTTCAGTTCCCGTTATTTCTATAGCAAATAACCCACTTCTCATTGAAGATCTTCACTAAGAGAGACCACTTTGGGCACTGACTTCTTTTTTTTTGCTATTCATTCTTTTTTCTTGTACCCTGTGAACTTCAGGAAAGGTTTCTCACTTGCTTGGGTTTGATTCCTTGGGATGGCCTCAGACTGAGGTAGGATTTGTTCATGTTCATGAGAGATGAGACTTTGTATAATCTTTTTGAGATCATAACTTCACTCGACAGACTTGAGGCAAACTGACATCTACAAGTATACTTTCTGTTGTTGAATCACTAGAAAAGCTGCTCTTTATTTTGATGCTCCACTATATCTGCTAGACCCTGAACCATTTGGTGTCACTCAAAAAAGCTAAATACTAAAAGCTGTAATTAACAAAACATTCATAGAGTTTATGTAACTACAGCTCTGTCATATGCAGACATCTGTTTATAAATGCAATAATAAACACATATACATTTCCATGCTGTCTGAAGGTCTAGTAAACACATTCCTGGAGTTTTTTTGTTTGGTTGCTTTTTGTGGAGGATTTTGTTTTGTTTTGTAATTAGACTTTAGACAAATAATTGAAGGATAAGAAAAACTAGATCCCCATTATCTCAGAAACAAAAAGGCTGCACAAATAATCCCTATTTCAGAGTGAAAATACATTACAATATAGAAAATTAATTAACCCAATAGATGTATTGAAGGAACAGAAATTCCCTCTTAAAAAATAAATCTTCTTACACAGAGGTCATATTTGGAACTGTTTTCTCTATTCATCAACAGTTTTTAACAACAAATTTTACCAAATTTCAACATTTTACCAGTCACTCTTTATAAATAACAGTATATCTTAAGGAACTGACTCCACTGCTTAGGCAACCTTCCTTTTTCTCTCAGTAGATTCAGTTTACCTTTGTACAGTTTGATTTCAAAGCTTTCTTTTTTTTTTTGAGATGTATGGAAGAACATGACCCCAGGAGCTGCAATAATCCAGGCATCTAAGAAGGAACCAGTTCCAGTTACCCAGTATCAGGAACCTTTGATCTTAGGCCACTCTCCAAGGAGTAAAGTAAAAAAGGACTTGCACCTTGAAGAATTATGGCAGCTTCGTGCCTCCTCTCAGCTCTGACCTGGAACACGGGTTATTTCCAGCAACAGGGAAAACTGTCTTAGGATGCAGAAGATGCAAATCCAAAAGTCTAATAAAGAACATGCATGCTCTATTTATGATGAAAGCAGATGGGAAAAGTGACCACTCTCTAGTCATTCTGATGCTTTCAGAAGGACTCGTCTTCAGAAATGACCCTCTCTATCGCTCTGTGAATTGAATCAGTGCATTATGCATCAAAACCAGCTCATTAGATGCCTTGAGGAAAAAGGCAATTGAAAAGCCTGTATTCTGCTTAAGTTCTGTATCACCTTATGCTTAGAAATTTCTGGAGTTGTCCAATTCCAATTCATATATCCCATGTTATCCTTTGATTGACAAGCAGAGCCTGACCTTTAAAAAAACCCCAAGCACTAACCAGGGACCATGACGAACGGCCAGCTGAACGTGCACGCAGTGCTGTACGTAATATGTATGGTCAAAGAAGAGGGGCTGAATTAAGAGCAAACTAAAACACAGGAGACTGCCCATCCAAAACACTCTGTTCATCTCTCTTCTTTACAATGGAAAGACCAAAAATGTGATATCTCTGCAAGGGCAGAAGTTACCAGGCAGTGTATATCGTTATTGCTCACACTGAGGGACTTCCTTGCTTATTAATCTCACAATAAGCCCTCACAAGAGATCATGCAAAACAACCCAAATATCATACAGCAGTTGATATTCTGTAATTATAATTCAGAAGCTGGATTTTATTTCTGTAAGCTTCTTAACTAAAAAGGCATGGCTTTCCATAGTTTCATTTTAAAGACAAATAAATGAACCGGTTAACTTAAAATGCCGTGAAGCTACAGTTCTGATTCTTCTACACATAACATCTAGCAACCAGCTTCCCTTTCTAATATTTTTCACTAAAGTGAGCTATTCTCTTTTGCTGGGCCACTTTAAAGGCCTCTGAAGAGTCTCCATGTGTATCCAGCTATATATGAATCTATAAGGCCCTTTAAATGCAATAATACAATTCTGCACAATGCTGCCATTCTCAGCAGATATTTGCTTTTGTTCCCAGATTTATCCAATGCTTTATGTCAATTTGGATTTAGATGAAAGAGCATTTGTAAAGTTGTTTGTTTATTATAAATGTCGACATCCTTTCATTTGATTCCTTGGGAGAGCCAAGAAATTAAATTGCAGGAGGGGAAAAAAGCTGATAACAAATTAATTTCCAAAGTATGCTCTGAAGGTAAGATTTAAAAACAGAATGTTAATATTAAATATATTCAGGGAGCTAAGGGAAACAAGAAACTATGGGGTACAGGAAACTTCACCAGGGTCTTCTATTTGGATCTTGAAATGAAGAATATCTTATAAACCACCAGCAGTATCCTTTCAGTTTCAAGTAGACGCTTTCAAGTGGCCATACCTTCAAAATGGTGCAACCTGCTGTTTGTATGATTTAGAAACTTGCCTCTGCAGTCCTGAAATGAAGGAAGGATGCTGGGGGTTGAGGTAAACATTTTGTCTTCTCAGAATACCTAAACTTCCTCCCCCTTATTGTTCATAACATTGAGAAGCGTGGAGAAGAGCAGCGATTTAAGTCCAGAAGCACAAAGCAATGCTCCAAACCCGTGGCAAGCAGCTGTGTCTTTGCACTTCATTTCAGACCTTGGCCAGAATCCCTCCTGCAGTCTGCAGGGAAAGGCCAAACTGGGTACCAGGCAGTGCGTTTCTCTTGTATCTGACGTTACAGCAGCACCATCACCTTCAGCTCCTTACAGCCTCTCAAACTGAGCAGCTCCCCAGCAGTCTCCACCTCCTTACCATTTTAGCTTTTATCCAGATCTCTTTTAGATTTTCAGATTTTTCTGACTGTGCTCAGAGGGCATGGCTCTTAAGTTGGACTTAAGCCAGATCTGTATCCAGGAGCTGAAGATTTTGTTCATAAGCAACGATAAACTGGGGTGCTGGCACAGAAGGATCTCACCCTTTCTATCACAAAACCAAGCTAAGTGACATCTGCTTCAGTCCCAAATTTGGTCGTAACAGGAAGAAACCCAGAAGGTGATTAGGTGTTCCTAGCTTGAAATCCTGTCTTTACTGAAGCTGAATTTCACCACTAATTAAAGCTTTAAATCTCCTCCTCAGCCACACTATTCCTTTATACAGATTAGTTTCACGTATGGGTTTGAATTTTATTCAGAGACTCCTTTGCCTGCTTGTCTTTCCTTATCTTCTTGTGCGATTAATATTCACTGTGAGATGACATAAGTTCATTAAAAAAATACAACAAATACAGCAAAAAAGACTGAAATAAGCACTAAACCATGCAGGCTGGTGACAGAACACTGCAGGGAAGAAGAGCCTGCAACCTGAATTGTACTTTAAACTTCTTTTTCTTGCTAGCCACACACTCAGCCAAAATCCAAACCAGCTTTGCACCAATACACAACCTTGATAATACGAAAATGAGGCAGGCAGATATGTGAACCTTCAGCAACTCTTGAACCACAAACATATTCTGTAAATGCACAGCTGTGCATTACGACTGAATAGATGAAAGCAGATCAAATCCCAGATCCTGCTATTGCCAATGAAAATATATGTGTGTTTCTAAAACAAAATGAAATCACTAAACCTGACCATCCAACTTTTGGTTTTTACTTTAAAAACAAAAAACCCCAAACCAAAACCAATCAACAACAAAAAAACCCCAAAACAAAACAAAAAACAAACAAAAAAAACCCAAACAAAAACACTCTTAAGAAAAATAAAAACAAAGCCAAAACAAACAAACTAAACCAAACAAAACACCCTCAACTTACTCAATTTTTTATCAACCTGCTTTTGCAGGCCTGGAGTTTTTTTTACCCTCAAACCCAGGGAGAGCTGCAAGAACATAAAAAATTAAAACAAATAGAGATGAACATTTAAACATGGGAATTTGCAAAGCACACGTTCTTTTAGAATAATGACAGAGGAGATGTCAGCCATTGATTCCAACTTCAAGTCTTCTATACCATGTACTTTCTATTTTCAGCAGGGCTCTCACTGTCTCCCAGGGAGAGATGCTGTACACCACGGTTACTCAAGTGAAAAGACAAACAACCTGGGCACATTGCACCTCTCCTTCGTCAGCAGTAAGAGATTTACTCAGCCAGACCCTCCTTGGCACTCCCAGCTCGTGATGCAGCACCGTGTCCCCTCACCTATGGCCCAGGCATTGCTCACCCGGACACTGCTCACCCATCACACAGAGAGAGAGATGGGATAGCACAGCACCGAGAGAAAAAGACACATTCTTCCTATGCCACTGACAAAGAGCAGAGTGATCAACAAACTTAGAGCTGCTCAGCCTCAAAGTGGAAAAAAAAAAAAACCCTCACCAGATCTCTATCATTCTGTACCAATAATTTGTCTCTTTTGGGGGACAGAGGGGAAATTTGATAGCTGGGCTTCCACAGATGGATGACTCGGGGCAAAACGAGGTAAAATAACCCAAGAACCTGAGAAAATCACACCTTCTCTTTGAATTTGCTGTTGGCTTTTTCCCTGCTTCTTAACACATCTGACCATGGCTGGCTTTTGGATGTGAACGGTGGGAACGTGTCTGTGTAGAGAGTGCTCAGCAAACAGAGCAGCACAGCATCAAGTGATGCACACTGAGCAAGGGTTTTTCACTTTACGTCTCTCATTCCCAACCTGCTGCTGCTGCTGATAAAAAAATACTCCATTTGATTTCACATTTGGAAAGTCAGGAATTTCGAGTTCTGAAACAGAGATTGTATTTTTTTTTTATTGCACTAAAGTACCACTAGCTGCTGGACTCAAAAAAGCCAGAATCTTCTTCGTGGTAGTCAGTGAAAGCACATGAGGGAATGGGCACACAAAGAAATACAAGTTATTCTATCAAAACCTAAGAAAGAACTTTCTTATTACAAGGGTGATCAAACACTGGAAGAGGTTGCCCAGAGAGCTGGTGCAGCCTCCATCCTCGAGGATGTACATACTCAAAACCCAACTGGACACAGGCCTGAGAAACCTGCTCTAATTGTCCTGGATTTGACCAGAAAGGTCAAAAACTAGACAATCTCCAGAGGTACCTTCCAACCTCAGCTGCTCTCTGATCCTGTGAAAATCATGAATTTTACACACTACCCGGGACAAAAATATCACATACTATGTTTATTTTATATTGCCCTGTGTCTGTTTGGGTGCAATTCCTTCGAGCTATTTCATCACCACATGCCACTTTACCAGCAACGAGTTACTATCACAAAGAAACAAAACTGACACATGTAACTTTTGTTTTTTGAATTTCCATTAATCTTTCTGCTATAACATTTTCTGCATTAAAAAAACTCTATGTCATTATCTGTGGATAACTCCCTCTCATTCTCCCATCCTCTCAGTCTATGTGAACCCCCATCTGAAATGACAAAATCCTGACTGTCTCACTGGAAAGAGAAAAGCCCTGCTCAGATAAATCTGGATGAAGAAATATTCACGCCTATCGAATCCTTCAGAACTTCCGTTTAAAGCACTGCATTTGGATTTTGAAAGAGAAAGCTGCATTCACCATGCAGGGGTTTAAAACCTATCGTGACAGAGATGCCAGGCTCTTTGTATTTCCCCTGTACTTCTCCTTAGGTGGTTCTGTTGTATTGCAGCATTTCACCACCACCATTCATCTGGTACATGCCACCTCCCTTCTGCAGGAGCATGAACCGGAGAGAAAACTTCCCAGGAAGCATCAATAACACTTTGGTTTCTTGTTCCTAGAATGATGCTCAGTCTTTGAGTCCACATTTTCCCTACTCAATCTGATCAAGTTATATTCTGGAATTTAAACTCCCTAGCTATAAAATGATGCCCTAATACAGGGCGCTTCAATCCTCTGAATTACAGTTAAAAACTGTTGAAATACCATGTCTTTGGTAACGGGGATAAAGCAAACTCCACTAAGCTATTTAAAAAGACTCAAAGCTAAACTAAGATAATTTTCACTTTAAATCTGATTTTGCTGCTGACATACCATTATTGTTCAAGCTTTTCATAGAATGCATTTCTCCTATCTAAACGTACTTCAGTAGAGAAATAATTGTATTTCTTCTGTTTAGAAAGAGGATTAGAAAGCATTGCATCTTTCATATAAAAAACCCAAACCCTACAGTCCAATAATCTGAAAATTTGTACTCAGCAGTCTCAACCCACAGGAACACCAAAAATACCTGCCAGAAGTGATGAGGCAAACACAATGCTTTACAGGAAAAGGATTTGACACTAGATGAGACTTACATCACTCCCATACAGTACCAAATCCTTCCTCTGCAGTTTACAAAGCCCCCAAAAATTAGGTTTCCAAGTAGGAAGAAAGCACATCCTAAAAATAATTATTCCTACTTTCAACCTCAAAAATACATACACGGGCAAACCCATTTCAAAACAAACGAGCAAAAAAACCTGGCTGCCCACTAAATGGCAAAGGCAAAAAGAGAAGGAAAAGAAAATGAAGAATGATGTGCTGAACAGACTCAGCTCCACGTTTGCTGTTGCCTATCCACCCTCCAGAGCACACTGCCCACCATTTCCTTTGCTCCAGGTGGGTGAACCCAGGAGCAAGAGGGGCACGGAAGCCCATGCACAATCATTTTTCTTTCTTCTCTTTACTGTACGTGTTCACTTCTTTCTGCCTGTACCAGTGCTGTTCTCTCTGATACGACAACATCTGAATCAAATTCAGAAAAGTGACAGTGGGAAATTTTTCATAAACCAGTTAGCCATGGTGTAGCCCTGCCTTGAGCAAGGCAGGTTAACTAGATAAGCTTTGAGTCTTTCAGGAAAGCAGGATCAAAGCAGATAACTAATTTGTGATGATAGGCACAAATGGAGATGCAAATTAAAAAAAAACCCCACACTGATAATTAATTTGCAGTCATTATAAGACGCCATGTATATGGTTGTTGCATTTATATTCTTCCAATACAGTAGCACAAACATCTGAGGGAAAGAAATGTGATTTTCATTACTGCAGCTCACACCTTTTATGGGCAGCTAGTTAATCCAATAGGCTTTGGGACTGAATTATTAAGAATGGGATTCAAATTAACAGAAAACGACAGTATCAAAAAACATTTCACTGCAGTGGAGAAAAAGCACACATTATATGCTCCAGTTGCATACAATCTGTTCAGCTGTGCAGTTCAACACAATTCAAACAAAATTACAGCTTGCAAATCAGGTATTACTGCAGGCCTCTGAGAAGATATTTTTACTAAGAGATTTCTTCTTGTTTCATTAGAATGGCTCAAGGAAGCAAAAGACAGGATTAAGTCAAGCCACGAGTCACCAGGTAATACAGATCTGTCTCTCACACACAAAAAAGTAACTGAAAGTGATTTTAATATTCAGTTAAAAAAAAAATCCCAAGTGAATTTACCTACTAAAGCTGCTGATAATCACGAGCCAATTTTGTGAATACTTGCACAGATGAGAAGACCTAATTATTTGGTTGAGACCACTCATAGGAAGGATTCAGGAGAATGAAGTCAGGAAATAGCTAGCTGAGTACAGTTACCAACACCACAGTAACTTGGAAATAATCAATAATAACGATCATTCTTCAAATAAGTAAGTACTTTGGAACACAGAACATCTGGTTTCAAGCTGCTCTAACAGGTGAACAACTCAAACCTGAAATGGTCAAGATGGCAATTCTAAGGAAACACAGGAGTGTATTGTGATATCCTGACAAACAATGTGACATTTCTTTACAATGAGAGGAAAAATGGATGAGAGAGCATGTCCAGTTTAGTGCACAGGTTTCATACCAAAACGTCCTACTTACTGCATTATAAAATGTGTCCCAAGTTCAGTGTTCTTCCACATCTCTGCAGGACCTACTCAGGTCCCTCCACACCAAACTCTATCCTTCTCTAGTCATTCATCAGGAAAGCCTGATGTCCTGCTTCATCTACCCTAATAACAACAGGTAGCACTACAGTTTATTCTACAGAATCCTTCAAACATCCCATATTTTTCCTCTTCCCCAGTGCCCTTTTCCCTTTCTGTTTGCCTGCAACTACAGGCATATGTCCTGGCTCCTCACAGCCTTTGGTGCATGGCAGCACTCCTACCCTTTCATTTCATCTCAGCTTGGGCATCTGCCCATTTTCCTGCCATTCCAAGTTCTTCTTACCCAAAACGAAACAAACATTAATAAGGAGTCTTCTCTCGCTCGCCCTCAAGAAATAAATCCCTTCTGCCAGATACATGCAGTTTCCCTCTGCTAATTCCTCCAGAAAAATTGGACAGGGTTCCTACCTGTCAATTATTTCTCTTTAGAGGTGACGGGCTGAAAGTAATGTCACTTCTGAGAGTCAGTAGGTGGATGAAGCTTTTGGCAACTCTCCCAGAAACGCTTTTCTTGTTTCTGCAAGATACTGCTGGGGCAAAGTTGCTAATCTACAACTGTGCTGCAAATCTCAGCCCAAGAACATATGTTCTTGTGCTGTCAAGAGAGAGAACTGCAGTGAAAACATTACGTAGTGCCAACCGCCCACAAAAGATATATGGGTGCTCAAGCCCAATGCACTGAGCAGAAAATTAAGATTGTTCTTACTGGTTTGCTTGAAGTGTCTGGGTCATCTATAATCAATGAAACATATAGAGATAAAAAGTCTGGAACGCAGCACAGACATCTCTCTTTGTTATCTGAATAGCTGAAGAAAACAATCTAGCATAAGAGAAGCAGTGAGGACTTGTTACAGTTCAAATAACCAAAATACATGTGTAAAGTTCAGTGTTGGCACTTTGCTAAGTGATTGGTGACAAAGACTTCAAAAATGCACCTTGTAGTATAATACTACAATTGAAACAGTTGCTAATACTGGGAAAGAACTCAATATCCATTCCTAAGAGAAACAGGACTCACTACAAAATCTTGACTCACATGAAGAAATCAAGATGCTGAAAAAGATGAAGAAGACAGTCTAGCACAATGGAACTTGGGATTAATTCATAACACGTTGCACAAGCAGTTATTATTTACTTCAAGTTGTTTAGCTTAAAAATAGTGCACTCAGTGATCAGCTGTATTCAAAGAACTGATGTATAGAGTGTGGATAAAAAAGTAAAAAAAAAACTATCAGTATCTGTGGTACTCATTAACCAACCTACGTTAGCTCTTTCCAATCTTCTTGATTTAATGTTCCTTTGTGCCTTGCTTCCCATCACTACATGAGAACACATGCATTCCTTTCCAGTTTGGTCACCATGCTCCAGTAAACATGAAATATTTTCACAAAGATCAAGAGTAAGTACATGCTGAACAACTAATGATGCAAGAAGACCAGAATGAAAGATAAGATGCTGTTCAATTCTTTCCAATTTCTGCTAACTTCAGACACTCAAAGAAATCTGACTAAACTACGCATGGCCCTCCACATCTATGCTTGTGGAGTAAGAAAGTGCAGTCTCATTATCACTGCAGAAAAATCAATGGAAAATATTAACACTTCAAATGGATTAGACTATAATTTTTCTCCTCCAAATCAGAATAGCATAAAAGACATTTTTCAAACCAACATGCACATCTGTGACACAGAAGGGACAGAAAATTTACTATTACCTACCTGAAGTCCCAAGCAAGCAGAGACCTAATGATGATACCACGTTAAACTGACAGCTCTGTAAGAACGTGGACCTCAATGCCTGTGAGCACTGGGATTTTAGAGATGTTTTTGAAATAACTAAAAGCCCACCAAAGATTACTCAGTTCATTAGCTGCAAGCAAAGACTTCTTTATTCAGGATGTGGGAGTTTTGGCTGCAGAGACTTAATTTGCATTTATACTACACAGAATTATTATCATAATTATTATTATTAAAGATAAATAAATAAATAGCTATTATAAGCTGCATATTTTGCAACAGGAGCTTGTGCTGTGCAGTCAGAATGGTAACTGAAAGTGCATCTTTCTTTTAAAACGACTCACTTCTATTGGAAAATATGCTGTGTTTTCCTTTTGAGTTTGTCTGCAAGTTTACCATCACAGTTATGGGAAACGTCAGGGGCTGTACAAAAGAGAATGTTTCTTCCAACTTTTTTTCTATAATACACTGAGAAGAGAGCTTCCTGCCTAGGAATAATGCAATTCATGGAAAGCTAATGAAATCAAATAAACAAAAAAAAAAGGAAAACTACTCACTCTACATTTCACTGCTTTAGTTTTAAGAATGTCATCAAGGAGAGACAGAATTTGCTATTATATTTTGTATTACTTGACTTGTCAGAAGGTAAAAACTAGCAGTGCTGTGTCAGAAAAACAGACCAGACCAGCTGTGGGCATGCAGATTATTCATCGATATGAGGACTTCCATGGAGATCAGGAAAAAAAATCATTACAGACATAGCCTGTTGGAATGCCAAGAACACACATCACAGCATTCAGGCCCTGCTTTGCAGAGTAATGTACAGTTAATGGCAAAAATTAAGCTTTTCGAGCCCTTGCTGTGGGCATCACCAAGTATCTCCAAAGGGCAGGACATGCAAGTGACTCAAAACACACCTCTGCTAATGGTGGGGTCTGGTGGACGAGGTGCACAAAGTCAGAAAACATAAACCAGAACCAGGTGAGAGAAGGATAAAACAACAATTCAAGATTCATGCACGCTTGTCATTTATTGGGTAAAAAGGGGGAAAGAAATATACCTTTCTTTCATGAGCACTGGGTACACCAGGGGTGTTCTGCTTGAGAAAGCCTGCTGTTGTGGACCACCTTGTAGGGTTTTTCCGTGAAGGCTCTTCCGAGGAAAAATTTGTGTCACTTACAGAGGTTGAGAGGCCAGTCAAAGCAGGGTCACTGCTACGTCGGACATGAAGAGGCATATCTGAAGAATAAAACAGACAAGTAAACAAACGCTGACTAGATTTGAAATGTTTTTCATGCAGGAAAAATATTTTTCTAAGCTTTGGATGGGTGGTTTTGACCAAATGTGGTTTCACAGAGTAAGGAGTTATTGACCTCAGCATAGCTCCTCAAGGACGAGGTCTGTTTCCTCAAAACCACAGCCTTGCTGCTTGGCTGCACGAGAAGAAAACGAGGGCAAAAATCAAACTCTCTGTGGCTAGCACAGCTTGGTGGCTTTCCAAGTACAAACACAGCATCCCTACTAGCTGTCGCTGGTTCTGTAAAATGAAAACAAACCAAAAAACAAACAAAGCTTGAAGGTCTGAGAGGCTAAGGTGACTCGCAGGTATTTTATAAAGCAAGTAGCCAAAGGCCTAAATTCCACTGGTGACACAGCAAGGGGTGGGCTAGGATGAAGGGTCCCCAGCCCCACTGCCACAGCTGCAGCGTGGGCACTGCCAGCACATCCTGCCTTTGAGATGCAGCACAGCAGCCTCTGTGCAGCACGAAGCAGCCTCCTTGCCTTCTGAAGTACACTTTCTTCCTTCGAACTCATAGAAGTGACTGTTTCCTACTCTGCATTCTTCTTTTGCTTCTTCCTGACAGCTGAAGCAAGATCTGTGGCGATTTACCCTGCTTCTCCTACCCTCCCAGCTGGTATGACTGACAAGAGAAGAATATTTCATTAGTAAGAAAACGATACAGAGGGTAGGCAAGACTGATTGGGAAGAGATATGTTAGTTTTCGTGTAAGTAGAGGTCAAATCCTTTCTGGAAACTTTGATGGTACATTAAACTTTGTTTCTCTTGAAATACAACTTAATTTTTTCCCATTTCCAAACAGAAGTTTCACTGTCTGTATTTGTGACCTCTCAGAACTCTCCCACTCAGCGTCAGAACAGAGGGGACATGATTTATCAGTTGTATTTCTCTTCACTGCTGAACTGGGAACCTTGAATGCAAAGTGGAAAAAGAAAAGGTGAAAGCTATGGCATGTAAGCAGCAGCAGAGGCAGTGGAAAAGGCACACTGGGCAACAGCTGAGAATGAAAACCAGGACTATGCTTTAATGCTTTGATGAACGAGTTCCCAGGGAAGCTGAAGGTGCAGGAAAACACAATGTCAGGATTTTGTTAAATGATTGGTGTTAAGCTTTGCAATATCTTTATGTTATGGGTACATATAATAAGTTTAAAATAAAGAATCTTGTTTTGCATTGCATTATAAAGACACTGAGAAATATGGTGAAGTCATGCCACACCAAAAAAACTGTGTGAGAAATTTTGGGTTTATCAATCAGGACACATGCTGATAAGAAATGCACAAGTGTCACCTGACCAAACACCAAAACAATCATTCCATTTAATGTTCATTCAGGTAAACAAGAAGAACAAGGAATTTTTTTTTTTCCCATTTTATAGCAAAGATATTCACAAGACTTAATTCCAGGGAAAAAACCCAACAGTGTTCTTTTATAAATATATATTTATACACATACATATGTATATACACAAGTATGTGTGTATAACAGAAGTAATTTAAAGAACACTTCAGGAAATAACCAGTTTAATTACACAAAAAAAGCCTTTACTGTCTGCATCAGCTGTACTTTGACTTCCATTACTCAGTATATACTCAAACTCAGAGGGCTTTTCTTTGACCACCTCATCTTCCAGCTACTGGAAGTCTCCTGAAGGAAAAGCCTCTCCTTCCCCCCCTCGACGGCCAGCAGAGCTGCGCTGTCACATCACAGGAGGCCTGGGTACCACAGGTGACAGAGCTGCACTCCCAGCAACGGCCCCGCAGCAGCTCGAGGAGCGCCCCGTTAACAGCGGTGCCTGAGCTGCCAGCCCAGCCTTGAGCACTCTCATTTCTGACACCAGCCCGGGCAGGCGAGGGGCTCTGTATGCAGTGCCCCTTCAGAAAAACACCCATCTATATTTGTTCCAAGCAGCTGCCCGTGCATATCATCCTGTTTGCCTCAGCTACCCGCCCTGCGACGACTACAATGTTCAAACATGAGTTCACTTGCTCCTTCTGCTCGTACAGCTATATATATAAGCACGGGGATAGCAAAATGTTCTCGTGTTTTACACTTTTTCTTCAGCTCGCTTGACAAAACAAAAGTTCAGTCGGATGAACTTTCGTAACAAGAGGAGATGAATTGACAACAAAGCAAGGAAAGGAAGGAACTGGAACTCAAGGCAGCGCTTCTGGAGAAGAGCGAGCAGTAATTACTGCCTGGCCTTTTGCTTGGTAACAGAACCCCGATGGTTTGCAGCGCGGAGACTTTTCACCATACAGGAATTAGTTATGCACTAGAATTCCTCAATATTATTAAGCTTCGGAGAAAACAATATGATAAATTTCTCTACAAAACCTATTCACTGATGAGCCGCCTTTAATGTGACCCATTTCATGTTAGTAACCTTAGTCACTGAGAGTTACTGAGTTTGACATTTACTGAACACCTCTTCAAATCTTTCTTTTCCCCCTCCAAAAAAAAAGAGATATTCTGTCAGTGTAAAGATAAAACATGATCAATTCTAGTCTCTCCATATGAAAATGCTCCCATACATAAGGAAAAGTGACAGAAATCACTAACTAAACATCACCATAAAGTGAACTACAAAAGAGAACAATTTGGGTGTGCTGGGTCTGTGTATTTCCCAGGTAAATGAGAAATTCAAACATATGGTGATTATCTTTTTATTGCTGGGCCAGGACAAGCCCGTGGAGCTAGCTCCAGTGTGCTCTGCTTGGCAACGGTCAATACCGCTCCAGGTATTAATCCGAGAATTAAATCTTACTCACACTGTGTTAACCACAAGTTGTAAACATAATCTCCTGCCTTGCTCTCCCCACTCCTATTCCGAGAGGCCATAATAACTCACTTTTGACATTCTCTGTTAAAACAACAACATAAAAAGAATACATTGAACAGCTTTTTCAACAAATATTTTGTTGGTTACGATCTTCTGGCTTACTTGAACGTATAGATTTGAAGAGGATATACTTTGAAATATGAAAAGGAAAAATCAAAGGAAAAGAACTTAATAATTAAACCGCAAGATGAAGTACGCATGGGACCGATGCAGTGTCACTGATTCCAGGATGATGGCTGATACTGTTTGAAGTCTGTGGTTTCTTTGAAGAGTGGATAAAACAGCAATGAACTCTAATCACAAGGCTTCAAATTCTCTGTGGCACTAATGCACTGTAAATATTGATTTGCTTCTGTAGCTAAGGTGCCTTTTAAATAAGCACTTGAAACAGTAAATCTAATAATGAATTACAGGAAGTTTTAAAAGTCTGAAAATTAAGGGGAAAAATTGAATTAAAAATCATGAAAGTTACCACTAACTCAGTTCCTGAGCCACATTCAAGGACTTGAAGTATTCAACCCCAAGTCCAACACTGTAACTTCAGAAAGCACTGTGTGAGGCAGAGAATCCCATTAAGATACGTGTACAGCCGCACTTCTCCTAGGAAACGGTTATTTGTAGGATACATCCAAGCTGGGTAACAAAATGCTCCCATTCAGAACCATGAAATTCTGACTGGAAGTCTCATTTTATTAAAAGCAACAGCAGTTTCACTATTCATTACGACACCAGCCAATAGCCATTTTATAACCATCTTTACACGGCAGAGAACACAGAGTTGCACCTTCCCTTCCTGCCAGCAATTCCATTTCTATTTCAGAAGGGTCATCACCTTCTCTGATTTTCAAATATGCTCACGAGGCAAAAGCATTTGAGAACCTGGCAAATTTCATCCGTAGAGCCGAACACGTCGCAGGGGTTCAGCAGAAGGGGTGGTGGTGGAGTAGAGCAGAGCTGCTCTGTACCTTCCCACACCCATTTATCACAGATGGCAGTTTGGAGGGCGTGACTAAAAAAAATACATGTGTACGTACATTTCTATAGATGATTTTACCCTGTGAAGATTTCACCTGATGTTTCAACTCCTCGCTGCCACTGGCAACTTGCACAATTTGGTGTGCAGTGAATTTAAGGCACAGAAATGAAAAATGGTCTTATGGTCGTTTCTGGCCACCTAACACAGACCATGAGACTCATGACTGATGAGAGGATCTGAGCAGGACATTTTTTTTCTCTCCACATCCTAGAGATGTCTGGGAAAATGATGATTCAGTAAAACAAAGAAATCTTTGTGGGAAACAGCAGAATCATAGAATGGTAGGGGTTGGAAGGGACCTCTGGAGATCGTTGTCAAGTCCAAGCCCCCTGCCAGAGCAGGGTCACCCAGGGCAGCCCACACAGGAACAGATCCAGGTGGGTCTGGAAAGTCTCCAGAGCAGGAGACTCCACAGCCTCTCTGGGAAGCCTGGGCCAGGCTCTGGCACTCTCACAGGGAAGAAGTTTTCCCTCATGTTGAGGTGGAACTTCCTGTGTTTCACCTTGTGACCAATGCCTCTTCTCCTGTCACAGGGCACCACTGAAAAACAGACTGGCCCCTTCTACATGACATTCATCCTTCAGATATTTGTAAACATTCATAAGATCCCCCCTCAGGCTTCTCTTCTCCAGGCTAAACAGCCCCAGGGCTCTCAGCTTTTCCTCATCAGAGAGATGTTCCAGTCCCCTTGTCATCCCTGCAGCCTCCCTCAGACTGTCTTGAGTATGTCACTGTCCTTCTTGAACTGGGGAGCCCAGAACTGAGCACAATCACTCCAGATGTAGTCTCATTAATGCAGAGTAGAGAGGGAGGAGAACCTCCCTGGACCTGCTGGCCACACTCTTCTTTATGCACCCCAGGACCTTCCTGCCCACAACGTCCCATTGCTGTCCCATGGAGAATTTATCATCCACCAGGACACCAAGGTCCCTCTCCATGGAGCTGCTTTCCAGCGGGTCTACCCCTAACCCCTACTGGTACATGGTGATGTTCCTCCCCAGCTGCAGGGCTCTACGTGTGTCCTCGTTGAACTTCATTGGGTTTGCCTTTGCCCAGCTCTCCAGCCTGTCCAGATCTCGCTGGATGGCAGCACAACTTTCCAGTGTATCAGCCACTCCTCCCAGTTTAGTGTCATCAGCAAATGTGCTGAGAATACTCTCAATCCCTTCATCCGGGTGACCGATGAAGATGTTGAATAAGACTGGACTCAGAATTGACCCCTGGTCACCGACTGGAGTAGCTTTCACCGAGGAAGCTACTCAGGTTAGACAGAGTTCCTGAATGTGAAGCCACAGATATATATGTACACCAGGATGTGTTGTATGCACAAGACAAAAATCCTACCTCAGCATCAAGAAACTGGTCTGGGGATGGGAGGCAGAGGCTCCTAAGTTTTACTGTTTGTGTTGCGCAACCACTCAAATCCTTGTCTGGAGTCTGAGAGCAAGGATGAATTAGGGTTATCCTGGGGTAAGGAAAGCAAGACTGCTGCTTTCAGCCTGAAGTACTTGAAACTACAAGTTCAGATTTTGTCTGTATTTGGCTGAAATCTCTCTTAAAAATTACTTAGGTTAGCCTTGAGTTTCGCACTCCAGAACAGCCCCCTGAGCTCTGGTTCCCATTTCAGTACGTTCAGTTCAGCTCCTTGTTCCACTCAGCTGGACGCAGCAAGAGCCAAACATCCCTTCTGACCCTCAAAAGCTCAAATCCCCAGATCAGTTCAACTTTCATTCTTGCAAATCACTAGAGACAAGACAATGGCAATTTCCAGAGACCACTGGAAACTGGAATACAAATAGAAGAAAAATAGTTGGAGACAAAAAGCATCTGATTGTGAGCGTATCTACAAACTGAACGAAACCCCAGCAGCAGCTAACGTTAAGTCAGCACTTCTCTACAAGACTAACAGAACAGTGCAAATCAAACCTAGACATCTTAAATTAGGAAAGGAAAAAATACTAAAAACATAAGCAGTTCCAAGAGTTGAAGATCTATATTCCTTGGATAAGTGCATCATCTGCCCTGCAGAAGTATTTTCAGGCATGCCATAAGGAGATGGCTGCTGGGAGGGACGTGAGACAGCAGCACTGCAAAGCTACCCCCAGTTGCAGATCTTTTCAGAAACATGCTTTTGGACATGACAGCAAGGGTAGAATATACACACACACACACACACACACACACACACACACACACCCCCCCACCCCCCAACAACTCTGTCTTCATGGCCCAGAGCAGTATCCCCCCAGAATTCACTCCCCTTTAACATAATGAATATTAAATATGAATTTGCAGCACTTCCCAAAGCGAATATTCTTTACTTGGTCAAAATCTTCAGGTTTTTTTTACATATATAAATTTGCATTTTTTTCCCCAGTTTATCCTCCTGTTATAAGTTATCTCCCCTTCAATTACAGAACTATCTTTTCCTTTCATGCGACACAGACAACTACAGCATCTCTCCCCTGAACAGTGCTACACAGCACGTAACTTCACCTCTGCCTCTCTTAATTCTCTACTGCTGTTCATGTCAGTAAATATTATTCTGCTCTTAACTTGTTCAGAAGACACCTGGTCAGAACAGTGTCTTTCTCTCAGTGTTGTCTTACAAGGAGCAGCTTCCTCCTGGCCTTTTTTTGAACTCTGACACAGATCCATAGGCAACAATAATCACGCTTGGGTGTTTCATTGTCATGGTATCAACGCAGAACATCCAGAGAAATCCTAAAACTCTTTCAAAAGCCTTGCTTCAGCATCACTGTCTTGTTAATTAAAGTGTATGTTCAGTTTAGATCAATAGACTTATAGGTTAGTTTCTATTTATTCCAGCCTCTGCTGGGTTATTTATCTTACCTCCATTCATATTATTCTCTTTTCCTAGTTTATCAATATCTGGAAATTTAATTAACATATTATTTACAGTACTGCTTCTCCCAGACTTCAAGATGTTAAATAAAACTAAAGCTAACAGGAATCCTCACGACACCCAACTGGACAACAACCTAGAGAGTAAGACTGCCTCTGACTTTTAAGATTTCTATGCTGATTTTCAAACCATACTCAAGTGTTTATGCTCACATTAACTTGGAATTTCCAAGATGCATTTCTATCAAATGCTTTAACGTTTGCAAATATTATATCAATTGTACGTCGCTCACCTACAAATACCAACTATCTGGTGTTCACAGCTCTGTAAGAATTACAAGAAAGCTGAAGATGACATAGTTTAGCTAATTAGTATTTCTCTACTTGAAAATGTTTATGCTTAAAAATGTCAACTTCTAAAATTAATTTCTCCGCACGCAGAGCTCCTCGTTAAAAAACAAGACTGCCATTCCTCTTACAGAGAAGAAAAAACATTGTTAGCTTCACACAATTCCAGATATTTATAACTAATTCATGTAACAAACCCAACTGTTTTCAGTTACTCTTCTAGCCATTCCTCTTCAAACAACAGCTTATGTACTTCCTCGCAGACATATTTTCGATGTTATAAAATATTGTTCTCTGTTTTCTGATTTCTTTAGCTTTAAATGGCACACTTACAAGCATTCTCACAGTAAAATCACCACGAGTCACGATTATTCTGTTGTCCCCATGCAGTTGGAGATCTGCCAGGCAGCCACATCGGGAGCTGGGCAGAGGCTGTACCGGGGCAGGAAAAAAGCACGCCGTGGTCTAACGGATGGCAGATGAAGGAGGCAGGTCGGGAGACCCTTACTCTCAGCCTGCAAAGCCTGACAGGGGTGTGTATATCCCCAGGCACCACATCTATGGAAAGGAAGTCCACTCAGCTGTCTCAAACGTACAAGCAAAACCCCAGTGCTGCCCTACCTTCAAAAATCCCAGCCACGACATCAACGATCAAAAATGTCTCACTGAAAAGTAAGGTCATCTCTGGAATAGTGGACAACGGTGAAAACAAAGTATCTAAGACACCAGCAAAGTCTTACTACAGAGCAAAAACTCCTTCTTAGTATCATTCTCAATTTCTTTAAATAGAACTGAAGTTTTCCATTTTCCTAACCATGACTGCTCAATGACTTTGAAATTCAGGAATAAGAAAACATCAACCTGCCACAGTTATATTTTAATAATGAGGTAATGTTCAATCCTTATCTTGAAAGGCCTTTAAAATAACAATCTCCCTTCTCTTTCTCTAATATTCTTTCTTCTTCCTTTAGAATACTGAGATCCAGGAGGAAAAAGATGATTGCACCTTGAAACTCAATTTACTTAGACACTGACTTTTAAAGCTAATTAGAGAAAGATCTTTAAAATCGAAATTAAAATTTAATTACCTACACCCTTCTCCGTCTCCTTTCTCTGGGCTTTTTTTCTAAAATGCAAATATCTTGGTATGCCAAAAGAAAAGACAAAAATGTCAGGTCTTACAAATGTTCTACTCGTCTCTGTCAAGAAATTATGTTTCAGTGTGTTTTAATGAGCTGTACTCTCGGTTTTTTGGGTACACTCTTCATGGATTTTCTTAAAACATGCTGGATTACCTCATTACCCGTTTGCACACCACTGCTGGAAATGTGGGAAAAATACACTTCCAGTCCACCAGATGTTAAAGCTTTGTTGCAAAAACGTGCCCCTTACTTCTTCAAACCGCTCCGTAACAGTAGAAGCATCATCAGCTTTGCTGCTGCTGAAGTTTCTCTGCTCGTATCAAAGATCATGCCTTGCTAATAAGACTGATATTTCCTTGTAATGAAGACACTGTGTTTTGCATCTTCATTCACAAGTCCTTTTCATTGCAGACGAGGGTTTGCAGTGACAGGAGCCAATTCCTAGCTGCTCTTGAGTTGATAATGCTTCACTGCTCTTAGACACAGGAAGGAAGTTGGCTGATATTTTTCTTACCACAACTTTGAAAAAAAAAAAAACCCTAAAACTGAATGGTGAAATTGCTCTTGTTAGTGAGCATAACACAGTGATGTGAAAACTGTATGTTGTTTATTGTCTAAATAATTTCGGCTCAGAAAGACTCACTTAGAGGAAGAAGTTTGCGATATTTTTCTAGGACGGAAGGGAACAAATGTAGATGCCATGATGGGATTTAGACTGTAACTTGAAGAGCTCAGTTGGGAAGAACCAGGAGCAATATAAAGTGTATAATATACATTGGGGTTCTTTCATCAGTGAGTTTCAGCCAGAGAAAACCTGATGTGGTTGCCAAAGTCATGCCCTCCTTCTGGTCCCTGGTTCACCACTGTGACTTTGTACAGGAAGGAAAAGGGGTGGGTGAAAGTGCCATTACTCTGCAGCATCAGATGTTAGGGGTTCACATCCACCAGCTCATGAATTACGGCACTAATTGACTTCTCTAAAAGGACATCACCATGGGACCATCACCGAGTAGTCCAGTGTGTACACAGAGTAACAGCTGAGAGTAGGGGGGCGCTGCTGGTATCTTAACTACGTGAACAGCAAACAAGTCACAGATGATGGTTGTTTACCTCATTTTTGTTTGAAACAGTGAGGGAAGAGGTATTTCTTGGCCGGTCATCAGATGGAATATTCCATCTTTGAAAGCGTTTCGCTGTTAATGTGGCACATCTCATTTCTGTGGAGATTCTCTTTGTCATTGAGCAGGCACTGGGCACCTGGCCTCTCCTCCTCGCAGGCTGAGGCAACTGTGGCCAGCTCCAGCCTCACTCCGCTGCAGAGAAGTACAGGAATCATCAAAAATTCAGCTGGGCTTTTCCTGAGATGTAAAAATTATTGCTTACATCCACTTCACAGGCCACTGTCTGGATGGAGAAGGCAACAATTTTGGGCTATCAACACCTGGAGGTAGATCTGAACCTGCATGACCCAAAATCCACATAGCTTCATTACAGAAATTATTTTAGACAGATTTTTCACTGAAGAATAACAGACATGACAACCCAGAAAGCTTGCCTACAGTCATGTAAAGGTTTGGCTTTCTTTTTTTTTTGTCAGAAATGATCTGTGCATGCATTATCACAGCTGAATACAGAAAACTGAAAGAGAAAAATTGCATGGGAAGGAATAGCCTCTATGCACGCTACCTAGCTTCTGGCACAGGAAACAAATAAATAAAGAAATTACAACTAACATCTACAATAAGATAGAGTGAACATAGCCTTGAACATCTATTAAAAATGACTAACAGTTTCTGCAATTTTAATGGCATTTGCTCTTGTTTCCATGACAGAAACATTTACTAGGGTTATTAGAAACATGTTGGTACAGCCACGAAACACAGCCTCGTTTAAAGTGTTATCAAATCTCCCCGAGTTTCGCTGAGCTCATATTTGCAGGTGATGACCAGGAAGAGTAAAAGATCTCAAGCAGAACTAAGAAAAGGCCATGTCATGCCACCCCATGTGCTCAGATACACCATTTTTAGCAGAAGTCTCTTCCGCACGCAGGGACAAACACAGCCTAAAGGCAAAGCACAGAGCATGAAGATCTCAAGAATATTATTTGCTGTCATTCAGCTACAAGTATCGAGCTGAATCCCCACAGACAAATCAAGTCTTTGCGTGTTGAAGTAATGAGATGAAATGCCACCAACCCTCCCCATCCACGGGGGATGCAGGGCAGCGGAGCTGCCATGCCCAGGACACGGCAGGTCCAGATAGCACAGCCCTCTGCAAGGGGACAGGACGCTGTGCCTGACCTTTCACGGAGGGCAGCTCAGAGAATGGGCTGGGAAGCTGCAAAGTTTGGGGACTACACAAACCTAAAGGCTCTTTCCAATTATACGTGTGGGGGATAAGAAGCTCCAGCCACCACCACGACGTGCTGAAATCTTCTCATTAACTCTGAAGGTTAAAGATCATTTCATGAAGTGCAGAAAACTCCAGTGTACCCAGTAGCTGAATAGAGAGTAAGACAATTCAAACTGCATTGCAAATTGCCACTTAAATTGTTCAGACAATGCCCACAATGGGACAATAAACCAGGACATGGACTGTTCACCAAGAGGTGAGACTAACAGGCATTTTTAATTCTCACTCTTCTTTACTAGAGAAATATTATGAGAATAATGAGCAGTAGGAGACTAGATGCTGCTGGAAATACGTGCAAAGTTGACCATTCCTGTCTATCTTTACACCTTCTTTACAAAGTCCCTCACAACAACAGGGAGCCTGAACTGTTCTCTGCTGGAAATGCAAAGAATTTTCTACACCTTGAAGAAACTTTGGCTATATACTTTATTCCCCACATTTCTTATTCTGTCTCCTCCCTTTTACAGCCCTGGTAACACGTGGTTACACTGCATGTTTAATTACCTTGTTTTGTTTTATTTCACCTTGCCAAGGATAAAGAGAGTCAAAAATCGTTCCTAAAAGTTCAAAACAAAGAATGAGCAAATAGAAGGAGTCTCAGCTGAAGTTCAAAAACGAAATCTCACTACATGAAAGACAGTTCCTGAATTTTTGGATCAATGACTTTTCATGCTTGCAGTTGCCAATTTTCACTATAATTTGTGATTGGTTCTAGCCCAGAGATGAAGATCATCTTTCTTAGTGGAGAAACAGCTTTAGCCAGAACTAACAGAAGATATTTACTAAAGTACTATGGTATATATACTATGGTATATATACTTCATGCCAGAATTTGTCAGGTTCCCAGCAGCTAACTTTTCCAAGCTGTCTCCACACCGCAAGCTTCCTTCCCTGTCTCATCCTGGAATGTGCTACAACAATCGTATCTCCACCCAGAAAGAGAACATGAGGTGGACATATTTTTTAAATTATGATGATTATTATTCATTTTATACTATTAAGGAGGTTTCATTCTGTTTCATTCTTCAAAAGACATTAATAAGGTATTTCTTTTTCTGCAGTCCAAAATGTATTGATACACTGAAATGAGAGAAGGAGGAGACAGCCAGAATATACTACTTGGTCCTCTTCCATTAGCATGAATAATTGAAGCCTGTTGCTTGAACACGAGGAATCCCAACAGATTCCAAGGAAAATCAATAGCCCAGGATAGGTCATGCAGGAAATGCCCCTGCAAGTAGTCAGTTGGACATTGGTTGTCTGCAAAACCTCTCAAGCACATCACATTTTCCACAGAGCAGAAGAAAAAATCCTGTTACAACTGATTTGGCAATTGAATGCCTTCTTCTTCACCAGAACCCAGTTAAGTGCCTTGTGCTCCTACTATACAGATCTCAATCTCTCTGAGGCCTCCCTGCAGAAAGATAACAAGTTGACAAAATCTCTGCTGAGGACAGACAGAAGAGAAACTGGGGAAACAGAGAAACTGCAGTTCCTTTAGTCCACACAGAGCTGTGGCCAGGAGTGGATAGACAGAGCACTCATTCCCCCTGAGTACCATGCACTCAGACACAGCCCCTGCAAAGAACCACCTTGGTCAATGAGAAAATATATCCAGGAGTAAAGCAGGAACATGGAAGGGTCTCTATCCATCCAACTGTCAATGCAGAGATGCAAAGAAGAAGCCACCTTTCTGGACGAGTGCCTGAGCTGCACTTTGATGCCCCAAGTCAGGATGCAAGGGACAGCTGTAAGAGCACTACAGCAACCAATCCTCAGCATCCATGGGCTTCCCGTGCCCAGCTTGTAGCTGCATACCTGAAAGAAGCCAACTCTACAATCAAAATTAAAATTCACTGTAATAATATTTTTCTAACTTAAGTTGTCCACGAAGGCTCTGTGAAATGCTATTCAGCTATGTTCCCTCCGCAAAAAGAAGTTATCTTGCACAGCCACTAAAAGAAAGTCACAGTAGAAGAGAGCCATCTCCTGTACTGATGGAGATATTTCTTTAACCTACCTGAGAACAATGGATTTTAGGGAACAAGTCTTAGTATCATCATTTTTATCCTACATTAGAATTTAGAAAGCTTTCTGGTATTAGGACCTCCCTAGCACATTGATTTTTTCAGTCCATGAATCCTTAAGAGGTTTGTACACAGCACCTGGACATTCACAGAACAAACAAGGGGGAGGTGTACAAACGACTGCAAGTAGAACAATATCCATAGGCTCTCACAGATCATCAACTTCTCTGCAGTGTGCATCACGCAGTCAGTGTGCTTCTAGCAGGAAACTGCCTCTGTCTTTTGGAGTGCTTAATTCAAATCAGAAAGTTAACTCTAAGAAACTGGTCACGTATATTTTTTTCCAAACTATGCTATTTTGACATAAAAAATGATGCTTCTAACTAAAAAATATTTTTATTAAAGTAGCAGTCTTGAATTTCACGAGAGCAGGAGAACAATTTATTATTGTTCAGTTACCAATGATTATGCAGTTTCTGAAGGCAGAGTATTTTAACAAGTACATGAGAGCTAGTGTACCTAATATTTCATATGAAGTGTCAAAAAATCTACTGCATTAAATAATATCTAAGATACTCACACATCACTGCAAATAAAAAGACTGTTTAAAACAGTCAATCCTCATGCAGCTGTTTTTAAGGTCACCTCAGAACAAATGTAAATCTGTATTCACACAGACACACATATAGTTTTAGTTGGGATCCTGTCTGTACAGCAACTGAAACATTATCTTCCATATCGTTCACATAAACACTAAAACTAGCTCTTACATGTTCTGAAACTAAACAGTTTTCTGAGAACAGGTTGATTACTACCTCTTCCTTCTGTGGGATTTGTGACACTACTTTGAAAGTTATTAATTCATTTCATAGCTCACTTTTTGTGTCTCAGATGAGATTCGGATCTATGCATTTGAAAATAGTTCCAAAGAATGTGTACCACCCTTTCCCTTAGCCTCAAGTCCAAAGTTAGGAGCAGAGAAAACTTATCCATTGGCCACACGACACCTCTGCAAAATGCAAAACTCTCCAGAAAGTTTCAAAAGGGAGCCAAGACTCAGCATAGGTGGGAAATCAAGTGTGAAATCTCAGCACTGGAGGGTGTCATGTCCTCTCCTCTCCACTAAAGAACGTTTCCGAGAGGGCCTCCTCTTCATAATGCAACATCCTGCAAGAGGAGGGGCCTCTCACAGAGGAATGAATGACTCTTGGGCACAGGTATTACAAAGCACGCTGCTGATGGACTGGAGAACAGGTTGGGCTGCTCCCTGTTCCATGCTCAGCACCAAGCCCCTTTCACTCACCTCCCCCAGTTTTTACTGGTTCTTGGAATACAACCACCATTGTGCTTTTTGTGTGATTACTACAGCAACTCCCACAAAAGGCAGGTTCAAATGAACCAAACAGATCCATTTGCTTTCCCCGAGAGTAACAAAACCATTTGTGTCAAGCGAGGCTGCTCTCACGTTCCTCAGAAGCAGCTGGGTTATCTCAAACACAGCTACTGGACAGAGAACACCTATCGAGTGTCACCAGGCATTTTTTGCTGATTTCAACATAGCTGGAAAGAAAAGCAGCTCAAGATCTCTGCGAGCTTTGCAGCACCTCAGCAGGGCTGGGAAGCAGCTACCCTGAGAGGCACGGGAGCCAAAATCCCCTGAGCCCACACTCACTCACGTGTTGACATTCCTCACTCCTAGCTGGCACAGGGACGGCGTTGGGATGTTGGTCCCTTTGGCCTGCTGATTCCAGGAGACAGGGAGAGACAGAGCTCGAGACACAGAGAGATAATGATGCTCAGCAAATCCATAACCAGAAGCAGATACACGACATACCCCACCGGGTGACTGACCCACAGACATCCCCATCGAACACTCCATCCCAACGCCCTTTGCTGACCACAGCACATTTGCAGCTCTTGTCCCAGTGCTCACGTGGTGCTATGGGAAATCCTGCGATGCAGCCAGAGAGGCCACAAAGCCACCTTTTCCATAAATGCTGCTTCATCACCCCATTCCTGAGGGGGTTTAATAATTTTGTTTCCCTTTTCATTTTACAGCGGAGGAAAAGGGCAAACCTAGACATCACGTGCATTGAATTACATTCTTCTTGGACTCACCTGGGGATGACTAAAGAAATACAAGCTTAGCCCATAAAAATATTATGCTAATTATAATAGTATATATAAATGTATAGATGATTAATTATAACATATTAAATAATATTATTTTAAATAATATACTTCTTGCAGATCTTGCTCTCAAGAAAAAAAAAAACGAGTTCTCAGCACCCAAAGTGGAGGATAAAAGATTTTGCACAAACAAAACCAACACAAAAATTCTTGGATCCAAATTTGCTCAGCAGCATGAGGCTGAGGAAATTTTCCTACTGATTTACTACATGGCAGTTTTCTTGTCTAGCCTTTCCAAACAGCGATCTAACAGCAGTGCGAGGACAGCGAGAGGGAAAATTGCTGCCTAAGTGGCAGGTTTGTTATTGTTTGACAATTCTAAAGAGTTCACTAGAAACTTCTAAAAGGAGCATCTCTAATTCCCGAAAATTACTGATAATCGGCCAAGTGAATGGAGAACAATTATGAAGAAAATTGAATGCTTCCAAACGCCAATTTGCTGTATATCCTGAATTAATATTGCATAAGCATTTTAAGCTTCTCGCTGTAAAAACAAAGGAATAAAAGCCTAGGCCCACAGGCATTCTTACATGGCTTTCCTCACAGAGTTTTGTATCATCGTTATTTTTGCACGTTGGGATCATATTTAGCATTTCTGTGGTCGCTTACATCTTTAACCTATTTTTTCTTTCAAAAGAAAGAAAGAAAAAAAAAGAAAATTAAATAAATCTGTAAGGTCATCAGTCTTTTGCATCGAAGATTCAACAAGAAGCAGTCACACCACAACAGACTGAAGCCCCCTAATACATCCAGAGGTATAAGATGTTTTTTTTTTCCTACCGATTTAAGTCTGACCAGACTCGAAGCCATTGTTGTAAAATATAATCTTGGGATTTTTTTTGTGGCACAGCTGGGCCAGCAGTTGGCCACGAAGTACAGTAAAGAGGATAATATTTTGAAAAGGAAAGGCCTCAAGATGTTCATTTTTCAGCTGAACCAAAACAGGTAAGTCTCTGTTAAGGGGCCAAGAATGTGTAAAAAGTAAACGTAGAACTTTTATCAGCCCCAGTTTCTTGGGTAGCAGCTCAGCTGCCAGTCCTGCAGGAGAACAAGACCAACCCAAGCCACAGTGATGGAATCTGGATGCTGTCCATCCTCCTCAGTCCACACTAAGGAGGAGCTGAACCAAACAAACAAATGCAAAAAACCTCGAAAGCCATTTTTCTCCTAAAAACAAAACAAAACCAATAAAAAGGAACCCTGAAACACCACATTCTCCACCTACAAACAAATCAGGGTACAGATGAAACAGAAACCAGGTTGCTGGAGCATTTGCAGGAGGAAAGGGTATTACAGTAGCACAGCAAGAGTAAGACAGGATGTGGCAGATGGGATGGGAAGACTACAGAGGCAGCTGGAACGGACACCATAAAAAGGGAGAGAGAAAGTGCAGCTGGAAAAACTGCACCAAGCAAGAAAATGTTAAGAAAACAAATAGAGAAGAATGTTCCACGATAAAAGCACAAGTCCAAGTATGCAAAAAATGATTTGCTGCACACACTGCAGCACTAAGGCAAGACTCCAAACAAGCCTCGTAACTCAAATCCTGAAGACACCCTGTGATCATCCTGTCAAACACCTATAGAAGCCCAGGTACGCCGTGCAATAACGTCTGCATTTAGTCTTTTAACTTCTGTTGGAAATACAGAAAATATTGACTTTCATTTCAAGACTTCAGGAGACAGAGAATCCATCAAAGCCCCAGGACTGTCATTTTTAAAGCTCTGCAATTCAGTGAATGTCTTCTGTGCCTGAGACATCCACAGTTTGTGTTTCAGGAAAGGTAATTCAAAATGTCATCATGCACTTACACAAATCTAAGATTACACACAATACCATTTTTCATTTTGTGATTAACACTTGAGAAATAACAAAAGTGTAATCATGGGGGATTATCCTTCCTCTTCATGTTTGTAACTTTTTTCTCTGCAGTTTCTGGCACGGACCAGGTCTCAGATTCTACAGCTAGTTTTGCAAAGAGAAAGGAATAAAGAGAGGGAGGGCAGCAGAAACCTACTCACTTCTCTCTCATTATCATACTTCATTTACATGGCTCCTTGGGTAATTGTTTATATGGCAAAGTAAAATCAAGGAAACGGTTAAGTATTTTTATTTGTCTGCAGGGAGGTAAGCATTCTCTGCCACTAGCTCCTCTATCTCTTTATTTATTATTTTCCCTCCCCCCTTCCTGATTTATGCTTCTTTATTCTTTAATTCTTCATGCCTTCTCTGTTCCTTTCTCCCTCTGTTTCTGATCACGGGACAATAAGAAGTGCTCATCTCCTAAAATTTCCATGAGGCATCAAGTTAACCCAGCTGCAGCAGGTTCTCAAGCTGGAAGTCAGCAAATGGAAAGAGAAGGAAGGAGCATCGAGACACCAGCTGCCCTTCTCTCACGTTACAGCCTCGTCCCAATCACACATGCTGAGCATCTCGCATTCTGCGGGCTTGCTACCTACAGGCAGAAAGCACAGAGCACACAAACAGCCTTTATCAGCAGCCTTACCTTTTGACATTTCCTCACCTTTTGATTGTTAAAAATGACCCTTCAGGTGTCTTAGTGCAAATGAAAAAAGTCAAGTAAGGAAACACAAAACAATTTATATTGCAGTACAAGTAAAAAAGGGGAAAAAAAAAGTAAGAAAATAGTTATGGCTAAAATGAAACAAATACGTTTAATTTGGCTGGTCAAGGTGAAAATTACATTCTGAATTAAGCACATGTATCTGTGAGTGAAAATTACCATCCATAAAATGCATTATTGGATTTAATTACTTACTAAAATTACTACATTTTACAAAAAAACGTGGTCAATGAAATGCCCTCCTCCCTCAGAGGTCTGAAACTCTGTTCCTTTCCAAAGAAATCTTAACTATCCACCAATCTTATCTGCTTTCATACAGAAAACACTGAAAATCTCTTGTCCTAGAACTCAAGACATCTGCCAGATCTGGGAAGCAGAGAAAAACAGATCATTGATTCACAAGGACTCAGTGCCTGTTTAACAACTGGATTTGCCAAAAAACCTTGAAAGCACATGTATCAGAAAATATTTGTAACAGCTGATGAAACCTGCATGGGGGGGGAATACAAGCCCATAACATGAGAACAAATTAAAATACTTAATTAAAAATATTTTTCACCCCTAGTAAAACATTCCACCTTTGAAAACGAAACATGGAAATGATCAGAGCAAAGCCCCAGCCCTGGGAGAATTCAGAAACTGCAGCCGGTACATGGCACATACAGCAGAGGACAAATTGCTCAGTGTGAGTGAAGCTGATGTACTGCCTTCAGGGTTCGAGGAGCCATCGATAGTCAATTCAGCCTGTAATAGGAATTCCACGCAAAGAAATCACAGCCACAGAATCCTTCTGGTAAAGCTCAGAATGAAGCCCTCGAAGTTTGCTTGTACACCAGCAGACAACGCCACGCAAACAGCACAGAAATATCAGTATTACAATCACAGAATGTTAGGGATGGGAAGGGACCTCTGGAGATCACCGAGTCCAACCCCCCTGCCAGAGCAGGGTCACCCAGGGCAGCCCACACAGGAACAGAGCCAGGCAGGGCTGGAAAGTCTCCAGAGCAGGAGACTCCACAGCCTCTCTGGGCAGCCTGGGCCAGGCTCTGGCACTCTCACAGGGAAGGAGTTTTTCCTCATACTGAGGTGGAACTTCCTGAACACCGAGCGCACTGCTCAGGCGTCTGCTTTTTGGGTGCTCTCATCTTCCATGGGCTTTCTGGATTTGATACCACCACAGCACACCACCGCACAGATGGACTGTCGACAGACACACACGATTTAGGATAAATTATTCAGCTAAAACAAACTGCCCGGCGACGGATCCTGGCCCAGAGACGCCACATTCCCCCCAGAGCTGAGGGCCCGGGAGGCTCAAGGCCCTGCTGGGCTCGGCTCGCTTCCTCTGCTGGTTCCTTCCTCGGAGCACCCGAGGGGGTCTCGGTCCCTTCTGCCCTCGGTCCCGCTCTGGGGGTTCCTGAACCCAGCACCAGAACCCAGCTCCTGAACACAGCTCCCAGCTGCTGCTGGGCCCAGGCTGGGACTCTCCCAGTGCCTGCTCCACAGCACCAGTGCTGACGGGGCCGTAATTGCCATCAGGGGGTTGGATCTGATACCATTTTTGTATGTATTTGTATATATTCCATTTTATTGCTATTATTTTGGTTGTCACAGAAGCTGTTGCAGTTCCCTTGTCTATGGCTGAGTCTCTCTCCCTCATTCCCTTTCTCTGGGGTAACAGAGAGCGGCTGAGCCAGGTCGAAGGGGCTGCCCTCACCCTAAACCCTGACATGGAGACAGCCAGTGCTCTGCCAGAGCCCTTCACCCCAAGCCTTCACCTTCACGTCCCCGCACTCTCAGCCACTGCCAAAGCACAAACCAGAAACACTACCTCAGTACCAGCAGTAACTGCAAACACATTTCCTCCTACCCTTACAGGTGGATGAAGCAAAAATACCTCTTTCAGTGTAATGTCATGTTTTAAGCAACACAGCAGAGAGCCATGGCAAAGCGGGATTACGGGAAGGCTTTGCCCACTTACGTTTTATTACTTTAAAGGTGAACTTAAAACAGAGGTAGAGGTAAATCATCTACATCTACAGTACTCATAGAAATATTGCCTATGTCAAACCAGAGCAGTAACTTTATTCACTCACTTAATGGATATTTTTCATGGATAAATGTCATGCAGTTCATTTGAAATAGCTGTTCCATAATTTTTTCTCTGCAGCACTTCTAGTAAGCCCTTCATTTTTATTTATTTTTCCATGAGTCAAGAGCCCAACTGAAATTTTAAATAAAACATGAAGAGACTTCACTATGAAAGACCCTTCAGATGGAAATCATCACGAAAGTCAGGCAGTGCTTGACCTAAAATCCCTCTGTCATCTAATGAAGGTTTTAAACATCAGAGCTTAAAATGCTGGAATAGAAGAAAGGTTTCATACGCAAAAAACATTTTTGAGGCTTTGGATCCAAAATGTCCAAAAGCAAAGAGATCAAGAGAGGACATACCAAAAATCACTGAAAGACTAATTTATATTAAATATGACAAAGGGAGTGGAACATCTCCCTTATGAGGAAAGTCTGAGGGAGCTGGAGCTCTTTAGACTGGAGAAGACTGAGGGGTGACCTCATGAAGGTTTATAAAAATGGAAAGGGTGAGTGTCAGGAGGATGGAGCCAGGCTCTTCTCAGTAACATCCAGTGACAGGACAAGGGGCAATGGGTGCAAGCTGGAACACAGAACGTTCTGTGTATAAACATAAGGAGAAATTTTTTCATGGTGAGGGTGACAGGCACTGGCCCAGGCTGCCCAGAGAGGTTGTGGAGTCTCCTGGGCCAGGCTCTGGCACTCTCACAGGGAAGAAGTTTCTCCTCATTTTGAGGTGGAACTTCCTGGGTTTCCCCTTGTGACCACTGCCTCTTGTCCTATCGTAGGGCACCACTGAAAAGAGACTGCCCCTTCTACTTGACATCCACATGACATGACCTGTTACACTTCAAGGGCTGAGAAGGGGTGGAAAGAAAAAGCACAGCTGCCTCTTTGCAGAGGGTTACCTGTTTGGGAGCAGTGCAGCTAGTCTAGAGCACACTCCATTCCAGCCTGAAATAAGCTGTAAAACAGATCAGATGAACTCACCCTAAAGGTGTGCGTTCCTCTCCAGGAATAAGAAACTGGGCTGCCTCGAGTATTTAGCTCAGATGTAGAACCTGCAGTCTCTTGATATTAACCTCATACATCCGTTGTGTCTGGTTTGAATCAGCTGTTGCCCAACAATTGCCAAAAAAAGTCCCAATTTTACTTCAGCTGTGAGCAGCGCTGTACAGAGAGCTGAGTCAAACCTGATCCCTCGGGATAGGATCTAATGGTAGATCAAAGTTTGCTTTGAGAAGCCTAGCCCCTGACGCACACGCACAATTTCCAAATACTAACACAACAGCTTGGCATTGCTGTCTTTGTCCGGCCCTTTGCTGTACGCGTGCGAGCAGCACTACAGATATTTTACCTTAACCCAAGCATCACTTTTTGCTTTTTGTTTGTAAACCCACGGTGTCCCCACCTCCCTACCCACATATACAATCACTTCCAGTTTCTGTGAATCCAAAAATGTTGACAGAATTATTTACCTAAATCCATACCAGAGGCAAGAAACGCAGCCCAGGAGCAAAGCCCAAGCACACATGCACCACCAGTCCAAACCAGTTGAGCTCTGGCATCAGCTCAAGTGGTGAAAGCCCCAGCCCTAGGGAGGTGACTGCTGTGTCACAAAGGGGGACCCCATCTGCCCCTTCAGGTGTATTAAAGGGGCCCTGGCTGCAAACCAGCTCGGGACACTGAGCTGTACTGGGCTGTGCTGGCAGGAGAGCAGGCAGTGGGCTCGTGCCTCAGCTCAGGCTGGGTTTGCCAACTCCATGGCATCCAGCACAACCCAGGGCCACCATCTCTGGAGGAAAGTTCTTTTAAACAGATATGATTGATTCTCACCCTAAATGCTTAATCTGCCCCTAACATGAAACCACTACATTTTTGAAGCTGGAGCTCATCTCACTTACACAATTCATTTAGGATTTACAACAAGAGATGGGTGGGAGAAAGAACAAATTTTATCTTTTTGGCAGTGTGAAATAAGGCAATAAATTAATGAAAAGTTACTTCTCATCCACTCCTTTATTTCTATATCATCTTTCAGCCCTTTTCGGTGCATGTAAGAGCAAATAAAAAGCAAAGTAAACCCCAAGCCTAATCAACTAGCAGCCATCTGTCCCTGTTTCATTCCCCTCAAAAGAACGTGTCAAAAGACAGAATTTAAAACAACTTCTTCACAATAATCACCAAAAGAGATGGTCTATCTCCAAACACATCCCTGTCTGAAAAAACTACATGAGTTCATGTGCTGCAAATGCAATAAATAAGGGAATAAGAAGATCCTTTGGGAATTAAGCACAAAAGCAAGTAACAATGCTCTCACTGAAGGACACATTTAGCCTAATTAAGGATATACTTCCAGTATACTATCTTACAGCCTTGGGCTCGTGGTCAAAAATACCTACATGCTTGCTCAGCAGGGCGGGACACGCACCAATTGTTGCACTGAACACAGGGTAACCCTGCAGACAGCACAGCACAGAGCCCCCAGCTTCACACCACTCTTCACTGGCCCTACAACACGCTTCCCATTAGATCATCTCGCCTAGGACCAAGCGGATAATAAAGTACATTTGGCAAACTCCACAGCATCTCCTTGTTGGCAAACTGTCTGCGAGTAATTTACTCCAGTAGGCAAACCCCTCAGAGACCAGTGCTGTTGCCTCACAGCAAAGCAAAACACAACCAGGATACCAGTTACTCTCACAGACTGGTGCTTCTGGAGATGAAGGATGATGCCTTGAAGCATACAAGTCTATCAGACTTCAGAGTAAGTACCTATAAATACTGCACGAGGGGTTTTTTTTTTTAACTGTTGGATAAAAAAGAAGTGTAGCACACATAATGCAAAAAATTATTACAGGGTGGTTGTCTGTACTGTGAAAAAACATCCCCTACTCATTTCACATTCACGGTCCTTTGCCTTCACTGTGCTCCTTGTTTGCTTACAACGAAACAACAAGTAATAGGGGAGCAATCAAGAAATTATCTCTAAAAAGAGTTATTACGCTTCCTGATATATGTGTGATGAGAAGCTCTGTCAACAAACTCTATCACAATACAAGGGACTTGAGCAGCCAACTGTAACGTTCGACTGGCTAAAACGGCGTAACATTTTGGTATACGTGCAAATACAGTTCCCAGAAGGAGAAAGTTACATTTGAAGATGGGGAAAACAAAACCCAGCAACATCATCACCACCACACACACATATCGAGGCATTCTCAGAATCCAGCTGTAATTTTCCTAATAGCTTCTTGTTCAAGTGATCATTAAATCTATTTAACATGTCAAATTTAGACTAATATCCAAACCTGACTTCTTAAACTATTCAAATTCAATACTTCACATCTTCCTAACCCTTCCTTATTATCTCCCTTGGACTATATTCTATAGCTATGGTACGAAATGTCACCAAGTATCAGATATAATGCCATCTTTTTATTACCCCCCATTATCAATACTCAAAGATAGAAACCCTCACCACATGGAATGACATCTTGAAATGTCCCATGATTACTTGGGTTTCTTCTAGAGCAGTTCTAATACTCTTTATTGGTTTCAGGGATTTTTTTCAATCCTCCTAGAAGCTACAGTATTTTGCTTGATGGCTTGCTGAGAAGATTGAAGATATTAAAGGTTAATTTAGAAACTTAAGCAGTTTAAAATCCATTTGTTTTTACAAATGTGTCACGGCCTCATCAAAAACACATGGTTTTTAAACTGCTCAACAATCCCAAATTAACAGCAGAGCACTACACTTGGAGAAAACACCAACTGGAGATCACTCGAGTCAGAACTGTGCTGTAGAAAGAACAAATTTAGCCTCATGGAAGAAAGCAGCACCTGGTCCTGATTTTTTTATTCAATAACTCTGGCTTTCAAACAATCATATCCTTGATACAGGGATAAATGCGATAAGAATTCCTGAACGGCGAGAGCACCAGAAGGTGAGGAAACAGACTTTGCTAAATCTTCTCCTCAAACTCCAATGCATGAAAAACCTTCCTTATTCAGCTGCCAACAGCTTGGTGCAAGCCTCAATTTGAGGTTCTTTTCATATTATCTGACACGGTAAAGGAAATGTCTGAGAACCTGGCAAGGAACTAAAAGTGGGAATAGTGGTTAGGAAATCTTTTGGAATTCATTCATGGAACGACGGGCACCTGAACACTGGCTGGTCACCGGTGAAGGTTCCTGCCCAAGGAGACTCACTGTAGAAAGCTGACCTGACCCTAAGCTCAGTGGAGCTAGCAGAAAACGTCCCACTGACTTCATCAATCATTGCCCGTAAAGCCACAATCTGTCATTATCGATGTGGATGACTTTCTCTACATTTTGTAAGCAGCTATTAACTCCATCTGATAAGCTCCAAACATCTGGTTTTTGATAAACACATCTTTTTCTTCCTCCCTCTTCTAATCTCTTGCTTCCTTAGTTCTCCGACATTTGAAAACGACTTTATTTCCATATATAAATCTGACTCGCACCTGAATAAAGAGGCAAAGAGAGAAAACTTCTTCATTCCTGTTTGTATAACGGCCATACGTGGGAAAGAACACTTAAACAATCAGCATTTTTTGAAACCAGAACAAATACGAACTCTCCAGTTCTTTACCAACATATTCAGAAAGCAACACACCGAGCCTTTACACAAAGGCCCTTCGAAATATTAGCAAATTAATTCTCAGAATATGCATTTGGGACGCTAGGTAAATACTTGTATCAAATCAGTGAAGTGCCATATTTAAAACAGCAATTTTGCAGCACTTGAGATTCACACACTTATTTATGCGCGCACACCTTGAACTGGTGTGCTTGGTAGGGGATTTCTTTGAACATGCAAATTGCGAGATGCTAAGAAAAGACACAAGCTTCTCTTAGCAGATGTGGAGAATGAAAGTAATACATCTGAAGACTTGGATTCTGTCAGTTTGTATCTTTTCTGAACTAAACAAACCAGTCCTTCCAAAGCTTGTCATAGTCTCCAAAGCATCTTACTCTTGTTGCTCTCTTTCAGCTTTCTCCAACTTGTTTATGATTTCTCCAAGTCTGGCACGACCGGCCACAATTATTCCAGTAAGCCCATAACAGCATTTGACTTTGATCATTTAATGGAAGAGTATAATACCCAGATGCACTATATAATAATGCACTGTAATGCCCAGATCCTTCTCACAGCACCGTGTGCTTAAGTCTTCACTGATATTGTCTTGAAAATGACTTTTTCTTTTCCTTTCCAGATTCAGCCTGTGCACCTCTCACTGATTTCAAAACAGCTTATGAACATATGAAGTGGATACTAAACTAAAACCCTGACATCCAAAGTGCTTGAAACTCTGTCTTAGTTTTTTATGCAATACTCTATATTCCATTTCAGACTTATTAAAATATTTGAACAGTCCTTAGCCCAAGAGAGCCCTCAGGGACTATAGTCCATACATCCTACTAATTTGCCAGTGAGCTACCAAAAACTACTCAGAAAGCAGAGAGAGATCCACAAATGCAAAGGCGAGTAAGGTCACGAACTTTAATAGATCAGTGAATTCCCAGTGAAAGTCTTAGCTCTTGAGGAATAAACTTGTGCTCACTGCAGGGTAAGAACAGACATGCACATGGGGAACCTCAGAGTGACAAATGTGCTGCTGGGTAAACAGTGATGTGGAGCTGCAGCAAGTTCTTTGCTCCTCTGCACTTCCAGCGTGCACTTGCTGCACCATGTTCTCATCAAGGCTTCACCACTGCCACCATCCCAGCCCACCGTCTGCTTCTGTCACCAGAACACAAAACCGACACCGAGTTGTACTAAAATACACGGTGCAGGTGCAGATACAGGACTGGAGTGAACCATTTCCAGGCAGCTCTTAGTCATTCCTCAGACTCCTCCGGGCTGCCTGCTGGGGAGATGCTCCCCCTCCAGCCCTTGGAACTTTACAGTTACCCCGTATCTCATTTTTAAGGGACTGATGCACCTACCACAGACATCCTGAAAACAAAAGCAGAAGTCTTGTGAAAGGCACGATCAGCTGATCTGTGTCACACTGGCACAAACCAGTACAATACTGAACTGTGCTGGGAAGCTGCATCTGCACAACTGGCTGCTAAATATTTCACCATGAACAGAAGTTGCTTTTAGAAACACTTTATTTCTTATATTTGGAGTCACAGAACTGTAACTTCAGGGGTTGGATGAGATCCCTGGGGGTCATTTGGTCCAACCTCTCCATGTAAAAGAGAACTAGCCAGATCAGGTTCCCCGGGGCCAAGTCCAGTCAAGTTCTGTCCATCTCCAAGGATGGAGATGCCACATCGTCTCCGAGTAGTCTGCTTTGTTCTCCAGGTGAAAAATGTTTTCCTACTATGTAACTGGCTGTTTCCTTGTGTTTGTTGCCTCCAGCAATAATATGCCCGTGTGAGAAGAGTCTGGCTTTGTCTTCTTGATGTCCTGCATTAAAGAGCTGAAGAGAGAAAGATCTTCCACAGCCCCCTTACTCTTGGCTCAGAAAAAATCCCCCCAACTCCCAAACAAACCAACCGAAAAACCCAGCAGTCCTCTAAACCTCTCTTGATACGTTTTCCAAATAACATTAGATATTAAAAATGCTTTTTAAACTGCAACTACCAAAACATTCAGAGCGCCTTGTAACATATAATCACACCAAGACCGAGAACTAAGACCACCCACGGTTATTTACAGAGCTAAATAACTTCAAAAAAAAAAAAAAAAAAAGCAAACTAGAGGCAGAGATGACCCTTTTCAGAGTATCTCATGTAGCTGGAAAGGGGGTTTTATTTCCAATATTGAAATGCAGTCCTGTGAAACAAACAACTTGGTTCACAGGCAACGCTCCCGCTGCTGAACTGTCACCGCCTGACATCCTGCCTTATCTGCCAAATTACTCATTACGTTTGGCAATTTTCACCTGCGCCTCCAGTTTATATTTCAGCAGGGAATAATCATCAGTCTGCTTTAACAATCTTCTGCAGCGAGCTTCCAGCCTCTTCTCAGAAAGCACACACACACACACAACCCCAAACCCTCCTCGTGTACTCTACGCTTCGAAAACCCATGCGGCTTGACTGATGAAATACGAGCAGAGGAAGTTTGAAGGGGTAACAGAAAAGCAGTCAAAGAGGTAGATAAGAGCCATAAATTGGTTCTTATCTAAATTGTATCAATGAATGGTGTTTTCACATCGGGACGGGGCCAGCCTCCTTTTTGTTTCCACGTTTGGATGGGAAGAGTCAATTCGACGCAGCTTCCCCGCGTGCAAAGCAGGGGCTGTGTTTGTGCACAGGAAAAGAAGGAATCCAGATGAATATTACTTTTCCAGCTGGACCTGATCTAGCTAACCTTCCCCTTGCTGGGAGAGGAGGGATGGCGTGATCTATAAACAAACAAAAGGGGTAGCGTGGCAACCAGAACAAAGAGATGAAAATCTCAGCAGGCCCTTAAGCCCCAGCCTAACGCTGAGATGCTGCCTCGGAACAGAAAGCACTCCCTGCCCCTCGGGTGCAGGTGAGCAGCAGCAGAATGGCACAAAGCTCCGTTCCGCTGAGAAACGGAGCCCGGCTCGTGAGCAAAAAGCACCAAGAGATGTAAAACACGACGTCTAAAACGCTATAAACCAATTTCAGACGGAATACTGTTTTTCATTTGTTAGAAGTAAAATATTCACTGCCAACCCTGCAATTAGCTAGAAAATTACAATAATTACAGCAATTTTGTATCCCGTCTCCAATCCAATTAATAGATATATGACCTTGTCAACATGTAATAATCAGGATCTGCATCTACCACAAAACTGGATGAGTTTTATTTGCTGAATAGAACTTACACAGTAAGAAGATAATTATTTGAAATACTGAGAATACCATTTGTATGCTATGCTTCGCTTCACAAGTTATAAAGGAAATACAATAGGGATATTATTTCCATTTTCAATGTATATTTAAATGGAATTCTTGAAATAGGTATGTTTAATATGGGATATTATTACTGGTCGGAGATTCTAAGCTTGTGATTTGGAACATTTAAAAACAAAATATATCTGTCAACACACACACACACAAAAAAGGAATTATCTAGGTAAGAGAACATCTCTGATTTGTGGTAACAAATTCATGACAAAATTGTTTCACCCGCTTTGCTTAAAAGTGTTGAAAGAATTCTAATTCGTATCAATGGTTTCAAACATCTTCTGCATTTCTACAGACCTTTGTGCTGCAGGGTCTCAAAGCACTTTTTGGTTCATTTTAGCAATCAGTGAACCAGCTAAGTATTCCCTGTATTTTTTCCAGAATGACACCAAAGATAAGTAAGCTGTCCAATATATCATTGCATTTTATCTGCACTATATGATTTTGATGCACTAACGCCCACGTATTGTGCAATACACCAGATAATCACACTAAGGGGAAAATGTGTATGTATTTGCTTGTGCTAACCCCCCCTCTAAGCTGAGAATCCAGGAAGACAGCTGTTAGGTTTGTGTGTGGAACTGAGCTACGCATTTAGCAGTGGCATACCCTAGTGACAGCAAAATGAAAGGGTCCTGAAATTCCAGGATACTCCTTTATTCTGCCATTAATCCTTTCCCTAATTTAATTCTGGCTTGTAATGAAGCATAGTTAGAGCTTGAAAAGATACATGTTCAAGTCTATGTAAGCTAATTGTTAAATGTTGTTCCCTTCGTTGTACAGAAAACACTGTAGTGCAAAACCCCTCAGACTTAATAGGGTGGCAACTTTTCCATTTGCCATCTACCTGACTACATAAACACAGACTTCAACCACGAAGAGAACACCCACAGAAAAGTCATCTCTCAGGAACGATGAATAGTTGCTTAAAACAGTGTATCTGTAGAATATGAAAGAAATAACTAAGTTCTGCTAAGAATTTTCTGGAGTCTGAACTTGAGAAGTTCAGTGAGCAAAATGACAGATGCTCGACGTAAAAGGGCACACCGATTTATCCATCAGTGTCTTGTTTGCGCAGTACTTTTAGCAACAATGAAAATTACACAGTAGATTTCGTTGGGTGATTTTTCTTTTTAAGAAGCTGAAATATTCAAAGATTCTGAGTAAAAACAACAACAACAAAAAAAGTGATATATAATTCCTGCTTCATGGTTTTGCAATGAATGTTCCTGACATTGAAATATTGAAATCAAGGGATGTTCCTGGCTATGGTTTCTGTTTTTCAAGAAGTGTATTTCTGCAACGCAGTAAATGCACGTATCAGGAGGTGTTTTTATGGAAAGGTGACAAGCATAACCTAGCAACATTGACAGGTTCAGTGGAAAGTGCTCCTATCTTTAGCTTCTTTCTACCCTTTTCTTCATTAAATGGAATAAAACTGGCAAACTGAAAATTACACTGTGCAGCAACTGCATTTGGAACTTTTGCTGTGATTTTCAGTGTGAGGACAACTTGAAACTGGCAGCACAGAAGGAGCTTATTGCTTCTAAAAGCAGTTTATAAATAATTAATTCGAGCAGAAAGGTTTGTTTGCTTGCATGCAACAAACATTTACGCAGTTTCTCAATTCTGATCAGCATTCGACAAGGATAGATAATGAATCATTTTCCCAGCAGCATGAATGGGTAACGGCACTTGGCATCCTCATAAATTCAGATGAAACACATCAAGATACTGAGAACGTTTACTTACTTGCACGAAGGACTGAAGGGGTGACCTCAATTTCACTTGTTGCTTGGTAAGGCTGGAAGGCTGATGCCGCATTGGAGCCAAGCTCACTGCCAAAAATCTCTGGGCTCTGCGTGCCTGTTGAGCTGGCGCTGGTGCCATCACCTCCGTGGTGTGGATCTTGCTCATCAAACACAGCTACGAGCTGCAAATGACAATTTAATCTACTGTTAAAAAAAAATAAAACTTCCAGCAACATCAAAGTGCCATTGTAGATCAGCGTTTCATCATTTCTTCCCACCAAAGAGCATGAAACATCTATCAGCAGAGACTCAGATCAATGCCTGGATCGCAACATCATCAGCCCAAGGAAAGGCAGCCATTAATTGGATAGCACAAAGGGTCAACAGCTCTGACAGGACACAGAACTCATCTAGCCACAGAGTTAATGGCATCAGGTCAGGAAAGGAAGGGTCACACCTTCCTCATCTTACCCAGAAATGCATAAAACAGAGTGCCACCCGATGCCTGTGCCCTGCAATATAGCACTGGTGTTTCAATACCTCTATATGCATCGGTGCTACAAAGTCAAATCATGAGCAAAGCCACGTTTTTATGGAATAAAAGCATACAATAAGAAATTATGTTAACACACGTCCAAGGCTACAAGCACAAAGCCACTTGGAAGTGTTATAGACTCGTCAAGTCATTATCTTTTCATCTGCCACCTATTCATCTACTGTTTATTACTGTGATTTAAATTGTGGACTTCCCTCACAAAATTTCTTTTAGCCAATTTACCAAGATACTTCTGTATTTGTCTGCAATCAACTTCTCCAAGACAAGGCAAAGAACTCCAGCCCAATTTGAAATTTAGCCAAGTCACTAATTTAATTTACTAAATCTGTGTTCACCATTGCGAGGGAAATAGGAAAATTGTCATGGTGCTTTTTGCTATCAAGAGAAATTTTTTTTCAACTGGAAATGGATGCTTTTATTTGAAAGAAATAATTTATCCCAATTTATCTTTGGTGACCTACTGAAAGAGAAAAGGCCAGCTCTTAAACACATTGAATTCAGAACTTAATTTCGAAGATGAGTAAAAAAAGTTTTGTGGATAGCAGCAGTCTGCAGCCTGGAAAATAATGTATAATGTAATATTTGAAAGACATTTTCAGGAAAGCATTACATTCTTCTGTCTAAACTGCTAGAGTAAATCAACTTATACCTACACTGATCTCTGCAAATTGTTTATTTTCTTAGAACAACACTTAAAAGCTTTGTGTAACCTAAAGGAATCAGAAGAGTTATTTTCTCTTTCCTTTTTTCTTCTTCTTTTTTTTTTTTAAGTGATTTTGAAAGCATTTCATCCGACAAATTTTAATATTACTCAGACCTAACTTATACAAACATCACTAAAAACATTTAAAACTGCAACAGTAAGCCCAAGTGAAAAGCATTTGGGCATTCAGCTTCCCAAAGTACTTTCGAGGCATTAACTTTTTCTAGCGAGTAGTTTTGAAATTGCAGAGGGTAGCAAACTTCTGCCAATAATTCCATACCTAATGCAAATTCAGGCCCTGGCACGCACAAAACAGAAAGAATGAATTGGTAACGGGTGAAAATTCCATGCTCTCTCCAGTGCTATTCGAAAGGTAGGGAGCAGAAGGTAAGGCAGGCTGCAGCTGCAGCCAGCTACAGCATGTTTTGAACATACGATCCATTATTTTATGCTTGAGAAATCTACACACAAAAGGGATGTGGCAACGAATAAAATGTCACTAGCTCAAGACTACTGGAAATTTAATTTTCTAACATGTGAAATGCTAAAGCTTACAAAAATTCAAGCATCTTTCTCAAAAAAAGGCATGCTCCACTCTTAAGGCTTTTACTATCTTTTACTATAAAAAGCTAATTGCCCATCTCCAGCAGCTGAAAATAAAAGAATCCACGAGTGAGGGTGTGTAAGGTGTTGGAACAAAACACAAACGATGCAGTTAAGAATTCTTGTCATGAAACACCAAATCTTTTTCTCCTCTGCATGGCAGGTATCACCACAAATCCTCAAGTTACATTCCGTTCCTTTGAGGCCGATTGAAAAACACTACCCCAATGCATGCTGCTGCAAGTACTTTACATACATTATATATATGTTAAAAGGTATGTGCATATCAACCTCTACATATATATGCTCCACGCTAAGTTGCCTCGAGCTTTTTGCTTATTCCAGCTTACAACCTACGACTTCAGAATATCTCAAAACAAATGTTTCCCATTTCAAGGTTAGCTTTTGATCTTGTGTTTTTTTCACAGGTATTCGCAGCTTTGACAGCATCAAAACTTCAAAAGGTTTCAACTCCATTAAAGAGCGTTCCAAGTTGTAACATTTTTTGCATACGATAGGTAAAGAAACACAAGCCACATCAGCCTCCTCCAAATGTAATTTGCATTAGGAACGCAGGTCGGGAAGGTCATTGCAAAGCAGTGTTAGAAAGGTATGCACACTCCTCATAATAAGCTAGAAGGTCTTTGGGACCAGAAGACTTAACATCAGCAACAGTGTTGGATGTTGATTTCCAGAGCTTGGTGTGACACTCTGATGGTGATGAGCTCACAGGAAACAATGACAGCAAAAGCAGCTTCAGTTGTATTCTCATAGCAAGCATTCAGTTCTGATTTCTCCAATGCATTTTATTTTCATGGAATCCTAGGATGGTAGGGGTTGGAAGGGACCTCTGGAGATCATCGAGTCCAACCCCCCTGCCAGAGCAGGGTCACCCAGGGCAGCCCACACAGGAACAGAGCCAGGGGGGGCTGGAAAGTCTCCAGAGCAGGAGACTCCACAGCCTCTCTGGGCAGCCTGGGCCAGGCTCTGGCACTCTCACAGGGAAGAAGTTTTTCCTCATGTTGAGGTGGAACTTCCTGTGTTTCACTTTGCTACCATTACCTCTCGTCCTTGATTTTCATCAAAGGAAATTCTTCAAGGAAAGGAATTGCACATTTTTGCACCTCTGAAGGCCCATAAGTCAGATGTCAACTACCATCTTTTCAGGAGCAAGAAACAAAACAAAAAAAACCTGAAGGGACACCTTACAGCTCCTTAGAAGGGAGCCACTCAAGTAGGTCACCAGACCTAGAAAGTATCCTTTGCAGCAGGAATCCACAGCAATAAGCACTGGGCTGTCAGTGAGATGCCAGTCATGTCTAAAGGCCAAAGAAATGTTTTGAATTTGGCAAAGCATGGAGCACAGATTACCAGACCAGCCTGAAGTCAATGCTCAACCTGTGTTATTTTGCTAGGCTTTAAATATGAGACTTACAAAGAGAGTAGAATACAAAGGTGACTATCTTTTCTAGGAACAACATAATCTTTACTGTCAGGAGACTGCTTCCAATGTTGACTTTATTTTTTAAGAAATAAAAAGAAAAAAAAGGACATAAATGAATGAAATTACCACAACCATGCAGAATGCCAGTTTTCAAACGCAAGGAACTGCATATTCCATTCCAGAACCACTTTATGATTAATTCTAATACCTGACATAAGCTGTGCCTCCTGTTCTCTGCCCTTCAGTTTTAGATCTCATTACTTGGAGATGGTATAAATAGATGGTATGAAACTCATTATACCATCCATTCTTATGCAGCAGAAGGGCTGAAACAAACATAACAATGCACAAAGAAAGAAGAAAATAGCTAACTGTTCAATATTAGATCAGTGTTAGTTCTTCCACCAAAATTCAGTGAAAACTGGAGCCATCTGACTTATCTGAATACATTTCTTTTACAAAGACAACACCACAACCAAAGATGAAATACCATATCAACAATGATAATAAATAAATAATGATAATAATAAAAAGAAAGTATATCCACACCCCATTCCATGGGACTTGAAGTTGAATGTATCAAAGCCATGAAAATATGGTTCAATAGGTTACAACGGATTTAATCATCTGGGGTAACAGGACACACCATTTGCATCTTTCAATCACTGAACTAAAAATCTGGACATGGGAAATAAAATCAAGTCTCTACAAACCACTCTGTCTTCCCAAAAGAAATTAAATTAAATGATAGGGGGGGATGGACTCTATGATCTTCAGAGGTCCCTTCCAACCCCTAACATTCTGTGATAGGCTTCATTTAGAGCAGCATGGTTACATTTCTAATTACAATGCAGCAAAAGCAATAGAAAGGAGTTTTCAATACAGATCCACATCCTTTATCAGTGTAAGCTGCCACAGTTTGAACGAGAACCTGCTCACCACTGTAAGCATATACTACTTTTTCAGGAAAAATGGAGCTTTAAATCTCCTGGAGCACTTTCAAATATTATGACAGCAGCTTTGTTTTGATCACAACTTAAGGAGACAGTCATTCCACTTCATCAGTGGAATTGGAGTAAGTCTGCGAAAGGTTAATATGAATAAACTAAAGTACTCAATAATTAACCCGGGGTAAAAAGTGGAGTTGTGATCTTCAGCACATCTTAGGAAGGTTGGGTTGATTTTTTTTTATTGCTACCATCATCCTCCAATGGAAAAAAAAAAAATAGAAGCACAATTTAAGAGCCAGCTACTAACCTGATGCTCTTTTTTTTTACTTGAAATTTGAATTTAGGAAGAATTTCTTCCCCATGAGGGTGGTGAGACACTGGCACAGGTTGCCCAGAGAGGTGGTGGAAGCCCCATCCCTGGAAGTGTTTAAGCCCAGGCTAGATGGGGCTGTGAGCAACCTGCTCTAGTGGGAGGTGTCCCTGCCCATGGCAGGGGGGTTGGAACGAGATGAGCTTTAAGGTCCCTTCCAACCCTGACAATTCTATGATTCTGTGATAAAGACTCTTTTCTACAGCAAACAGAAAAAGAAGAGGGACCAACATCATTTAATTCTTTTTGCTATATATAATGTCTTTGGTTAAGCAAATAGCTTACAAAGAAATGATTCTACTGCCTGAGATACCAAAATGAAGATTTTACTGAGATGCGCTCGAGTTTGGGACAGGGGGAAGGCACTGCAGCGGGTCACTGCATTCAGCCCTCTAGAGCACATTGGACTGACTTCCCAGGACACCACGCTGTATGGAATAAACTGCACACCAACATTAGTTCTTTTCAGAAAGAGACAGCAGGATGAGCTTCTCCACTGCTCTGTCTGGGACTCAATATATCATAATAACCGGGTTATATTTACTTAAATAAATAAAAAGCAAGAAGACCAATTTATTTTAATATTGACACAGCAGCAGCAGTCTGCATTCCAACATTAATTATTACAATTTTCGTCTATTCTAAGGTAATTAAAAATTAGTAAACACATATGCAGTCTTAATTAATAGACTAGATTAAGTACTTGAATGCTAATTAACTGGATTAAAAAACTATTTGCACCAGAACGGTTGTTTACACTTTCATTAAGTACTAAGACCTTACAAAACAACTCATCACTACCAACCAACCGGTGACATCCGGAGCAGGATCACCTACAGCAGGTCACACAGGAACAGATCCAGGTGGGGTTTGAGTGTCTCCAGAGGAGACTCCACAGCCTCCCTGGGCAGCCTGGGCCAGGCTCTGGCACCCTCACCATGAAAAAGTTTCTCCTTTTGTTTCCATGGAACCTCCTGTGTTCCAGCTTGCACCCATTGCCCCTTGTCCCATCATTGGATGGCACTGAGAAGAGCCTGGCTCCATCCTCCTGACACTCACCCTTTCCATATTTATAAACCTTCATGAGGTCACCCCTCAGTCTCCTCTTCTCCAAGATGAGGAGCCCCAGCTTCCTCAGCCTTTCCTCGGCAGGGAGATGTTCCACTCCATCATCTTTGTGGCTCTGCACTTCTGACTCCTCCACTTCACAGAAATTTAACAGAACTAGAATCTTTTGCTGGATTTTTTTCCCCCTACTATGACAAGTGAGGCTGTCAACAAGATCACTTGAATTTTGCGTATTCCTAAGTACCTGTCAAAAATTTGTTAATTCTCTTGTACTAGTTATTGATTGAATGAGATACTGGCTCACGTGCAGCAACCAGTAATGACTTCAGACTTCTTTTAAGGTCAGGCAGGATTACAGCTCTATTCTTCTGCTGGAAAGATAGCAAGTGATCTTCTGGTTTTCACATCCTCTGCATTTCTTGTCCACTCTTTTTAACACAGGGTAAAATGGAAAACACTCATCTTTTTAACTGATTAGGATCCATTTTAAATATCTGGGTTTATTCTCACCAGAAGGACATTTACCAGAGAATTTCATTCAAGGACATTCCCAAGCTGTTACACTGTTCAGAGGCCAATTGCTCTGGAGTTGATCTGTTGAGCAACCAGAAGTGCCTCGATTCCCCTGTCTGAACCATGCATTTCCCCTCCCCAGGCCATACAGTAACTTCCAGATGTGGTCTACCCTCTCACAGCTCCCATGGTCTTCTGGCATTTATGCTGCACATCTTCTCCTGCGGGATGGCCGTCTGTGTACAGAACTGCCTTTCACACAAGTGATTCCTTTTCTGCTTCCAGTAGAATAGAGAGCATAGCCCTTTTGAGGCAGCTCCAAGTGCTAGAGCAGCTCGACACCAACTTCTGGTGAGGCACCCATGCTGACGAGGATTCCAGTTCTCGGGTTATGCTTAAGAATTAAATATCAGAGAGTAGGTAGGGGTTGGAAGGGACCTCCGAAGATCATCGAGTCCAACCCCCCTGCCAGAGCAGGACAAAACTAGAGCAGATCACTCCGAAATGCATCCAGACAGGGCTTGAAAGTCTTCAGAGGAGACTCCACAACCCCTCTGGGGAGTCTTTAGTCCTTGAAGAGAGATTTTGGTGGTCCAAATGAGATTCTAAAATCTAAATTAGCCTTGTCAATGTATCTCCACCTAAAATACCTACTTTGATCATCTCCTTTAAAACTCAGTGCCAGAAGGTTGAGCCCAGCCCTGTCCTGCAGTCCCAATAGATCAGGTCTCTGTCTCCACACACCTCCTGATAGCCACCTCATCTGCTGATGAGAGAGATTTCAGTCAGCCTCAGAGCACTGCCACGCGCTTTCAGGCGTGAGCAGCAAGTATCTGGAAAGAGGACGTGGAGGAGGCTGGAAGAAAATTTAAATACGAGCATCCCGGGCATTCTTTCCTCAGGAAAAAAAACACCTTTTCCAGAGTCTGAAGCAAGGCTGTACAATGAACCCACAAGGCAACCACAGAACTGACCTCACACCTCCTGTAATGAGCACAACCCAAGGAGACTGCAAGACAAGAGAACAAAAGGCTCCTACAGTAACTCTTTAGGGTTGGCAAAACCCACATGTAGCCAAAGCACTATTACTCAGACCGTGTTACTCTGCAGAACTGAAGAGGACTTGGTTAATAAGGCCCAGCAGTAAATCAAATTTCAGCTAATGGCACCTCAGACTCCAAACTATGCTGAAATACAAGAGGCTTGTGAATAAACAGGTGAGTATAATAGGAAAATACCCCCATCAATTCGGGAAAATAATTAGCAAAGGAGTAGTCAATTATTATTTAGATATGAAAGAAACTAAATATGGAATCAATTTGCAGGCTTTCTGATAACTGAACTGACTTTAATAGCCCCATGGCAAACCCAAATTATTCTTATTCCTTGAGCTTCACTTCCCTACATGGCTCATTAAAAACTCATTTAAATATAACTACTGTTTCAATGAACTGGTAAGAAGAAAAACAAGAGAAAGGATGAACATTTTCACAAACAATGCACTACTGCCCAAAGACATAAAAAACCAAAAAGATGTGGTTTCTTTTTTTACACTGTGCTATACATGTAACCTGCGTGTCACCTCAACGGGCTTATAGATCAGCCAACAATTCAAAAGAAAAAGGGCAAGCAGTTTTGGTTTTAGACAACCTGTAATGCAAACAACAAACCTTTATAATGTCAAGAAAATCTTTCCTTGTCCTAATGGTGAAATTCAGTCACAAAGCCAGAACAAGCTTTTCAATAACAACTTTTCAAAGAAATGTAGCTAGAAGGGAGAACTGAGATTCTCAGAATAAATTCACTGCATTAATACTTCTGGAAAAATAAGGAAATTCTAAGGGTCACATTCTACTATCAAATTAACACTGTGTATTAGATCTTCTCTGGACTATATAGAAGCGTGAGCTCATATAGAGTAACCTGAGCTGGAAGGGATCTCTGGGAGATCAGGTAGTCCAAGCCTCTGTTCAAGTCAGGGTCAATGAGAGGAAGTTGCTCTGGCCACATCCAGTTGCATTTTTAATGACCCTGAGGATGGAAACTCCACAGCCTCTCTAGGCAATTTCTCCCAGTGTCTGACCACTCTTGCTTTTAAGAATTGTTTTCCCTGTAACAAGGTGAAACTTCCCTTGTCACGACTCATGTCTGTTCTCAAAGTCTAGCTCCACCTTCACCATACCTGACAGAGAGCACCTATATCAGGAATGCTGTGCCTTAGGCAGCCTCCTGGCCACACAGCACCCCAGCAAGCCTCCTCTTCCCTGTGACCGATGGTCTCCAGCACCCTAATCCACCCCGGTGGCCTCTGGTTGGGCCAACATGGTCTTGTGCTTGTATTGAGCCAAAACACTCTAGAAGCAGAGAGAAATGGTCAGTTCTCTCAAGCTGCTGGATACAGATGTACTGGTCTAGCCCAGGATGGAGCTGGCCATCTTTACCACACGGGCACGCTGCTGCCTCACATTCATGGAGTTGCCCACCAGCTCTGTTCCTAACCAGACAGGGAGCCCCAAACCCACGCTGCTACGGGGGTTATTCCAGCCCCCATGCAGGACTCTGCATTTGCCTCTGCTGAACATCACCTGCCCCCTCAAAACCCCGTAATATAAAATAACCACTGCTGGAAAATACATCACAGGTCTCACTGAAAGTCATTCTCAAATCTGCTGACTTCCCTCTCGAAGCTCAACATCATACACCGAGTTAAATCATATTTGCAAGATCAGAACTCAGCTATTGATTCAAAGGAAGTATTAATTTTACAGATAGTTTAAAAATCTGCTGCTTTCATGATTCTTTAAATCTAAAGAAATTATTCTGGAGTAAATATACAAGCTTTTTATTAAAGCATTGCTTTTGATTATTTATTTCCTACAGCACTTTGATCTGAGAAAGTTTAGAACCAGTATTAAATTGCAACCTAATCCTCTCCCAGGAGGAATCAAATGCACTTTCAGGTACTACCCTGTAAGTTCCCAGACTATTAGATATATTTAAAATTATTTCAAACATATTAATTTAATATTATGTCTATTTAAAAAGACTTTTTCTCCCTCCTCCCCTCTATGGCTGAGCAACAGGCTAAAAGCAAGCACCATGGTGGCACCCTGGAAAGTAATCTGTGTATATTCTGTATGAATTCCTCTCTACTTGACCTCCACGGTCAAGTTTGCTCTCCTCAGCTGCTACAGTCCCTCCACACCACAGGTACCAAAATGCCTAATTCCATCCTCGTTTGGGCTATGAGAACATCTAGGGAAAATATCTCTGTCTTAAATGAGAAAGTTTTTCAATAGTAGGATGTTTTTTATCATGGCATTCTTGAGATGGGCTGGTTCTTCACCAACTCTTCCTTAGAAAGCATGCAGAATATAATGCTACCTTGTTATTCCCTTAAATCCTCAACTTACACAGAAAAGATTTCTTCCAAAATCCCTCTATAAAAACAGACCTCTCGTTTGAGGCAAAGGACATACTCTGCAAAATCACCACAACACATGATTTACCACGCTATCCTCAGCTCATTTTGGAAAGAAACAAGAAAAAAATGTAGCTGTCTTGGCTTGAAAGAGGTGCGTAAAGACAGCGTGGTGTGAGAGGAGAGAGTGCTGTGCTTGGAAAGTAGCAGGGACACATTCAGCACAAGAATTAGCCCGTTTCATCGCCCCCATTTCTGATCCCTCAGCACAAACGAATGAATATCTATGTCCTCCCCGCTGAGGGCAATCTTGTTGATATTAGTTTGGAAGCAACTTTACATTTTTAGAGTGCATTATAAAAGTCTGCCTCCTTTTCCAAGGGGACAAGGCTCAAAAAGATACCCTGATGGTTCTCCACGCAGCTGAGCTTGTGGGTATGGAACGACTCTGCAGGTCAGCAGATGCCCAAGTCAACAGCATGGACCATACAGGAGCTGCCGCAGAGGTCAGCAGTTAAGCAGCGATGCTATGCAGTAAGTAACCCAGACACTGGGTTATTAGAGGGGCTGGTGTCACACAGCAAGATATATTGCTGAAATAAAGATGTATTAAATCTAAACACTTGTCTCATCCGTCACTGGGAGCTCCGGCTCTTGAGTTCCAAGAAAAAAAAAAGGGTTTCAGAAACCTCCAGAAAGTCCAGGCTTCCCATCCCTGTGTTGCAGACTCGAAACAGCAGCATTTGAAATCTAAGATTGCTGAGGTGCAAAATGGTACCTAGTTAGTTAAAGCACAGGCCAATCTTTGCAAGCTTATTAAACTTCAAGAAAATAGATTTTGTAAAATACAGCTCTTCATTTTATGTAGTGTGTGCCGTTCGGCGTAATTTGCATGCAAAAGCCAGGAGAATGTGATTAAAAATACCCATCTAGAGACACAGATGAAAAACTTCAAACATTTTCTGATTCCCTTCTGTTCCACTCATTATTTCAATACCTCACTACAACAAAGGAATAGATAACACTTGTCCTTGACATTAGCCTAAATTATCTTCGGTGTGCAATACAATACCTATTAAATTAGGCTTATTTGAAATCAACTTCAAGGTCTGTTCAAAAGGCAAAACTCTGTGTACCTTTTGCCTTTCGCATCACACTTTCTTTTTTTGCCCCCTCAAGAAACTTTTCAGAGGTCTTAAAAACAACAAGATAGAGGTGGGTTTTTAACTGACTTCATTGTCTAGTGCTAAAAAGCAACAAAGAGAGAGACATTTACCTCTGGCATTTTAAAACAATAACAATAGTCTTCATTTTGTGCATAATGACAAAAATAATCAGCACGTTAGGCAATAATTCATGCCTCCCCTTCTTCAAATAAGGCTCTGGAAAAAAAACCAAACCCATCTTAAATGCAAACGACTGATTGTTCCCCCCTGCCGAACGTTTTATACCATTTTCAAATGAAACAACAGTGAAAACAATGCAACTTCCCTTGCAGTTCATCAGGACTACCCTTAACAAAAGGAAGAATAAAAGGCAGAGGTCCAGCAGTGCCAGGTGGATGAGAAGGAGGAAGGAGGTTGTCCCCTCCTGTGCCAACCCTAGAATTAGGAACCTATGCCAGAGAAGGAGCTCTGGTCTTAAGCAAGACACCCAGTAGATAACATCTGATAGTCCAAGAAGGGAGAGGAGCTCAACATGGCCTTACTACAGTTCTTCCTATACATATAGGTTTTCTACAACCAAGAGGATTCTGTATGAAGAAAAAATTGTCTGGTGCATCCACGTCCAGATGGATACCCACCTAGCATACACCCTAACCTGCTGGGGGGAGGAAACAGGGCCCATGGTTATTTCCCACCAAGTTAAATGATGTAGTAACTGAGCCCCAGGGACTTTCACTGAAAACTAGACTCCCACTGCCAAAACCATTTCACAACGACCTGGAGGCACATTTTCAACAATAATTTGGCAGATCAGGTTGAAGAAAAGCATCTCACCTATTTTCCCCCCATAAAGTCATTAGAAACCACATGCCAAGGTAGGTTTGAAACTACTTTAAAAAGCTGCCTGGTGGCCTTTCAAGTCTGTCCTCTAAATACCGAAGAAAAACCAACAGCAACAAAAAAAAGCCAACAAAACAGCAGCAGGAAGAAGTGAAAAGCAAGGAGGGAAGGCCTCCGAAGGAAACTAGCTGGTTAAGATCCCAACATCCATCTTCAAAACACATTCCCTGCAAGTCAAACGCTTTTGTCCCCGTGCAATGCAACAATGAAGAGCAAAGGCCATCTCTGATACTGCTCTTCACAACGGTTTGCATCAAGCCATGATTCCTGACTGCTTCCAAAGCCTCCACTGCCTTACTGGGCTGCTTCTTTACACTGGGATGGAGCACACGAGCAGTACAAACAAAGGGATAGCAACATAAATAGGGACTGTTCTCAGAATGGTAGGGAAGGGACCTCTGGAGATCACCTAGTCCAACCCCGCTGCCAAGGCACGTTCACCTAGAGAAGGTTGCACAGGAACGTGTCCAGGAAGGGTTTGAATGTCTCCAGAGACAGAGACTCCACCACCTCTCAGGGCAGCCTCAAAGTGAAGAAGTTCCACCTCATGTTTAGATGGAACTAAGTTGATAGACTTATCCTCCTAAAGCGTTTAGTCGGAAAGCTTCAAAGACCCGTCGGAAAATCCCTAAATCACTGTGGAAACAGGGATGGATGCACCTACATCACCTAGATGAATCCAAACCCCATGTTAAAAAAAAGAAACACAAGTGTAATGACATTTGTATGCATTTCAAGGTACAAAACTTAGGAACACGCTCTCATTCTTACATTTTTCCTTGACTCATCCCATATCCAGGACTGCATTTTCCACCGTGCAATACAAACGTCACCCAGCCCGGGCCAGGAGATACAAGCGCTGCTAAAACCCATCAGCTTCAGCCTGTGGACAAGGACTGCACTGTCTACTTCAAACCAGATCCCTTCCATCCTGTAGATGCCCCAATTCCTCCCCGGTCTCCTAGGGGCTGATGGAGCCTCTTTGTTTCTCCTCTTTTCTCCCCCAGGAAAACGAAGGCTATGAGCAGCGGAGACTCCATGCCAGGGCAGCAGACCTGTCTCTGCTTGAAACGTCTGCATTATATTTCCTAGTGAATTCAAATATTGTTGTACGGTTATTAAAATCATTCGTGATTTTATCTGTGCCAAATGGATCATTACACTGTCAACACTCATCTTTATTATGCAAAAATATGCAGAACGTAACATCTTTTGTCGAGCTGGCAAAACAGTATATTGAGTAGTAACTCTATTTTTCATTAAATTTTGCACAAGGCTAAAGCATGTATGGAATCTGATTACCAAAGGCTCCATTCAGAAACAGCACACAGCAAGCTGTTTTGACTTGTGCGGCAACAGATTATTTATTTTTAACTTACAGATAAATTATTCTGAGTACTGCTCACTGATGGTGTTAGGATTCATTTATAGTTCCCTTTAATTTGTACTATTGTATTAAAAAACAACCCCAAATCTCTCAGAACCAAATATACCCGTTAAAATATTTTTTAAACGAAGTCTCAGAGGGCCTAGCACAAAGAAAAGTAGCTTTTCTTTTTCACTAGCTGGGAAAGGCATGGCTATCTAAGCTCTCGAAAATCAGCACGTGCTTGGGAGGACTTTGTTGCTGAATTTAATTTCTTGGTAAATTATACAGAAAAAATTCAATCACAGCAAATCACTCTGCTTCTACACTCATGGCATAGCTAGAGATTTCATTAAGTTAATGTCCATTGGAGTAAGATTTGGTGATTCTCTACTGATCTGTGACTATTTAAAAAAAAATTTAATTTAAAACAGCAACAAAAAAAATCATTCTTTTGCTTTAAAATATTTCCAGCTTTAAAATATTTTAAGCAAAACATAAGCATCGCCACAAGGTAGCTAGACACAGGACAAGCACAACCAGCTCTGGAGGAAGGAGAAATCACCTGGGGGTGGAGGGTGGGAAGGGAAGAGTGGGCAATATTAATACCATGGAGAACAGTACAGAAACTGTGGCAGTTAACATTGGTTGAGTTGTTTTTTTTAAAGGAAGGCAGCACTAAGGCCTTTATTTTCTCTTTTGCCTTTTTTTAAGTGTTCTGCTATGTACACTTCACAATCCTGCTAGATGGAAACCCCCCGTGGGCTCCAAGGCTACTTCCAATCTCACCTCTTACCTTCCACTTCTCTCTAAACGTCTTCTATAGCAGAAGCCAATTCGGTCTGGTTACCTCTACAATTCCTCAGAAAGCTCCAACCATCTTGAAATAGCTTTTCTGAGTTACTGTCTCATTAAGTTCTCATTTAATTCTTCTTTCTTTGTATTTCTCCTGCCAGACTTAATCTCTGCAGTTGTATGATCTTTTGGGAAACCTTTTTGGAGCTCGGTTTGTAGGCTGGCTCCACACAGAAGAGATGCAAAGAGATTGCAAAAGGCTAGCACAGGTAGCTGGGTAAATTACGCTGTCAGAAGTGATTAACATTTTAAAGGACTAAACAGAGGAAGCAGGTAATACCTCCAAGATCTGCTTTTAATTAAAACATCCTAGTAATTAATATGAAAAGGCAAAGACTGAAAATCAGAGAGCATAGCATCTAAAGAGAATAGATTTTACGCTTTTTATTAGGGGGCACATTTCCTGATGTGCAAGACCACTTTTAAATTCCCTGCCTCACTGGAGATCATTCACTTATTAAAGCAGATCTACCTACATTAATACAAAAAAAACCACACCAAAAAACATACATTTAATCAGAAATATCTTATTCAAATGTCCTTGCTTTTAGATAATCTCGTCCCTCACTGCAAGCAAACCTTATTTCAGTCTCCGTGCCTAACTGTTGTACCCCAAATGATTTCTCTAATTTCTAAAATAATTCCTAAACATTGTATCATCTCTGCTAAAACACTAACAGGGCATCAACAGTGAACCCTGTAAGGAGGTGAAGCGAACAGTGCGTCCCAGGGAAGTCTACGGAGTGCAGCCCTTGCACATAAATCGAACTGCCTTACGCATTCTGACAGCTCCATCTAGCCACAGCTCCACAAAAGTAAGTTTATCCCAGGCAAAATGGATTCGTTTACATTCGGCACATACCAGCTACTGCAGAAACTCCCGTGGTCAAAAGTGTCATTCCCAGAATGACCTTACTGTTGTTTAACATTAGATTAACACTTCCACAATCCTGTCTGTGCTTCAGGTTGCTTGGGTTTCAGAGAAACACAGGATCAGAAAAGCCATGGCTTTAAAGACCCCTAAATTAGAGCATCTGGGTAATGTCAGGAACAGATGCTGGGCTCACAACTTGGCAGAAATTCTGGAGATGGGAAACTCAAACATCCTGGGGAGAACAGAGAGCAAAATGGGCTCTAGCGTAGCAACGCGGTGCCAGAGGCGAGAGTGGCAACGCGCGGGACGTGCACATCTTTCCCTGGAAAGCTAGCTAGCTGTAGATACAGTGTGTGTAAATAAACAGGCTCAAAGTACTAAAATAGGTTGAGGAAATGAACTCTCCTTTCTCTGCACATCCCTCTTGCTCTCCACAAAGCCAAGCACTATCGATTTGGCTGGCATGAAAACCAGGCACTTGAGAGGTAACCCAAGGTAGAGACACACAGACAGGCTGCAGCATCATCCGCTGGGACAGAAAGCATGGCAGGGTATGAAAATACGCTGTGCTTAAACCTCATTTGGGGCAGAGATGTTTGAAAGGCCTGGCCATGCTGCTGGCCATTAACAGAAGGCTAGGCAATGGCTCTCCTTACAGCACTAGGAAAGTCCTTCTGAAAATGGCTGAATGGGAAGTCTTTCAGCATTGTGAGTTGTACCTCACGCAATTCACAGGTCACTGATAAAGCACTATTGTCCTTAAACTGATCTCAATTAAAATTTCAAATGCTGCTATTTTACCAAGAATATCTGAGGTTCAAATCCTGTGTTAGGTCCCTTCAACCCCAAGTGATAAATCCTCAAGTTTCAGATATGTAACAGTACCATTTTACACATCATTCCAGAACAGCTAACGCAGAAGGAAAGGAGATGAGGCCCCCGAGGTGGGCACGTGCAACTGCCTAGAAAGGCAAACAGGACACACACACGTGTCCCCCTGCTGTGCTTGCACCAGCACACACACGGGTGTTTGCCCAGCTAACAGCACCACGCAGATCCAAGCCTCAAGGCTCAGTCCAAACTGATAGTTCACTAAATTCCCCCAGGCACTACCCTGGAATGAACGCAGCTCCCTTTACATGCCAAAGCAAATGCTCCTTCAGCCTGGCAGAGGAAAGAAGCAGTGAGCAAAGAGAAACCAAGAGGCAGAGAGAAGAGGGGCTGTGTGTCCTCCCAGCCCAGTTTGCCCACGTTTGCTGCCAACCACACAGCTGGCTTTCAAAGCTAAAACTAACCTTCAGCAGAAAGGCAAACGCTGCCTGGACTGTCCCAGCCATCCCTTCATAAGGAAGTTCAACAAGGGCAAGTGTAGAGTCCTGCACGTGGGCAGGAACACCACCATGCACTGGTACGGGTTACTGGTACATCCGCTGGAAAGCAGCCCCACGGAGAGGGACCTTGGTGTCCTGGTGGATGATAAGTTATCCATGGGACAGCAATGGGATGTTGTGGGCAGGAAGGCCAGTGGTCTCCTGGGCTGCATTAAGAAGAGTGTGCCAGCAGGTCGAGGGAGGTTCTCCCCCCCCTCCATTCTGCACTGGTGAGACGAGGAGGAGGAGGAGGAAGAGAGAGGAGAAGAGAGAGGAGAAGAGAGAGGAGAAGAGAGAG